>CP124717.1:57915000-58320000 GCA_031232105.1 Capsicum rhomboideum
TCCGAGCTAACCAATGAATCATAATATCAACCAATCCTGTGAAGATGTCCAAATACCGGTACACTCTACGATAATAACAGCTATCAAAACAATAGATAACCACCCAAACACTTGGTCACATCAAGCTAATCATTCCATGTAAATAACAACCATTCTTTAACACACTAAGTCACAAGTAGATATGATTTATTGATTTCATAAATTAAAGCATGTCTGAAGACCAATCCACGACTTATTCAAGTAAGCATTATCAAGCCATATCCATTAAATCCAAGTACTTATTTTAGGAGAGCATATTCAACACAAAGGAGTCTAAACTCTAGTTCAACACCATACATTCATTCACTAATCTAACCCTCCTTTATTTATATCGCGATTGGAGATTCCGATATTATCTAGAAACCCCTAAATTCAAGTCATTACTAGGTTTAATACCTACTCCATTAGTCAATCATTCAACTTACAACCTAGCTTCAGTCATACACCTTTATACCTTTTGCTTTTTATCCCTTAGCCTAACTTGACTTTAGGCTCTTAAGTTATGCCACAACCTCTTATCATAATCCATTCTCATAACTATATCCCGAAAAGTATATTTCATGTTTCAAACACACATAATAACAAGTTCACCCTTTTTAAGGTAATTAGACTAAATCATTAAATGATAAGATCACACCATCTCCTTATCACATATATTCACAAATTCACATTACAATCCACTATGGAGTTATACCAACACAAAATACCCCTCAAGGATTCATAGATTAACATAATAACACATAATTAGGCCTTATTTACATTAAATCCATATTTTATCCATCCAAACTCCATGCTCGCAGGCCTAACAATGATTTCTCCCGTCAAATCTACATTATGGATATGATTACTAACCACAATCTACCACTCATAAACCATAACCTACCTGGGCACCAAGCTGCTGCAACAAATAAGCTTTACCATGAATGGTCTTCCTTTTTCTTCACGTTTCCGAAGGCTAAATCATCTAATAAATAACAATTACAAGAGTAATTAATAAAATACTCTTCAGACAAAAAGCTTGGGAATTCAAACCCACTAACTTTACCCTTATTCACTGCCTACAAATTTATCCAAGGGTCAATTAATCATCAAATTAGTTCCAGCAAGCTCAACCCAACTTCATTAATGGAGTTTTAAAGGTAAAGGTTCCACCTTTATTGAATTCAAGGTCCCGAACTATCAACTTTCATGTTTTGAACCTTAATTTCATAATACGAAGAGTTAACTCACAAACTAACATCAATTCTAGGTGAAAATAAATATACCCATGGGTTTTCTCCATAATTTCATGCACCTAAGGTTCTAAACCATAAGAATTTTACCATAAATTTCCCATTCTAATGATTCTAGAAGATGAACGGATTAAACATTGTTAAAAAAGAGTAAAATCTTACCTTAACGAAGGATTTCCACCCAAACCAAGAGAAAATCACCCCTCTAGGGCTTAGGAATGAGATTTTGGAGTTTGGGGGCTGAAATTCATCAAAAATAGGTTATAAACTGTTGTTGCGTCGCTATAGCGACATGCCGTCCCTATAGCGACCTGACCCGCTACAGTGCCCTCAGCTTTTCAGTACGAACAGTCTTCAGTAAAATGGTCATAACATTTTAATCATGAAACGGATTAACAAACAGTCGATTGTGTTGGAAAGAAGACTCAGAGATCTTTAATTTGGTGGGTATTAGGCCCCCTAAATCTTTATATTCTAGGAGGAGTACTCGTTTGAAGTTAACCCTAGTTTAAACTTAGGCCGAAACTAAATCGGTAAGAACACTTTCAACTTAACTTTGTGCTAGGGGTATTGAATGAAATTAGTACATATCAAATGAAATCCCATACTAAAGAATTAATCCTAACACTTATGATGAATAAGAAGCACATGCCTTTACTGCATATATTTTCAGTAACGACGGAATCAGTCGTTACATAAGGGGTTTGACTCATGTGTGGGAGTTGCCCTCAAAGTTTTTTACTTCGTAGATGGTGGACAAGAAAAATCATCAGCATGACAATTAGGAAATTCTCTATGCTTACAACCAGACAATTACATTGTCTATATCTGTAGCAGTCGTTCGGTTGCTGGTTACAGTTACGCAGGGATTAGTTATACAAGATTTAATTTTGCAAGGCTGTTCTGACTCGTAAACACGCTGCTCTTAGGAAATAGTGTTTTATATGTCGCTTGGACACCTTTAATTTCTTTTCTGGCTGAAGCTTCATTAGTGTGTCCTACATATTTTTATTGTTTCTACTAGGAAGATCTACTCTATGCTATGTTTCATTTGACTATTTCTTCTCTAATAGACTATTTGCTTAAAAAAACATTTCCCTAATGAACCTTATAACTACAAAATAGTTGCTTCCTATTAACTGCGAACTTGTGGCGGTCTTTTTAGGTGCTTTCATCAATGTCTTCACGAAAGTGATGATTTTCAGAATATATCTGATAACATATATAAATTTATTCTTTTTTTAGCTTATAATAATTTTATTTTTTGATTTTTTGCTATAGATTTTACACTTTCACAATGCCGTTTTCTCATGATAAATGCATATACACAAATCAATTTCTTTTTGTCTCCATATTCTACTGCATTATTAGTTCTTATACTTCTCCAATGACCTTAGCAACTACCTATAGTTTAAATTCTCAATCATAATCTCAGCTTTTTAAATTTTTAATCTAGATATAAGAAGCTTAACACTCAATTTATGAGCAAGGAAACAGTGATATTGCTATAAAGTCAATTCCTTCATTATCTAAGAAATATAAATGAACATGAACTACTCTTCTTAATCTTCTAGATGAACATTTTGTTATACAAGATAGAAGATACATTTTCTTTTCTGTGACCACATACATTGTCACTGTATACTCTTGCTATTTTGACTCTGCGATTTCTAATTGATTTTAGCAGGAAGAGAGGTAAAACCAGCTTATAGTTTCATAGGATCTGTCATTCATGTTTTTGTATGACATAGTGACATTATAACTCCCTTTATTTACTTTTATTTTGAATTTTGAGATGGAGAAAGAGGAGAAAAGAAAACTGATACTTAATGAACATAGGCCATAAACTAGTGGTTATTGTCACTTTGAAATTCTCACATGAGGTGCTCGTTGACTTACCAAATGTTTGTATATGTAAATATGTCTCTGTTGTAGCAAACTCTGCTATAGTAGCTACCTGGCTAGCCTCACCATCTTTTAGTTAGCATTTTAATTCCACCACCTTTTATGTATGCATGCAATGTATTTCAAGTAATTGTGATTCAATCTTTCCTCCAACCTTATATCTTTAAGAATATTAATTTTCCACCTTCTCTATCTTATGTAACAAGTTTTAATCTTATGGTCTAAGATCACAACAACTAAGACAACGTCTCATAACCTTACTTTCTCTATCTTATGTAATAGGTTTCAATCTTATGGTCAAAGAACACAACAATTGAGACAACATCTCAGATTACCTTCAACATGATGTATCACATTTTGTTATTATGTAAAAAAATAATATGTATATGACTATTGTAAAACTTGGCTCCTTAACAAATACCATCGAACAGTTAATGATGTAATAAAACTTATCTTCTCAATCTTAGTGTGTATTTTTTGTAACTTATGCTACATACTTGCAATCGAGCTTCTAATTGGTATCAAATCTCAACATTTACTCAATTTTAAAATACTCAAAACATTCCTTCACTGGGCCCGTGCTGACACGGGCCTTACTCCCAAGCACTAATAATAAAGGAAAATTTTCAAAAAATAGCCTAACTTTCAGCAAATTTGGGAGTCCATAGCTTAACTTTCAAAATTATCATTTGTAGTCAATGTATCAACTGTATGCAACTGACTGTATTCGATATAAAATATAAATACAATGAGTGATTACATGCGCCAACCTTTTTTTCTCTTTTTTTTTTTTCATTGTTTTCTTCTTCTTTTCTTCTTCTTTTTTCTTTTCATTTCTTTCATTTCTTTCATTTCGTTTTTTTTTCTCTCTTCTATCTCTAACTTCTATTTCTCTTTTTTTTTTCTTTCCTTTTTTCCTTTTTTATTCTTATTTGATTTTTTTCTTTTTTGTTTTTTTTTTGTATTTTTTTTTCTGTTTTGTGTTTTCCCCTTTTTTTTCTCTTTGGTTATTTTTTTTTTTCGTTTCTATCTTTTCGCTTTTTTTCTTTTTTCTTTCTCTCTTCTATCTCTAGTTGCTATTTCTCTTTCTTCTTCTTTTTTTCTTTTTTGTATTTTTTTCTTTCTCACTTTTTTATTCTATTTTATATTTTTTATATTTTCGAAAAATATGACTACGTCGAGCACAAGACATGGTTGATAATAAAAATACTATAATCGCTTATTGTATTTATATTCGCTCTATCATTTATATTTTTATATTCGTTGATACAATTATATTTGTATTTTATAGTTCACACTTGTATTTGTATTTTATAGTTCACACCATCATTTATATTTTATACAATTCGCACTTATATTTTAAAGAACTGTTTTGTATTTGTATTTAATAGTTGACTGCATATTGTATTTATATTTTGTGGTTTCATTTTATTTATATTTGTATTTGTATTCTATTTTCATCGATGAACTTGTATTTTTAAAGAACTATTTTGTATTTGTATTTATAAGTTGACCGTATATTGTATTTGTATTTGTAATTTTATTTGTTTGTATTTGAATTTGTAGTTGACAACATCATTTGTTTTTTTAAATAATTGAAAAAGAAATGTTATTTTTCTTTCTATGAACACTTGTATTTATATTCATTGATATGAATTATATTTATTGATATAAATTGAACAATACAAATGTTAAATTATACAAATACAAATGTTACATTTACATCAAATGATACATGTTTATACAACTTGAACCATACACATACAAATGATACTTGTTTATATACAAATACAAATGATAAATTTGACATACAAATACTAACGATACATTTGTATTGAATGATACATTGTATATTTTTATATTTTAGATTCAAGTAATACAATTAATCCATATACTTGTTTGTGTACAAATACAAATGATAATTTGTAATTATTCAAGGCTAAACTATTCAAATACAAATAATAAATTTATTTGAAATATATAGTATGATACAAATAAATATAAAATACAACAAAAAAAATGAGAGCGAAAAAAGAAAATACAAAAAGAAAAAACTAAAAAAGGAGAGAAAATGACAAAAAAGAAAAAATGAAACAAGAAAGAAAAAAGAAAAAAAGAAAAAAAAAAGATTGCAAAGAAAAAAGAAATAAAAAAGAAAAAAAAGGAAAAGAAAAAAATATAAAAAAACTAGAAAAAATGAAAAGGGAAAAAGAGACGAAAAAGAAAAAAAAAAGGAAAAGGAAAAAACGGAAAAAAAGGAAAAGAAAAAAATGAAGAAAGAGAGAAAATTAAGGGAGAAAATAAAGGAGAGACGCTATGAATTGTATTTAATTGGCAAGAGAGATTATGAGTTGTAATTAATTAAAACTTAAACTAAATAAGATAATTAGGAGCTTTTGTTTTATAAGTCAGCTAGTTTTTTCCAACAATAAAAGGCTCGGAATAAGAAAAACATAATTAGTTGATGAACATAATTTCTGGAGGTTAAAGTGATAGGAAACAACATCAAAATATGTTCTCCTTTTGTTTTTTAGATTCAGGGATTTTTTTTTTTAAATAAGGGTTTATTTTAAAAAAAAATAACAAAAAAATAAAAACTAAAAATTAAAAATTAAAAAGGTTATAATTTCGAGCTTTCTGTCCTATTCCTTGAAATGATGTTTTAGAACAATCCCAACAAGTCAATGCAGTAATTAGACGTTGGGATATTTTATAATTATTTTTTAAAAAAAAGGGAAATTCATTTCTCAATTTAATGATACTGTTTTTTTCCCCAAAACTTGCAGGGAGATTTCTTTTCCTATCAAAATTGGAGATTGATTTTCAAGACTAATCTTTTTAATCATGGTTAGGATGTTTGTTAAATTAATTTAATCTAGTCCTTTCAAAATTTAATAGGACAAGTGGTGATCCGACTTCTTTCCATTTTTATTGTCTCCATTTTCCTCAAGTTCTTATTTGGATAGAGACAGAAAACATGAGTTAAAATTAATGATTAAGATTTAATTAATCAAACTAAAATATTTACTATGATTTAGATAAAGTCCTTATATTTTATATTTTTACTTTAGAAACCTTCTCTTTAAAATTAACTATAAGTAGGGATGACAATATTTCGACGTTTTTAATAGTCAGGTTCCTTTTAATTATGCTAATTTATTATTTTTATAATGATATCATGTTGTTGAATTGTGTTATTACAATAATTTGGTAGAATCATATATTTATATTTCCGAAAAGAAAATTTTTCTACAATCATAATTTTTGGTGTTGCCAATTTTTTTTACAGCAAATACTATTTGGCACGAAAAGGAGAAAAGAGAGTTAAGAAATCTAGCAAAAGGAGAAATAATCAAAAGATTTTAAACTGATAAGGTTGTATTTATTAATTAGTCAAATCATGGTTAGGTTTTTAGTTTCATTAATTAAATCTTAACCTTGAATTTTAATATATGTCATATGTCTCTCATCCAAGTAAGAATTTAGGAAAAATGGAGATAATGAAAATTGAGAGGAACCGGATTCGACAAGTGGCATCCATCTAAATGAGTATTTGAGGAAATAGAGAGAAAGTGTAATAAAGAGGAGTCTGATCCAACATTCTGATATAACAAGAGACCATTCCATTCCATGATTGGGAGACCAACGATGCCACTTTCACATAACCTTCTTATAATCTTGGTCCCAACCCTTTCCCTAACCGGTGCATGCTCGCACTAGTTTTTGATCTGACACCAATCAATTTCGAGCCCTGTGTCATACTTCAAACACGTGATGCTACCTGAGTACTGTTAAGAGCAACCTTTTTTAGATGGCAGAGTAGACTTTTTCATACTAGATCACTAGCTTTTTTTCCCCGCAAAACGCAAATAAACTTTTGCATGGGAGAAACATATCGTCTCATCTTCAATTGTAAAACACATAAGCTCTATTATCAAGCCCTAAGAATACAAATAATTCACAATCTTCTTATTTCTTACTTGTCGTTATTTTATTCTTGCTCGTATTCTTAGCATTGTTTGTAATCTTTTATTCGTTGCAAAAATGATTTAGCCAAAAAAGGAAGAAACTTGATCAATCTTAATTCAATTGCCTTTAACCCCATTTTATAAATTTAACCATTATTACAAACAGGCGATTTGCTGGTTTTGGAGAAACAAAAACTGTCCTAAACTTAAGTCTCATTATACGTGCCAAAATCAGAATACTTATATATTCAAATTTGCATTTTGTAATTAGCACTTAATTACAACTTATCAACTACATGAATCCTAAACTTCTTCTCAAATCAACAATATTTTCACGCATGCTAAAATTGCTAACATTCAATCATATATATGACGTGAACTTCAGAAAAAATGCATGAAGTTCAACCCGGAGCAATGTCTACTTTATAAATATGTACTGTATTAAAAAATTAGTTAATGTGTATGAATAATTTATTCAAAACTAATAAGAAATTGAAATAATTGTGGTCCAAAATTCATAAGTTGGGCCAGGCTTCTTCTAGTACTAGTATAGTGTAACAATACTTTGTCCACTCAAATACAGACGTTTGACCATGAAAATAAAATATTAAGAGTACGTATTTATTTTATTTAAAATTTATAAATCAGACTTTGAGTTGATCATACTTTTTGCAGAAATATTTAAAATTTAAATTTACCTTCTGAATATAGTTTGTACCTTCGATTTCTAAAAATAATAAAATCATCCACCTTAACCAATTTACCTGAAATATACAATTAAATCTGCTTCAAAAGAGTAATATTTCAAAATATAGATAATCACATATATAATATCATAAATTAGAACCCATATACGAGCGAGTAATAATTATTATTATAAATATTTTTCACTTTATTTGAAATTTTTTAATTTGGAGTTGAGGATGAAGTTGTGTTTGGTTATAATTTTTATAACTAATATTTAGTTGTTTGAATGCGCTTTAAAATTTAAACATAAAGTATAATTTAAATGGGTTAATTTTTACAAAGTTATTTTTTTTTTAACCAAAGTAAAATGCAATAAAAGTAAAAAAAAAATCAAGTTACATTTGAGATTTTTATTTATGACCAACAATTGAATTTCAAACAAAAGTATTTTTTTTTTGGAAAAAGTGCTTAGTTTGTCCGTCCTTGGCAAACGGGTCGGTTTCTTACCACATGGGCCAAACACCCTCGGTTCGGTTACTCCCCGCCCAAGAAATGGCGGTACTAAAGTTACAACATAACATCGACGTGTTCAAATCTAATTGGTCAACTAACAGATCCTCTTAAACCCTAATTTCAAACACGCCATAGTCTGAGCCCTGAGGGTTTAAGCTGTTCGTACAAGACCTTGAGATTCTACAACTCTGTTTAGCTTCATATCAATCAATGTTGCAAGAAATTGTTTTGTAATAATGGGTGGTTCGAGATTATCTTCAGTGGCAGCAATGGCTGCTGCAGCTGCCATTGCTGCTACTTCTTCCACTTTCCCCACCCGCGCTTACGCTGACTCTCCTTTTCGCTTTTACCCTTTCTCATCTTCATCTTCATCGGAAACGACTCCTCAGTCTTCAGAGTCAGATGCAAAGGATTCTACTGAAGATTCAAGAGGTGGGTTCAACCCGGAATCGTTAGAAAGGGGAGCTAAAGCTCTTAGGGAAATCAACAGCTCTCCTTATCACAAACAGGTGAGTGAGTGAGTGACTGACTGACTTTTCTTTTTTGATAACCGTGGTGGCAATAAATCAAATACTATTTTTGTTTCTACTTGGATTTGAACCTAAGACCTCGTGATTCTTACTCACTTCATTGACCACTGGGCTTCTTTTTGGTGAACGAATTAATCTAATTTTGGGTTTTTTCTTTTTCCTTTTTGGTAAAAGGTGTTTGATGTGATGAGACAACAGGAAAAAACACGGCTTGCGGATATTGCTGCCGAGAAAATTCATTTTGAGGCAATACAGGCGCAAGCAGATATTGTAAGTCTTTTTGACTATGTCAAATGGTGATCAGTTAATAGATCATACATGTAATTCTCATAGAATTTTCTAGATAAAAGAAAAAGAATTGAGAGAAGATATTAGGAATCTTGTTTTTTACGTTGATACAAGTAGAAAGAAAAATCCTTAACTAAAGCAATAAGCGGAAACCATCTTTTTTTTTCTTTTTTCTTTCAAACAAAACAATTTCCGCGAAGCCAAATTATTTTAGTTTTGAATAGGCAACTAACTGAAACTTAGTTTTGCAAAATCAAGTTATATTGACATCCGGAAACAATGTAATCTAACCATTTTTTGGTAAAATACTGTAATCAACCATTATGTCGAGTAACAATCTAGTCCAGATACAAGGCAAAGTCTAGTCATAATAATTAATATTATTTTAAAGAATATTTCGGATACAGTTCTTCCAAAACCTAAAACAAGACTTAGGGCTCGTTTGGAATGAGGGATAAGGGATATAATTCCGGGATTAATTTTAGGATAAGTTTATCCCATGTTTGGTTGGGATAAAATCGCGTGGTAACTTAGCCTGGGATAGTGTTATTTTTATCCCATGTTGAGGGTGGAATAACAATCCCGGAAGAAGTTATCCCCGGATAACTTGTTCCCCAACCAAACAAGCCCTTAATGTGCATTATTGCTTCTTAAGATGTATAATTGCTTTGATTCTGGTGTACATGCTTAAAGCACAACATCATTGTTTTATAATGCCGACACATTCAGCTGTGAATATCCTTTAACTTTTTGCTTAGTTATTATCTCTCTTATCCTATATCAAATGCACTTGTCTAAATGCAGGATAAACAGCGACAATGGGGAGAAGACCAGCGGAATCTTTACCAACAACAATCACAAGCCAAGGCACAAATGCTAAGATACGAAGATGAATTGGCTAGGAAAAGAATGCAGGTGTGTAGAGTGATTTGCTAGCTTAGTTAAACTTGATTCAGCTAGGACATGGCATCTTGAGTATCAAAGTACTTGGGAGAAATTATAATTTATTAGAATGTGTAATATAGAACTCAAGTTGTATACCTGTGCTTACATTTACCACTTTGTATACCTTTTTTTTTTAAAAGAAAAAACTGGTTATTCTTACCACGTTGTATACCTATGCTTACGATTTTGATACTTGTAATTTAAGTTAAGAAAGTAGAATTTATCAATGATATAGGGCTAGAGAAGAGAACAAGTTGGCCTAAGATAATTAGGGCATGAAGTGTAGCTAAACAATGTTCTTCCGAGGACTATAGTTTTCAAAGGCAATGGGGATCAGTTAAACAGTAATCATTTAAAAAAGAGGAATCCTAGCAGCATCTTCAGCCCCACTAGTTTATTCCTGAAACAGCCAACTTTAAAGTGTTCAAAAGGTTATACTTTAATACTAAGTAGCACCGCTGATGCTCCATCCTTCTCTTCACAAAAACTTGACCAATCATGCGACAACTTGTTCCATTGTTTGACAGCTAAAACATTGAATTTAAACAGGGCAGTAGAAGAGAAATTGAGTACTCCCACTTAATATATGTGACTATTCTCGTATAAAAATGATATTGGGCCTCATTACTTTTCCTGAAAGTTGTGCACATTGAAAATCTGCATTTCTGTTTATTTCAGACAGCATAGAATGTGTACATTGTTCTTGAATGCTGAAATGATCTTATACATGGACATAATTGACTGTTCTTTTATATCATGATTTCAGACAGATCACGAAGCTCAAAGGAGACACAATGCTGAACTGGTTAAAATGCAAGAGGAGTCATCACTACGAAAAGAACAAGCAAGACGAGCTACAGAAGACCAAATTCAAGCACAACAAAGACAAACTGAAAAAGAGAGAGCTGAAATAGAACGAGAAACAATTAGAGTGAAGGCCATGGCTGAGGCAGAAGGTAGGGCACATGAAGCTAAACTGACTGAAGATCATAAAAGGAGGATGCTGATAGAAAGAATAAATGGTGAAAGAGAGAAATGGCTTGCAGCCATTAATACAACTTTCAGTCATGTTGAAGGTATCTAATGTTGTTACTCCATTTTTACAAAAAACTCACTGACATCTTGTGCATGAAAATACAATTGGCATATCCAGTGCTTCTTTTGGTAGAAACTGTTATCACTTTGTACTTATCCCAAAGGACTCAAAAGAAAAAGGGGGAAGGAAACTCCTTCAGTACTTGCTTACTTATGGATTTTATCTTTTCTCTGTTACTTCTAGCAGTTGTATCATCATATTAGCAAAGTTTATGATAGACCAGGCTAAGAGTACCTAAAAAGAAAAAAAGTGTGATGGTTTTTAGGAAGGCGTTGGATGATGAACCACATGAATAGGCTATTAAAAATGTTCTGCTATTTACAGTATTAATGCATCTTTTTAATGATACTTGTTGCATATTAGAGCAAGAGTTAATGGAACTGTTTCTCAATCCAATTTGCAGAGGGCTTCCGGATTCTGTTGACTGATAGGAGTAAATTAGTAATGACCGTTGGCGGAGTCACTGCATTGGCTGCTGGAGTTTATACCACCAGGTCTGTATTCTACTCTTTCATTTCCTTTTCCCTTTCATAAAAGTCAAACTTAGGGCAGTGATTCTCAAAGTGTGTACTTCTATTGCATTACTAGATCCAAGATCTATACTTGTCCTTTGGTATCAATAGATGTATGACAGCCACAAGATCTACAATAGCTGTAGTACCATGGTTAATTGTGATGGAGTGATGCAATATGTGGTGACCTCTAAATTATATTCATCTGTTTCTTGATGTATGTTTTCCTTGAGCAGTTCTTACCATATTCTCTTAAAGAAGTTTTTGACAAGCTTCAATTGTCAAAAATTTTCAGTAACCCTTCCCTGTACCAAACTTCTAGTTTTCAAAACGAAGTTTGGTACAGGGAAGGGTTACTGTAAGTTCTTGACAATTGAAGTTTGTCCGTACTATCTGTGTGTGAGCATGTCCATACTACAATATTAAAAATGTCTCAACCATAATCTAGTTTAGGTCGGTTTTATGAATTCTCACTATCCACATTGCTCTATTGAACCTGTCTCAATCGAATATTCAACAGTTTAGATTTCTCTAAGACAAAAGATCTTGGCAGGACCCTGCACGCGGGAGCTTTAGTGCACCGGGCTGCCCTTTTTTTTTTAAAAAAAAAGATCTTGGCAGGATACATTTTAGATTTTTTTCTTTTGCTCATTCTTGTTGGTTGTATTTTCTTTTTGTTTTGTTATTTTACGAGGAGGATAACAGTGGAGAAAAGGAGCTCTACATGTGGGATTTGCTAAAATCTAAGTTACTCAAGACTCCACTTTCGGTGCCCCACCCGTGTCGACAGGACATGGGTGTGGGATCCGTACCCGATCTGGTCAACTGATTTTGGGTACTTTGACCAAAATCGATAGGGGAAGTCAGGATAGATTTAGTGCCCGTTTGGATGGGCTTTTGGATTTTGGCTTATTTTTTAGCATTTTAGCCAAAAACCAAGTGCTTATAAGCACTTTTTAAATTTACTCAAACACTTCAAAAGTGCTTAAAAGCTATTTTTAGCTTAAAAGCACCTAAAATAAGCCAATCCAAACGGGCCCTTAATTATTTCTGTAATCAAAACAAAAGCTAAGGTGATATTGAAGAAAATGGAATACCTTGTATGTAGAAATTTTATGTTATTGCTTTTCCTTTTAGCTCCTTTCAGGATTCTTCTCTTGATCAATATTTTCTCCTCAAGTTTTCCACATAATAGCTCATAATTTAGGTTTTATAACTGTATTTTTAGATATTTGAATTATTTTAAACCGAATCCCCACACCCCTATCCATACCTGAATCCGTATCTGAATCTTAAAATTGAGATCATGAAGGATTCGACCTCTAGATCTGCACCCGTATCGGACACTCGCACCCTAGTCCAAGCAACTTAGGCTAAAATTAAAGAGATTCAAGGTCTTTCTACTAAATTGCCGAGCAACTTAGGCTAAAATTAAAGAGATTCAAGGTCTTTCTACTAAATTGTTGGGCTTATAGAAGTATATATCAACTTACATGTGTTTGGACTCGTTCAATTGAATGTCAGAAAAAAATTCATTTCTTTGACATTAATTAATGAAAATAAGGAAACAAATTGAGAGATTTGTTCTCCATATGGAAAAAAGAGGAAGAAGACATTATTCACATTATTTGCCATGTGAATGGCATAGCTAGAGTTTTTACATAATTATATATGACTACTCAATTAACCGTGTGACATTTCTATACTTCCCTTATTTATCACCTTATTTTGTTACTAGTACTACAATCCCGAGGACATTTGGCTGTTGAACATGTCCATTTGTTTCCCACTTGATAAACAGTGTTAACTTGTGTTACCCATCTACAAGGGAAAGGCTTGTTTTTTGCATTTATCAGTAATCTTTGACCTCATTCTGCCCTGGAGGTTGGGTTCTTTGAGCTAATTTGGACTGGAGTTCTGATTATTGCTCATTCACGGTCTGTTTTCTCAAACATATAAGCAAATAAATGGTTTTTGACTTGAAGACAGTATATTTATGTAGCATTATTCTTTTTTGGTCTTTATGTGAGAAAATATTCGTAGTCGACCTACATTATTTCTAGGCCAGATACATCGTTAGACCCTCAGACTTGCCACAATTTTTCATTTTGGTACCTTTCTCTGCATGGTACCTACTGAATACTTAAAGTTAACTGTATCTGTTAAACCATTCACTAACAACAGGAAAACAGAACACATCATGCTCTCTATGTGCGAATGATCTGCGAAATGGACAAATGGAACTATGACATGTGGATTTTAGGTCTAAAAATACTAATTTTTTAGAAACCTCCCTTCCCTTCATCTTCTTCCACGCACCCACTACTTTGTCTTCTACCCCAAAAGAATTACCCTTCACTCATGAAACTATTTTCTCCCTCTTTTTTCTTCTATTCCCTTTTTATTTCTTTCCTTCTTTCTTCCTCCTCATCCATTTTGCTCTTTCTGAACATTTTTAAGGAAAACATAAAACATTTAAAGTTAATTATGGATGGGCTTGTACTAGAATCTTGAACACCCTTATGGATACTAGAATCTTGAACGCCCTTATGGATACTGGAATCTTAAAAAGATCCATCTTGAAATGGGTTTTCTTGTTCTTTTGGCATTCATTTACAGTGAGATAAATGGGGGAAGAGCCAAACTTCGAGAATATTAATCAAAGAACAATTTATAATTCTTTAAATGGTCAGGATAAAAACATTCTTGAAGTCATGCTTATAGTTGGGGTTTTAGGGTCAGTCGTGAATTTTGGATGGTATTGCAATGGGGGAAGGTGTCCTGTAGGAGGTGAATTTAGGTTGAATCTTGTGAAGGAGGTCTTGGGTGATCGTGAGGGAGAGAATTGTGATTTTAACTTGCTGAAATTTTGCCAGAAGAAGGTGAGACAATGTTTGTTTTGATGAGCAGAATGTAAAGCATCCAGAGCAAGACGACGTGAATCATTTGAGATGTAACTAGGTTAATTGTGCTGGTTGAGTAATGAAGAAGGTGGTGGAGGAATTTTTTGGAGTGTCCACGCTTGGTTGTTAAATTTAATGGAGGAGGAGGAAGAGGTAGTGTGGGCATGGGCATGACAGATTTGAAGAAGAAATCAAGGGTGGTGGTGGAGGAGGTGAAGATGGCCAGAGAAAGACAACAACATATCAGTTTGGTGTAATCCCACAAGTGGGATCTTGGGAGGGTGGTGTGACGGAACGGCTTGTAATTGATTTCACTCTAGTTATACCCATCCTTTATGTATTATAGTTTTCTTTGAAAAACTGAAAAAAAGTTAACAAACTTGAAAACTGAACTGAACTAATTCGGTTCGGTGTTTGGTGCACACTTTTCCATAACCAAAAACCAAAGAACTGAACGCCCACCCCTAGTGACGCAGAATTAACCCCTATCTTGTGAAGGCAAAGAGGCTGTTTCCGATGGGCTCTCAGCTCAAGTAAAGCATTTTAAAGCAGGTAGGGAAAGGGAATATAGTAGTGAAGAAGCCATGACGAAAATATTTGAGAAAGAAATGGCTAAAACAAATAGTTCAAACTTTTTACTTTTCCCTGTGAGGTGTACAAGTAATTTAGGCTCTTACACTAGGAAGAAGTGCCAAACACGCGGTTTTACATGTCCGCTTAATGCTTAATAGGCATAACTTGGCAACATGAGGTATTCAATAGGGTACCCTGCAGAGATGAGGTGCCAAAATGAAAAATGGTCACAAGTTTGAGGGTCTGCTGGTGTGTTTGGCCTTGTTTCTAACTTTAGTATTTCTTCATTTCTTGATTATTTGTAATATGGTCATTAATTTCATCATTGAAAGCACCCTACAGCTAAGTTAGTCTTGTTTATGCATAACAATTAGCTGTCAGGAAAGACATGTACAAGTAATCAGACAATCATCAATTTGCTAGTCTTGAGAGGATTTGGCTGTGGGTTTTGTCTGCTGATCAATTTGTACTTAATGTCCTATTTAATTTTATCTGCTGGCCCATTAGTATTTTGTCTTTAGAGTAATAATTATACGTATTTGTTCGTATTTTTTCTGTTAATACAGGGAAGGTGCAAGAGTTACCTGGGGATATATTAACAGAATTCTTGGTCAACCATCATTAATTCGTGAATCATCCATGTCAAGATTTCCTTGGTCAGGGATGATTTCTCAAGTAGCAACCAAAGGACTCAAATTTGGTACAGCTGCTGGTTTGCCAGCAACTGGACAGAGTAAATCTGCTTTTGGAAGCATTATTCTACATCCTTCTCTTCAGAGGAGAATAGAACACCTTGCTAAGGCCACAGCAAACACCAAGTCTCACCAGGCACCATTTCGCAATATGCTCTTTTATGGCCCTCCTGGCACTGGGAAAACAATGGTTGCAAGGGAAATAGCAAGAAAATCGGTAGACTTTTCTTTTATTTGTTCCTCAACTATAATTGATACTCCACTAGTTCATTGTGCGTAAGTGCGGATACTTTCGTGCTGTTAATACAGGATTTTTGGGCAACCATCATTAATTGCACCTTCTATTTTTTAACGTAAATATCCTTTCATCTGCTGAGCAGGATCAATAACTGCTTATGGCAATAAACAGTCTAACTTCTCACTTTTCTGAACTATAGCCAGAACTTAACTGCTTTCGCCCCTTCCCCTCTCCCTGACCAAATTTTGAAAAAGGGAAGACAATCCAGCTCCCCTGACTCTTGCATTTTTGAAGTTAACAAATGAAAGGAAGGAAATAACTTTTGTTTGTTTCAGTTTTTTCCTCTTTCGATTCCAAAATTAACTAAATAAGTCTGTAGGTAAAAAATTTGTCCAAATATTACAGGGTTTGGACTATGCCATGATGACTGGAGGAGATGTTGCACCCCTGGGTGCACAGGCTGTCACCAAAATTCACGAGATATTTGATTGGGCCAAAAAATCAAACAAAGGCTTACTACTTTTCATTGACGAGGCTGATGCATTTTTGTGCGAGTAAGTTAAATTTAAGTTGAGCTGCTTCCTATTAGAATGCTGCTTATTAACTGGTTAACGATAATGAATGATATGTTGCCGTTTTTTGAGTTACTTTTCTAAATGTAGCACGAAATACAAGTTTAAAGGACAGTGCTTCTTTGATCGCAGGCGGAATAGTACATACATGAGTGAAGCTCAGCGAAGCGCTTTGAATGCTTTACTCTTTCGAACAGGGGACCAGTCACGAGACGTAGTTCTTGTCCTCGCTACCAACAGGCCAGGAGATCTTGACAGTGCAGTCACTGACCGTATAGATGAAGTTATTGAATTCCCTCTTCCTCAAGAGGACGAGCGTTTCAAATTGCTGAAGCTCTATTTGAACAAGTACCTTGCTGGTGAAGGTGATAGTGACAGCAATTCTAAGTGGGGGCACCTCTTCAAGAAGAGCCCACAAAGGATAACCATAAAAGATTTGTCTGATGACGTGATTAGAGAGGCTGCTAAGAAGACAGAGGGATTCTCTGGGCGTGAGATTGCAAAACTTGTGGCAAGTGTTCAAGCAACTGTATATGGGAGTCCAGATTGCGTTCTTGATTCTCAACTGTTCAAAGAAATTGTAGATTACAAGGTTGCGGAGCATCAACAACGAATAAAACTAGCTGCTGAAGGGGTTGAGCCATCCTACCAGGGGAATTAACTAGCACCACAAAGATAGCAAGTATTTTTCATTGACGTGAACTGTTGAAATTTTGTTTATCACCTCTTTGGTATTAATGCATGCAAAATTCATTTTTTTTTTTCAAAGTTAAGATTATGTAGTTTAGGGTCTACCTTTCCTGGCTGGTGATTGGAAGCTGGATGGACGTGTTTCGCCGCTCACTGGCTAAAACATTGATGGGTTCGTAGCTCCCTTGGGCTGTAATTGTATCGAGTTTATTATGCACCACAGGCTCCATCAAAATAAGTTCATTTTGCACATCTTTCATGAAGGAAACCAATTTGTGAAATGTTTGGTCAATATTGACGAGGATGTGAATTGCCCTTGTTGAGGGTTTATCAAAAACAACCTTTATACTTCATAAAAGTAGGTTAAGGTCTACATACGTTCTACGTTCTTCAGACATCACTTGTGAGATTATATGAATGATGATGTTGATGCGAATTTTCCTTGCCATGTTTTTATGTTGCATTTTTCAATCAATAAAAAATTGGTCACCTATAAATACTGTGCTATGTCTGAAAAAAATAAAGATGGATGCTAAAATGACATGAAAAGTAACCCAGTTAGTAGCATGATTTTTTAAAGAGGGAGTTGCACACTAGTACAACTCATGCACATGGATTACGACTATAATTTTGCAAAACTGCAGCCCAAAACAATGGGTCGAAGATTCAACTTCCAACATACAACATGGGTCATCGTCTTCTTCTTTTAGAGAATAACATAGATCTAAGTCATCATCTTATTCGATTGTATATTGTATGTATTTTCAATGGCGGATGATTGTACGTAATATGTATAATTATCCCGCAATTATTGTGTACCGACGATATAATCAAAAATATACTTAGGATCATTTGGTAGAGTGCATTAGAAAGAATAAAGTATGCATTAACTTTGTGTATTACTAGTACTTTATTTGATACAATTTTCAACTTATGTATATCTAACGCTTGCATTAGTTATACACTCTATTTGGTATTAAGGTATATATAATTAATATGTGAAAATTCACTGTATTAGTAATGCAAGGGGGGGTTTTAATGCATGCATTAACATGGTTAAAGTCTTAGGGGTCGTTTGATAGAGTGTATTAATACAAACAATGTATGCATTAGTCTTATGTACAACTAGTACCTTGTTTGGTACCTTTTTTTAGGGTATGTATAATCAACGCTTGCATTAGTTATATTCTCTTGTGTATTGGGAGATGCAATACTAATACCATCATTTTTCATGTATTAGTAATGCAAAGGATTTCAACACATGTATTAACTAGATTAATGACATTATTACCCCTCAAATGACTTAAACATCTGCAGCCCTGCAATTAAGCAAGACCCCTTGTTCCTAGATGGTTTTCTTAAATACAACATGTTCAACCTCCTCCAATCTTTTTTTTCCCCAGTTCTCTTGCCTAATAAAAACCAGATGCAGTTTGTTATAATACTTGTGGTTTAACCTCTAATATGCCATGGACAAATTTTCCCGCTTGTTGTTTACGTAGGACGTGAACGGGAATATACAGAAGAATTAAAAAAAATACCCAAATAAGCAAACACAAAATAGAGATTAAAAGGCTAATCTCTCCTAGCCGAATATGTATTAGTAATCATCAATAATGTCCATGTATCTACAAAAAAAGTGAGAGACCTCATATCCGAAAATTCATTACCATCAAAACTAATCATAATACAAACCCGATTTCGAATCATTTCAACGGCGTTAAATGATTATCTCAGAGTGTGATGAAGCAATATTAACAATTATTTAATTTTATTTTGGGGGGGGAAATGAGTCAAGTTTCAAAGGTAAAAGAACTTTGCAAAAAAGAAAGTGTGCATGACTAAAGGAGGGTATTTTTGTCAACAAACATTATTTTATAAAATCTATGGCTTGCATGTTATTTCTAATACATCAAACCAAACATTGTATAAGAAATAATGTCAGCATAACTAATACCAATATTACTAATGCAAGCATTACTAATGCAAACACTACTAATACACCCTATTCGGCATTATTCTTATACACTCTACCAAACGATCCCTTAAAGACATAACTGCCCTTCAAAACTTTTCCACGTCCTTTCCACCCTATTTATGGAGGGTAATTTTGTAAACAAATATTTTTTTTAGAAATTATCCAATGCATGTTACTTAAAATACACCAAACCAAAGACCGCATAAAAAATAATCTCAATATAACTAATACAAATATAATTAATACTATTACTACTGTCAGCATTAATTACTAATATATCATATTCAACACTATCTTATACACCCTACCGAACAACCTCTTATATTCTTGAGTTCAATCATACTCATGCATCAACAATCAATCATGATACATTCGCTGAAGTATAGTCAAAATAAAAGTATGTATAGATCGATAGTGTGCATAAATGGTACATACATATATCAGAAGTCCATTTCTGATACATATATGGTGCATACACTCAAGAATATAAGTGTATGTTGGTGTGCATGTCAGTTGTATGTGTGTCGTTTTGGGGTGGTAATTGTAGAAGTGTATTGAAGTACATTGCATATACTAATATAGTGTATCCAGATAAATTGTATGTGTTGATACAATTAGGTTTTGCAAACAGATACAAGTCCAAGCAAACATATACAACCCTAACAAACAGAAACAACTTCAATACAGTAACTATGAATTATAACAAGACAAAATATAGCTATTAATAATAATTATGCTCCAAACTGTAACTGTTTATAAAATTTTCCCTTCATATATTATACTAGTTGGTATAAGTCCTGGCTAGTCCCAAGATCAATTATCATAAACTTTTTTTTTTTTTTCCAGGTTATTCGCACAAATGCCCCTATTTTGATGCGATCTATATTTTTTGCCCCTTAAAATTACTGGCCTTTAATTCTTACCTTTCCTAGTTTTAAGTAATGAAAAAGTCAAAAGTACCCTTAACAACAAAAAAACAGAAATAAGAAAATTCACAAAGCATAAATTCAGTTAAAGTTAATAATATGAAGCAGTGAATAACTGATCTGAATAAAATCTAGCAAAGCATCGACCGAAGAACCTTGAAAATAGCACAAGTATATCAATTAATAATTGGGAGCAGATTACAAAATGGCATCTGACAATGTGACTTCACAGAGCAAAAGGGATTCAAGAAATTTCATTGGGAAATACACCCACTAACCTTGCTCTTTTTTTTAAAAAAAAAGTTTATGCCTCAAGCATGAGTTCCTAAGTTCAATGACAATTATATCTCGGAGCATAATAAGTTTAATAGCACAAGTTATGTCTCACAATAAAAGAAATTATGCATGAGAGGCAAGTTATGTCTCAAGGTATTAGTGCAATGATATAGGTTATGTCCTAAGGTATAAGTGCAGCGGCACAAGTTATACCTGAAGGTAAAAAAAAAAGGGATATTTTTAAGACACAAGTTATGCTCCAAAATATAAGTTTCAACGACACAAGTTATACTACAGGATAGGGATATACATGACCGGGTTGGTTTGAATTTCTTAAATACCAAACCAAATTATTTGTGTCAGATTTTTTAATCTTTAAACCAAACCAAATCAATAAAATTCGAATTTTTCAACTTTAGGTTTTTCTGTTTTTTTTTATTTTCTCGGGGTTTTCGGGTTTTTTCGGGTTTTTATGGTAACGTCTTCATACAAACATATAATTAACTTGTGCTTCAAATATTTCTTTAATCCTAGTAAGATGCAACTATCTTATGTGTTTCTTAAAAAAATAACACTAAATATTAAATAGAAAAATAAATTTAGGTTATGCATTTATGCAAAATTAAAGAATAGATATCCAACATTTTTGTCATTCCTAATGTTTAATTGAATTTATTTGTTAGCATTAATATTGATTTGGACTTTATTTGAGTTGCTAATATCTAGGAAAAATAACATAAACATACACCTTAACTTACCATATTTACACAAATCTCCATCCTTACAAAGTAGTTACAAAAATTTCAACTAATTATGTATCTTCGTTGGATGTATCAGGAGCTAATTATGTATCTCGACAGACCCAAAATCGAAAAAAATGTATCAGGTGCTAATTATGTATATTTACAAAGGAAAAAATGTATTTTCATTGGATGTATTATGTATCTCGACAGATTAAAATCGAAAAAAATAAATCGGGAGCTAATTATGTATCTTTACAAAGGAAAAAATGCATCTTCTTTGTCTATATCGGGAGCTAATTATGTATCTCGACAGACCCAAAATTGACATTTTCAGTAATTATGCAAAAAGTCAAAATTTTCTGTAATTAAGCTCCAAACTGTTGGGATTCATATTGTTTAATCTAATATCTATGAGCTATAAAACGTATTGGATGGGTAAACTACAAAAATGGCCCCCATAGTGGGTGACTTTGCTTTTTTGTCCCCTCATAAGAAAAGTCCTACAAAATTAGTCTTCCTTCTTTTTTATGTATAGAATAAATACCTATTTGCCCCTCTATACCTCAAATATTTTTAAACAACTCTCTTTGCTTATTTATCTTTCAACTTCTATTTTTTTCTCTTTTTTATTTTTACATTGATTTTTATTTTTTCTTTTCTCTCTCTCTTTTATTTTTTTTAATTTTTCTCAACCTTTAATTTTTTTTTCTTTTCTCCTCTCAACTTCTATTTATTTTTTTTTCTCTTTTTTTTTTTTTTTTTTGGTTTTTATTTTTTCTTTTTCCTTTTTTATTTTCTCAGCCTTTGTTTTTCTTTTGTTTTTTTGTTTTGTCTTTTTTCTCAATCTTTATTTTTTTTTCTTTTTGTCCTCTCTTTTTTTATTTTCCTTGATTTTTATTTTTCTTTTTTAAAAAAATATTTTTTCTTCATTTTTTTTCCCCTCAACTTTGATTATTTTTCTTTTCTTTTCGCCGATTCCTTCCAAACAACAAGTTACGCTCCATGGGGAAGAGTTGGTACTACCACATTATGTCTTGATTTATGAAATGCTTTATTAGTCTTGCCTTTAAGATAAGATTTATCCCAAGAACCTCCCCAAAAAATAAGTTACTCCTCATGGGCAAGAGTTAACACTACTTCATTATGTCTTAATTTATGAGATACTCTATAACTCTTGCCTCAGAGGCAAGACTTAGCCCCAGGACCATCAAACAACAAGTTACACCCCATGGGCAAGAGTTGACACTATCACATTGTGTCTTGATTTATGAGATGCTTTATCACTCTTGCCTTAGAGGCAAGACTTAGACCAAGGGCTTTTAAACAAGAAGTTACGCCCCATGGGCAAGAGTTGACACTACCACATTATGTATTGATTTATGAGGTGTTCTATAACTCTTGCCTTAGAGGCAAGACTTATTTCAAGGACTTTCGAACAACAAGTTATGCCCCACAGGCAAGACTTGACACTACAACACTGTGTCTTTATTTATGATATGTTCTATAACTCTTGACTTAGAGGCAAGACTTATCCCTAGGACTTTCAAACAACAAGTTACGTGCAATGGGCAAGAGTTGACACTACCACATTGTGTCTTGATTTATGAGATGCTCTATAACTCTTGCCTTAGAGGCAAGACTTAGACGAAAGGCTTTCAAATAACAAGTTACGCCCCATGGGCAAGAGTTGACACTACCACATTGTGTCTTGATTTATGAGATGTTCTATAGCTCATGCCTTAAGGGCAAATCTTAGCCCAAGGACTTTCAAACAACAAGTTACGCCCCACGGGCTAAAGTTGGCACTACTACATTGTGTCTTTATTTACAAGATGTTCTATAACTCTTGCCTTAAAGGCAAGACATATCCCAAGGACTTTCAAACAACAAGTTATGCCCCACAGGCAAGACTTGACACTACTACACTGTGTCTTTATTTATGATATGTTCTATAACTCTTGCGGTAAAGGCAAGATTTAACCCAAGGACTTTCAAACAACAAGTTACGCCCATGGGCAAGGGTTGACACTACCACATTATGTCTTGATTTATGAGATACTCTATAACTCTTGCATTAGAGGCAAGACTTAGACCAAGGGCTTTGGAATAACAAGTTATGTCCCATGGGCAAGAGTTGACACTACAACATTATGTCTTGATTTATGAGATGTTCTATAACTCATGCCCTAGCGGCAAGACTTAGCCCAAGGACTTAAACAACAAGTTATGACCCATGGGCAAGAGTTGATACTACCACATTGTGTCTTGATTTATGAGATGCTCTATTAGTCTTGCTTCTAAGACAAGACTTAGCCCAAGAACCTCCCAAAAAATAAGTTACTCCCCATAGTCAAGAGTTAACACTACTTCATTATGACTTAATTTATGAGATACTCTATAACTTTTGCCTTAGAGGCAAGACTTAGCTCAAGGATTTTCAAACAACAAGTTATGCCCTACGAGCAAGGCTTTACACTACCACACTGGGTCTTGATTTATGAGATGTTCTATAACTCTTGCCTTATAGGCAAGACTTATCCCAAAGGACTTTCAAACAACAAGTCACGCTCTTAAATTACTTCGATGTCAAAGAAAGAAGATCCTCTTTGTCGATTATCCAACTTTCTGTTCATTAGCAAAATATAATAGAAGTTGAGAAAATAGAAAAAAGAGAAGAAAAAAGAAAAAAAAATAAAGATTGAGAAAAAAGAAAAAGAAGAAGAAAAAAATAAAGGTTAAGAAAAAAGAAAAAAAAGAGAAGAATAAATACAAATAATAATAATAAATAAATAAAGATGGAGAAAAACAAAAATGAGAAGAAAAAAATAAAAATAAAGTTTGAGAAAAATGAAAAAAAGAAGAAAAATAAATAATGTTTGAGAAAAAAAGAAAAAAGAGAAGAAATAAAAGAAAAAATAAAGGTTGAGACAAATGAATTAAAATAAGAAAAAAAAGAAAAAATAAAAATCAAGGAAAAATAAAAAAAGAGAAAAAAAGAAGAAGAAATAAAAATAGAAGTTGAGAGACAAATGAACATGAAAAATGTAAAAACATTTGAGGTATAAGCGTAAAAATATACTTGTTTTATACATAAAAAGAAAGGAATGCTAGTCCTTAAAGAATTTTCTTATGAGGGATAAAAAAGTAAAGCCATCCACTAAGGAGGTTATCCCATGTAATTTTCTGGTATTGGACCATTCAAAATTATAAGTTTAAACTTGAAATAATTTGTTGAAAGATAAAAACAATGAAAAAATTTAAGAAATATTTATAAATTACATCATAGTAAATATTTTTATGTATTAAATATTTTTAAAAATTGTACAAATATAATATAAGGTTGATTCGGTTCGGTTTGACCTTTTTTAGTTAAAACCAAACCAAACCAATTATAGTTGTTTTTCCAACACCAAATCAAGTCAAACCAAATCACTAGTCAATTTTTTTTTTTAATTTAACTCAATTTATAATTTAATGTAGTTTGCGATTCGATTTTATTCACTCCTATAGAACATAAGTTTAGTAGAAGAATTTCTTTTCATAGTAAAAGTTTTCTATAAGTTTTGCCTGCGCATCAGATGCTAAAAAGTTTTGCCATTGTCAATAAAAGTAGGTCATAATTAAGAATATTTGAATCATAATTTTTTATTAAATAAATAGTAGATGCAAAAATTAAAGAGCACCTAATATTAGAAACAGACTGTGCGAAAACTTGTCCTTTTCCTTCGATGAAGTTAGCGGCCCAATCATCACTAATATAGCAAGTACTACGGCAATTAGAAAGTAAAAACTCATATTCAGAATTTCTAATCAATTATGAGTGCGGAAGTTTGACATTTTTAAAAATAAAAAATATCTGTCAAAAGAAAGTTGTTTTCTTACTTTAGACTTTTTCTTTACTTTCAAGCAATTACATAACATATAATTCTTTTTCCCCCTAAATTTTGCTGAATTTTATTTTGAGTATAAACTTTAATAATTTCCTAGTACTTAAGCTCTAGCAGATACGTAATTAATAACACCAATAATTTTTATAAATTTAGTTTTCTTGAAATGACAAAAATAAGCTTGGCTCAAGAATTTTCAATTTATATATGCTAAATTTTTCTTTACTAAGAAATTACTTGAGGTTACTTATAAATAAGATAATCTAAAATAATTTTTGGAATTAAAATTTGATACTAATAATTATAAATGGTTTTCTAAAATAAACCAATAAAAAAATATTGAACTTTTATTTTATTTAAAATTCCCTTTTTCATTACCCCCCCCCCTCCAAAAAAAATAAAAAATAATTCAGATTTCGTAATTTTCTTATTTTAACCGGATATTATTTTAAAATTGGAGCCCGAAATCTAAATGATGAACAAAAAGAGAAAAGTAATCTATAACACGCTTATTTTACATTATTTTAATCACTTTTCTTTTTTTACCGTGTTATTTTGGTCATTCTTTTTCCTTTTGTCCATTATTTAAGTTCCAAACTCATCAAACGATCATTTGATACTTTGATTAGTTACTCCCTCTAGTTCATATTAACTTAATTTGTGAGCTATTTTTCAATGTTCAAAATAACTTAATTGTTCAATCTTTAAGAGAGTTGTTGAATATATTTTTTTCCATTTTTGCCCTTCATTTATATTTTCTAGTTGTTGAATTCAAAAGATTTAATTGCTCATATTTATGATTCTAATTTGACTTTAAAAGGGATAAAAGGGAAAATTGGTGTCCAATTTATGTCCTAATTTTTTTTCTTAATAGGTGTGTATTGCCTCACAAATTAAGTTAATATGGACTAAAAGAAGTACATTTTTGTGCAGTCCTTTCAATATTTTTACTCCTAAAACTTTTCACAAATGATTAAGTTCATAAATGATCTCACTAGTCACTCCTCAAATTGAAAGAAGGAAGACATGTCCCCATTGATTGACCTCACAGCGACTTAGCTTTTACTCTCGCCGTTTTAATTTGCCCCTAGTTATACTATGGGTCCATCTATGACCTTGTCGTTATACTAAATGGCCAAATGTGCCCTTGTCATTACAAACTTCACATATTTACCTCTCAATTGGATGAAATCCTCAAATCAAATAAACAAATCCGATTTCACTTACAATTATCCAATTTTTTGACCTGACCCGATCCACCTAATAATAGTTATTAATATGTTCCTAAGAAATAAAAAATTAAAAAAGTGCAAAATTAGTAACTGAAGAAGGAGAAACTAAGCATCAATAAAGTGTCAACCGATATTTCTATAACACGGGAGGTGGAAAAAATGTTTATAAATATATACTCACCTTAAAAATTAATTATCTTTTATTTAAACAACTAAAATAATATGCCAAGTGACTTAACAAAACATAATTCACATGGCAACTCTTAGAACAAAGAAGCAAAACATTAGACAATATTAATATTTTTTGCAAGAAAAAGACAAATGATCGGGGGAAATGGGATTTGGGTGTTATTTCGATGGGTTAAAATTATTCGGTGGATCGGATCGAGTTAAAAGAGATAATTAGGTAATTTAAGTGAAATTGGGTTTTATTATTTGATTAGGAAATTCTATCCAATTGAGGGGTAAATATGTGAAGTTTGGTAATGACAAGAGCATATTTGGCCCTATAGTATAACGACAAGGGCATATTTGGCCCCATAGTATAACTAGGGGTAAATTTAACCAATTAATGAAAGTAGAGAGACATTTTGACCCTTTTCTCTTCTTTAATTTTAACTTTTCACATGACATGTGTAACACCACAAAATTAAAGAGCATTTTGGTACATTTGACATGAATTTTTTATTTTTGAATGAGATACAACAAACAATAGTTGTATGAGGGCATTGTCTATATTTGACAAGTTTTTCTGTAGGTCCCACCGTGTCAGCACTCAACACCCACTCCCCTTCATTTCCTTTTTGTTTTTGGTTAACTGGATAATATTAAAAGCAACCGTAAATGTACACAAATACCAGATTGATCAGTCTGGATCAACAACAAAAATTAAACGGTTATGTCCCATTTGGGATTCATTACAGACCCTGATTGTTCTATCAAAGTTAGTTTCTAATATGTCTGCTCAAACTGGTTCGGAGGCATACATCGGAGGAACTACAAAAAGCTTTGTTCCACTGAAATCTGCAGATTTTGCTCCTTCTTTTGCAAGTGCATCTGCTATACTATTCTTCTCTCTATAGCAGTGTAGCACCACTGGTCTTTCCAATCTCCTTAGTCTTGACCTGCAATCATTAATAATGGCATTATAATGAAGGTTCCCATATGTTAGCATACTGATAATCTCAACTGAATCAATATTAATTTCTATGGGAATAAGATTGTGGGACTCTGCTATTCTTAGTCCCTCATTGAGGGCCATAAGCTCCATTTGATTATTGGTGGCATTAAGGAAGCACTTATTGAAACCTATGATCCAATCTCCCCTAATATTCCTAATGACTCCACTAATGCCCCATCTCCCCGAGTTCCCAAGACAAGACCCATCTGTATTGAGTTTGCAGGAGCCCCTTTGGGGGGCTCCCATTTAATGGTGATAGTGGTCATGGGTCTAGAGTTACCCCTAACATTGTTGAGGTGTTTATATTCAACAAACTCAGTATAGGCTTATGTGAAGGAGGGTTTACCATTTGTTTTAGTTAAAAACATAGTTGTTCCTATTCTTCCAAATGGACCAAAGATAAAAGAGGATAAATTCTTTCCAAAGAAGTAGACTGTCATAGTATTTGTTTTGGAAAGTTCTCCAAGTTGAGCTCCAATTAGGAGGGTAGAAGCTGGTGAGAGTGAACAAGGAAGGTTTGCTAGACTTGTTTAGAATATCATTCCAAAACTCCTAGATAGAGTTGCAATCAAAGAAGAAGTGGGAGCTATCCTCAGAGTGGTGATTGCATATGAGGCAACTAGGATCAATACTGATACCCATGTTAGAAAGGGTAAAGTTAGTAGGGAGCTTTTTGAATTTAATCTTGTTAGGGAGGGGATTTTTCAAATCCACTGGAAGCTATTTTCAACAATGTCAGGACTATTCTTCTTTTTCATGGCTAGAAATTGGTAGGCACTAGCACGGGTGATTTGTCCATTGGCTTGCAATCTCCAGATGAGGGTGTCCTGATGAGCTGTAAGATTAGGAAAGAAGAAGTTAGTAATGTTATTCTTGATATCAGTGGGGATGTCCATAGAGAAGGAGTCAAAGTTCCACTCATTATTCTGCCAAACTGTATAGAGTTTGATGTCCCTCTCTTGGTCCTGCATAGGGCCATGGATGATGTCTCTAAGTGGAGGTTGGTTAGGAATCCATCTATCCAACCATAAGTTAATCTTAGATCCATCATGGACAATCCATTGGGAGGCCTCCTTGTAATTATTCCAACTTTTAAAGATTCCTTTCTAGATTCTAGAGGCATTAGTGTTGCACTGCATACTAGTTTTACTGTATTTGGCCTTGAGAATTTAACCCAGAGATTGTTGAGATTGTGCACAAATCTCCAAGTTAGGCTGGTAAGCATGGTGTCATTTTTGGTGGAGGATTTTTGGGTGCTAAGACCCCTCATCTTTCTTGTGGAGGGTGAGGGTATTCCATCCAACATAGTGTATTTTCCTTTTATCCTAAATATATCCCCAAGTGAAGTTCCTTTGAGTCCTATAAATGAGCTTATGGATTCTTTTGGGAAGGGTAATATATTACATAAGATAATTTGAAGTGCTATTGAGAGAGGCTTTGGCAAGGGTGGTTATCCCAACCTTGCTGAGAAACTTGGTCTTCCAACCACCCAACTTGGTATTCAGCATGTCCAAGATAAATTAAAAGTCCCTGTTGTAGGGCTTGTAGTGGAAGATTGGGAAGCTAAGATACTTTCCAAAAGTGTCTTTGGCTTTTATGGTGAGGAGACTAACAAGGGTGTCTCTATCTTCTCTGTTGCATTTTTGAGAGAAGATGACCTTGGATTTGGAAGTATTGATTCTTTGACTAGAGTGTTCGACAATTCTTAGTGTCAGCTCTGGGCAAAGGGGTAAGGTCATCAGTAAAGAACAGATGGAAGATCTTTGGTCCTCCTGTGATGACAGAGATGGGGGTTCAGTTAAGGGTATCTACTTCATGGTCAATTCTTCTAGACAAGAGATTCATACGCATGATGAAAATGTAGGGGAAAATGAGATCTCCTTGTCTAATGCCTCTAGTAGATTTGAAGAAGTTGGTTTTGCCTCTATTTATTAAGAATGGAAATGGAGGAGAAGGAAATGCAAGACATGATGAGATTAGTGAGGCCAGGAGGAAAGTTAAAGAAGTGAAGAGTTTGCCTAATGAAAGACCATTCAATTCTATCAAAGGCTTTCTCTAGGTTAATCTTGAGGATCAGGTTGCTTTTTTCCCATTTATTTTATTGAAATGGGAAATGTACTCTTGAACAACAA
This sequence comes from Capsicum rhomboideum, assembly GCA_031232105.1. NCBI lineage: Eukaryota > Viridiplantae > Streptophyta > Magnoliopsida > Solanales > Solanaceae > Capsicum > Capsicum rhomboideum. The sequence goes on from CP124717.1 coordinate 57,944,738, forward strand.
TGACATTATCAGAGGCCCTCCTATTGAAGAGGAAACTGGCCTAACTATGGCTAAGGAGGTATGCCAGTAAAGGCTTGATTCTATTAGCTATAATCTTGTACTGAGTGTTACAAAGCTCGATGGGTCTAAAGTCATTTAGGTTACTGGCATTAGTGTATTTGGGAATGACACAGAGATTAGTAGTGTTTACCTTTGCCTCTATGGTATTGGTGGCAAAGTTATTTCTATAGAAGTTAACCACAAAAGTGCCTAGAATATCCAGTAGTTCTGATACAAGAGAGGATAGATACCATCAGGCCCAGAAGCCTTGGTTGGTTTGAAGAAAAACACAACTCTTTTGATTTCTTCAGTGCTAGGGATAACGTCTAGGGTGGAGTGGTTATTGGAGCTAATAGAACGTTGAGAGGAGGGATTCTTTTGGCATTTAAGAAGAGAGGAGTAGTGCTTAGAGGTGAAAATGTTAGTGTAGAAATTAAGAATGCTAGCTTTGATCTCTTCTTGGGTATAGATCCAATTACCAAGATCATACTTGAGGGAGTTTATTATGTTCCCCCTCCTTCTATTAAGAGTAGAAGTATGGAAGAAATTGGTGTTGCTGTCTCCATCAGTAAGCTAGTTGATCATAGATTTCAATTTCCAGAATTCATATTCTTGGTTGAAGATGTCACTGAACTCTTGGGTTAGGTCTTTCTCAAAATCATGGAGAAAATAACTGTGAGGGTAGTTGGCAGATTTTTGAATGCCTGTAAGTCTGGATAAGAGATGTTTTTTCCTATGGAATATATTCCCAAATATTTCCCTGTTCCAGAATTTAATACTGGTCTCAATGCGGGAGATGGCTTGAGTGAGGTCTAGATTGAGATCAAAGGAATTTTTCACCATGTGAGGAAACCTGGGGTGAGATAACCACATGGTCTCCATTCTAAAAGGTTTAGCTGAGATAGGGTGGTTTCTAATAAGATTGACTAAAAAAAAGGAATGGTCATAGTGGGTTCTAGGAAGGTGCGAAGCAGTAGCCTTAGAAAAGAGTTTTATCTAGGGATCATTGGCTAGACACCTATCTAGATTCTCAAGGTTGAGGGAGTTTCTATTCCTATATCTCTTATTAGACCAAGTATATCTGCTCCCCTTAAAGCCAAGGTCAATCAAACCACTTAAATTAATGTAATCCTAGAAATAATAGGCTCTATTATTGTTAATACTATTTCCACCAAACTTCTTTGAAGCCTTAAAAATCTCATTGACATCCCCCCCCCCACACACCAACAAAGAGTTATCAGGAGCATCTTTAATAGTATTAGCAAAATTAATTAACTAATTCCAAAGGGTCTTCCTATCCTCAAAATAGTTGCTAGCAAATTGGTACTAAAAACCAGAGGGAGGGGGGGTTTACAAACCTAAACTGAAACATGGATCCCCTGGAGGGAGATAGAGATTTCATTGATGTTAATGTTGTCATCATTCCAGATTATCACCAGACCTCCAGAGTTTCCAATGGCAGAGTATTGAATTTTCTTACTAAAGCCTAGCTCTTCAGTGATGCTCTTATGGTCACTCATTCTAGTCTCCACAAGGGCCAATATAGAAGGCTTGTGGATGCCAATCATGCATTTGCAATTCCTTCTAAATTCAACATTATTAGCTCACCTAGTATTCCATATGATGTAATTCATCATTAGTTGGTTAGGAAGATTGGTCACTTCTTCCATGATCTCCTTGTCCTTCCCCGGTGGGATTGGTAAGTATGGAGTTTCTGAATTTTTCATCTTCTTGGAAAGAGGCTTCATCCTGTCTATGAAGAAGTTGTCCTTCATGGGGTTTGGGTATGTTGTTTCTAGGTCAAACAGTGTAAGGTCTAGAGAAAGAAGGATAATCACCATTTTGCTTATCACTTCGTCGAACCTTAAAGACATGGGTTTTCCTAGTGTTATTGCTTCTGTTTTTTGCACTTTTAGAGCTGTTAAGATTTCCTCCATTTCTCTGTTGCTTTCTCTCAGAGCCTCTAGAGGTTTTTCTCTCTCCACTATTTCCATAGATAAAGACTGTTGAGGGGGAAAAGATGGATCCTGGGATAAGTGAACCCCACAAGCTTTCACAAAATGAGGTCCCTTCTTTAGCATCCTTGGTATTTTTGGTGAAAGAAGGACATGCTCTGGCAAGTTAGGGTCATTTCTCTGAAAAAATTTCCTGGGTTAAGATCCCCTGAGAGGATCTTCTAACTAGTTTCATCAAGGTAGTCATCCATATGTTTTATCCAAAGTTCCTCAGACCCTGGTTCATGCCCTCCATAATGACTTGGGCAAGGTAGGAGGGGTTTTAGATTAGCAGGGTGATTTGTCTTCCCTTTACTTCTAGTTAGAGTGGCATGACTTGTTCCAGCAACCCCATCTCTAACAATGAGGTTGGTTGATGGTTCAGTGGAAGAGGTTCTGAGAAGAAGGTTAGAGAAGATGAAACCTGATTCGAGCTCGCTTGAGATATTTTTTGTGATGTCTAAAACCTCTTGAAGAGTAGAAAAGGACTGATAAGGAGATTTTTTGAGATTAGAGTAAGAAAGAGAGTGATGCAGACGGGGATTATCTTTAGAAGGAAGAGACTTCCCATTGGTATTGCCATCATTGGTTCTCAAGTATCACTTAATGATGGACTATTAGGCATAGACAGATTTCCCTTCCTCTTCAGTGTTAGTCTCTTTGACTTACTGATGGGAGCCAACAACTTTTTGGGGAAAGAAGCCGTCATTTTGCTATTAGAGTGGAAGGTGAGTTTAGATCATGATGCATAAATAGTTATGTAGTGTATATGTAATGTATCGATATTGTATAAATAATATATAAACGTGTAACAATATTGTATAAATGGTGTATAAACATGTATATATGATATACAATAGTTATGTATTGTATATCTAATATATCGATATTGTACAAATTGTATAAATAGTTATTAACATATCGACATTGTATAAATGATGTACAAGTGTGTATAAATATTGTATAAATAGTATTTAGACGTGTATCGATATTGTATAAATAGGTATGTAATGTATTGGCATTTATGAATGGTGTATAATCGTGTATCGATATTATATAAATAATTATATAATGTATCAATATCGATATTTATTTGACTATCATGCGTTCCCACCTTAATAAATAAAAAATAATAAAACAACATAAATATTCATTTTTTCCACAAAAGAAGTGAAACAATTAGAAAAGAAAAAAGATTTTAAAAAAAGAGCAACAAAAAAAATTAAAACAACGAAAAAGTTTATTTTTAAAAAATATAGCACAGCAAAAAAAAAACATTTAAAAAAAAAAAATTAGAAAGAGAATAAAAGGAGATATTTTATTAGTACTTAATATTAGAAGAAGAAAAAAAAGAAAGACAAAATTAGTGTGCTTCAGATATTGGCCAAAATGGGCTCCAAAGGGTGCACTAACTATGACCCAGTGGCCATTTTCAGTTACAATGTGGGCTGAAAGGCTATTTTTTGTAATAAAAAGATAAGTGGGTTATTTTTCATGTAAAAATTTAACTCAATGGCTATTTTGTATAATTTTCCCTTATATTTATGTATTGTGATGGTATCATAGAGGACTGAAAAATATTTTATTCAAGGACTGAAGTAGTCCTCCATATATAGTACCATGCCAATATATAGATATATACTATGATGGTATCACTACGGATTGAAGCAAACCTCGATGATACCATGACAGTATATAAATATATTGTGATGGTATTCATGGAGGTTTCATTGGAAGATTGAAGTAGACATCAATGATACCATGACAGTCTATAGATATATCATGATGGTATCATTACGGATTGAAGTAAACCACAATGATACCATGTCAGTAGATATATACTGTAATGGTATCATGGAGGTCTCACTGAAGGATTGAAGCAAACATTAATGATACCATGACAGTATATAGATATATTGTTATGGTATTAGTATGGACTGAAGCAAACCCCAATGATACTATGTTAGTATATATACACTGTGATGGTTTCATGAAGGTCGGATTGAAGCATACATCAGTGATACCATTACGGACTGAAGCAAATCTCAATGATACCATATGAGTATATATATACTGTAATGGAATCCTGAAGGTCTGACTGAAGGATTGAAGTAGACATCAATGATACCATGACAGTATATAGCTATACTATAATGGTATCATGGAGGTCTCACTAAAGGATTGAAGCAGACATCAATGATACCATGAGAATATATAGATATACTGTAATGGTATCATTACGGATTGAAGAAAATCCAATAATACCATGTCAGTATATATACACTATGATGGTATCATGAAGGTCTGACTGAAGGATTGAGCTGACATCAATGATACCATGCCAATATCTAGATATACTGTGATGGTATCATGGAGGTCTCACTAAAGGCTTGAAGTAGACATCAATGATACCATGACAGTATATAGATATACTATGATGGTATCATAGAGGTCCCACTAAGGGTTGAAGGATTGAAGCAGACATCAATGATATTATGACAGTATATAGATATACTGTGATGGTATCATTACGGACTGAAGCAAATTCCAATGATACCGTGTGAGTATATATATAATTTAATGGTATCATAAAGGTCTGACTGAAGGATTGAAGTAGACATCAATGATACCAAGACAATATATAGATATACTGTAATGGTATCATGGAGATCTCACTGAAGAATTGAAGTAGACATCAATGATATCATGATAGTATATAGATATACTGTAATGGTATCATTACGGATTAAAGCAAATCCAATGATACCACGTCAGTATATATACATTATGATGGTATCATGAATGTTCGACTGAAGAATTGAAGTAGACATCAATGATACCATGACAGTATATAGATATATTGTGATGGTATCATGGAGGTCTCACTAAATGCTTGAAGCAGACATCAATTATACCATGACAGTATATAGATATATTGTGATGGTATCATGGAGGACTGAAGCAAACTCAATGATACCATGTCAGTATATATATATATATATATATATATATATTGTCATGGTTCCGTGGAGGTCTGACTGAAGAATTAAAGTAGACATCAATGATACCATGACGGTATATAGATATACTGTGATGGTATCATGGAGGTCCCACTAAGGATTGAAGCAGACATCAATGATACCAAGACAATATATAAATATATTGTGATGGTATCATTACAGACTTAAGCAAATGAAAAAATATAAAGGAAAAAAGAAAAGAGAATCAAATAAAATTACAAAAGAAAAGAAATTTAAAAAAAAAGAACAAAATATATGAAATTAGCTTGTGGTGAAAAATAAAAAATATTATGATTTGAGAAAAAAATGAATGAAAAGGAGCAAAAAAATAAAGAATAAAGAAATAAATGAAAAAAGGAAAACAGAAACAAGAAATAAAGAAATTGAAAAACAAAGAGAAAATTAAAATAAAAAATATAAAAATAAAAAGGAACCAATAAAGGAAAAAAAGGAGAAAAATAAAAGCAATAAAAAAAACTAGTAGAAAAAAAAATAAAGAATAAAGAAAAAAAGAAAAAAAAGTAAAGGAACAAGAAATAAGGAAATTAAAAAATAAAAAATAAAAAATAAAAAATGCAAAAATAAAAGAAACCAATAAAGAAAAAAGGAGAAAAATAAAGTAGGAAAAAAAGGAGTAGAGAAAAAAATAAATGAATAAGGAAATAAACGAGAAAAAGAAAAAAAAAAGAAAAAAGAAGAAGAAAAGGAATATATAAAGAGTGTGAATTAGATTATGGTGTAAAAATAAAATAAAGAATAAAATAATTTTACGGAAAAAAAATAAACAAAGAAGCATAAAATAAAAAAAGGAAATGAAAAGAAAAAAAAAATTAGAGAAATAAAAAGAAAAAGAATTAAAAAGGAGATAAATAACTAAAGCTACAGGGGAAGGTGACATTTTATGTAATTAATTAGGGGCATTTTATGTAAGTGGACATTTAGTTGTAAATAGTTTGCTCCTATGGGACATAGATATACTTTCCCCAAAATCAAACCCATCAAAATTTATATAATTAATGTAATTTGATTTTGATTAAAAACCTAATGTAAACCCCTCTTTATTGACACTATCTACTTCCTTAATTGCACAGAGTACGTTTGGTGGACTGCCATATTTTACTATTATTTTTTGACATTAAACAAATAAATAAAACGATAATTTTTTTTTATTAGGTAAAAAGAATGATCTACTTTTATTTTTAATCTGTTGCAAAAAGAATGATTCTTTTCCTTTTTTTAAGCAACTCTTTAAATCTCTAACTTTCCACTTGTCATGTTTAAGACTACAAAATTAAATTAAATTTAAAATTATAAAATTTAAAAATCTATTTTATTTTTTTAAACGTAGTATCAAATTAAAATAAGTTGTTTTTTTTTTTTGAAATTGAGGAAATAATAAATTGTTAAGTGAAAAATGAATCCATAGATTTCACATCACATACAGTTGTCTCGTTTGGATGAGAATCAGCATATGCGGTGGAACGAAAATGAAAGTAGACCCACATGTGAAGAGCAAATTATCTACAAGCCATTAATATTAATGGATTTTGGCACCTCTCTCCCTTAACCCCACCTCACGTGGTCCACTCTCATCTTATTTAGCTTACTAGTACAGTCACACAGATGCCCGTGCTTCCCAATATATGTTACTTTTCTTTATTTTAATTTATGTGATACAGATAAAATTTTAAAAAGTCAATTAAAGTTTGTATATAATTTTTAAATATTTTAAGTTATTAATTATTGTGATTTTTAGTACTTTTTATGTTATTTTCAATGAATAAATGTTACTCTTTATATCATAATTTGTGTGGCACAGATGAGATTAGGAGAGTAAATTAAAAGTTTTATATGATTTTTAAATATTTTTATAAGTGGTTAATTATTACAATTTATAGTATTTTTATGTAATTTTTAAATAATATATGTTATTCCAATTTATATGATACCGATAAAATTTCGAGAGTCACCAATTTTTTTTATGTTTTTGAATATTTTAAATTGTTAATTATTGCGATTTCTATAGTAATTTTTACATCATTTTCAAATAATATATGTTACTCTCTCTCCCAATTTATGTGGCACATATGAAATTTTAAGTGTCAACTAAATTTTTTACATGGTTTTAAATATTTTAAATTGTTGATTATTATAATTTATAATAAATTAATATAAAACTAAACAAAACTTCATCAATTAAAATATTTAAGCTATATACATTTGTCTGAGTAAAATATACCAATCAGCAACAAGTGTCAAAAATTCGAAGGTAATACAATAGTGTGTGAAGCTGCGAATAAGAGGACCAAAATAATAAGTTGACATGGGGCCCACTGTAACGACCCTCCTAGTCGTTTGGTGAATTTTACTTGTCTTTCCAATTTTAGCTCTCCTCGTAGTTTGTATACATTATTTATGACTTACAGAGATGGGTAGTACCGATTCTTGAGGTGTTCAAAAGTGATTTAAGTCATTAGTTGGGTTATTGAGTTCTAATAAGTTAAGTTTGATCACGGTCAATCTTTGATTAAGACGACCCCAGATTAGTGTTTTAGTAATTCCAATAGGTTCGGAACGTGCTTTTTAGTTGACTTACATATTCGTTTTGTTTTCCTGGGGTTCCGAACAAATTATGAGGATTTATTCAAAATTTTGGTTATTTTAGATAGATAATTTAATTAGTGATAATGGGTCAAAACTGTAATTTTTCCTTCTCAAATAACCCATATTCAATATTAATTGAAGTTAATAGGTTAATGATAAGGGGATTAGTACGAAGCAGTAAATTGTAGGCTATGATAATTAGAATAAATTAATGAATTCAATGACTAAGATTTCTAGGTAGTTATTGCTGCATCGTGATCTTTTTGTTAGCTTCTAGTCACAGTTTTGACAAATTAGATTTTAGGTCTAGATTTTTAGAGCAAGAATTTATAAAATGGGTGTCGTTAGATTCATATTCTTATGGGAATTATGTATTTGAACAGATTTTGCGCTTTACGAAAGGGCAAGGCCCTTGCAAATTAGCTTGCATTCAGATTCTTTGGTTGAGGTAGGTTATGGTTTAATTGGAGTTTAGACTCGATTTAATTCTGTGTATGCTCCTAAATTGGATGCTTGTTGATTGATCTTCGGACATACTTAATTTGATGATATTTGGATTGTTGATACTTGTATGAATAATTATTGAAAATTGAACTTGATCGGATTGCCTTATGACTATAAGTGTACTTGTAAATTTAGTACGTCGTGTCGTATCCTGAGGGATAGTGTGAATTTGATAAAATATACCCCGGGGGATAGTGTGAATTTGATCAAATATACATAATATAGTTATGGAGGATCGGGTACCACGCCGGTACGGGTGTAAATATTGACATTACTTATTTATGAAGGATCGGGTACCACGCCGATACGGTACATGAACTTAGATTGTCCCCTGCAGGTCATGACTAGTTGGGCAGAAATAAGTCCCTTAGTATGTGTGTACAGACTAGTGTTGGTTTGAGAGATCATGTGGTTAATAAGCTGATAACAAATTAATGGTATTCTAATTGCGAGGCTGAGAAGGACACACTTTGTCACTTATGGTATTATCGTTGACTATGTTGCTTGTTTGTGGGCATTGTTTAGTCCGTTATTGATGTACTCACTAATTCATTGAATTACTTGCTATGTGTTGATGCATTTCTACTTGTTATTCGATTTATGTTGTATACGTGTTATTAAATTGAGTTGGCCTATGATACCTACCAGTACATAGTGGCTTGTACTGATACTACCCTGTACTCTTCTTTTGTTGAGTGCAGAAAGTGTTTCAGAGGCTCAGACACGACCTCATCTCTAGCGCTGAATAACTGATCTCAATCCAAGGGTGAGCACTCCATCTCCAGGCTGCCATGGATCATCATATTAGTTCTTGTCCTTCCTTCGGACAATGAGACACTCTTTATCTTTAGTTATTTTTGCTATTTCCTTTAGAAATGATTTTTGTTTTAGAAGTTCTTGTACGATGACTTTCGGGTCTTGGGAATTTTAATAGGTAGTTTGTTTGATTTTTGTATTAATAATGAATAGTTTTGTATTTATTATCATTAAGTTGGTTTTTATGATAACCTAATCTTAATATTGACTAAATGATTGGGTAATGACTCGAGTTAGATGGTTCTCCCACAGGAAGCTTAGCGTGGGTGCCACTCACGGCCATTTGGGCCGTGACATCCACAATTGTACTATGTTTCATGGAAGTCATCATAAGCCAAGAAGCAATTTACTTGTGAAATTTCAAAAAAGCCCCTACAGAAGCAGCTGATCCCAAGCTGCTCATCCGCTCTTATATTATAGAGTAATACGGGGAGCCCGTGCCAACACGGATCCAATATGTGTTATTTTTTTTGTCTCAATTTATGTGATTAATTATTTTTTGTATGATTTTAAATATTTTAAGTTGTTAATTAGTATTATGATTTATTTATTTCTTAAATAATTTCTGTTATGTCCCAATTTATGTTACATAGATGGAATTTTAAGAGTCGATCAAATTTTTTATATAATTTTAAAGTATTTTAAGTTGTTAATTATTGTGATTTATAGTTTTTTTTTACATAATATATGATACTCCCTCTGTCCAGTTTATGTGGCACTGATAGAATTCGGATAGTAAACTAAATTTTAATATAGTTTTTAGATATTTAAGTTGTTGATTATTATGATTTATAGTGCTTTCTACATAATTTTCAGATAATATATGTTACTTCATTTACTCCAATTTATCTGCCATTGATAGGATTTGGAGATTTAATATGTCTTTTAAATATTTTAATTTGTTAATTATTGTGATTTATAGTACTTTTATGTGTGGTACTGATAGAATTTTAAGAGTCAATCAATTTTTTTTAATACCTTTTACATATTTTGATTTGTTTAGTATTGTAATTTATATTTATTTTTACGTAATTATTTTCTTTATTTAATAGAAGTATTTCATTTTTGTGGAGACACTAGAATTACAAAAAAAAAAAAAAAATTATGTGTAAAAGAGAAACACCATGTTGAATGAAAATAATCTAATTCTCTCTTTACATCTTTGAAGGCCACAAATCTCAAAGAGTAGGCGCAATTAATAACGAAGAGGAAAATTATCGGGTTCTTTTATCAAATTACATGAATTGGATTTCACTAATATTTACTACTTTATATATAGCCACAAAGTAAAAATAGAAGGGCGAATCAATCAATTTGCTTTTCGACCCTAAGCTACTTTATGTTCTCACGTGTTAAATATTTTATGTTGTTAATTATTGTGATTTATAGTACTTTTCACGTAATTTTTAAATAATATATGTTACTTCTTATGTTCTAATTTATGTAAGTATCATAGAATTTCGAGAGTCAACCAAACATTTTATGTTTTTTTAAATATTTTAAATTATTGATTATTGTAATTTATAGCACTTTTTATATCACTTTAAAATAATTGTCCCAATTTATGTGGCGCTGATAGAATTTCGGGAATCAGTCAATTTTTTTATTATATTTTAAAATTAATTATTGTGATTCATAGTTTTTTTAGCGTAAATTTCAAATAAATACAAGTAATTCTGGAGAAGTAGAAGGATGAAATGGTCATTTCGCAGACTAACCCTAAGATCCTCAAATAGTAATAAGTGGGACTTTGAGAAACTTATTTGTAATTTTTGAAAGTTGACTCTAAGCTCCTCTTATAGTAATTTTTATATCATTTTCAAATAATTGTCTCAATTTATGCGGCATCAATAGAATTTCAAGAATCAATCATTTTTTTTACTATGCCCTTTAAATATTTTAAAATTAATTATCAATAACTATAAGTAATTTTGGAGAAGTCCTCAAATAGTAATATGTGGGACTTTGAGGAGCTTAATTATCATTTATGAAACTCCTCAAATAGCAATAAGTGGGACTTCGAGGAGCTTAGTTGTCACTTTTGAAACTCATCAAATATTAATAAGTAGGACTTTAAGGAGCTTAGTTGTCATTTTTGAAACTTGACCCTAAGCTCCTCTCGCTCCTCAAATAGTAATAAGTGGGACTTTGAGGAGCTTATTTGTAATTTTTGAAAGTTGACCCTAAGCTCCTCTCATTCCATTTTTTATACGTCTTTTAAATATTTTAGATTTTTAATTATTATGATTAATAGTACTTTTTATATCATTTTCAAATAATTGTCCCAATTTATGCAACACCAATAGATATTCGAGAATCAAACATTTTTTTTATCATGTCCTTTAAACATTTTAAAATTAATTATTTATAAATATAATAATTCTGGAGAAGTTTTCAAATAGTAATAAGTGGGGTTTTGAGGAGCTTAGTTATCACTTTTGAAACTCCTCAAATAGTAATAAGTGGGAGTTTGAAGGGCTTAGTTGTCATTTTTGAAAGCCGACCTTAAGCTTCTCAAACATTCGCTTCTATAATAGAGTAATGTAATTAATTATTGACATAACCGAATAACCAAACTGAAAAGAGATAAAATCAAACCAATTAAATTTATTTTGATTTGGATTGGGTTGCACTTTTTCAAAACGAAAAAAACGAAATCGAATAATAGAAAATCAAACCGAAAAATCGAATGCACACCCATAGTACATATATCTTTCAATTATTATTATATGAATATTGATTAATTAAAATTTTATTTATAATTCTAACAAATTAAGGTTGAATTAATATCCATATGTCAAAAATACCGAAAAAATCAAACCCATCAAAATTTATATAATTAATTTCATTTGATTTTGATTAAAAACCTAATGTAAACCCCTCATTATTAATACTATCTACTTCCTTAATTGCATAGTGTACGTTTGGTGGACTGCCATGTATCCTTTACTACGCCGTTATTTCCCACAAAACGTTTGGTGCACTGTCATGTTTCTGTTATGAATTTTTTTTCATCTTTGATTGCTGCATAATTTCCACATGCATAATTTTTTTTTTATAAGACCAAAAATTCTTTCACAAAATAATTTATTTTTTTCGATTTTTTTAATTTTACAATGATAAATACAGATGTTGTAATAAATGCATACATGTGTTACTAACAAGGTTCATGGTTGAGTTTGAATCGATTTTCTGTTAAATTATTCTCAAATTAATTCAGTCGATTAATTGATTTTTAAATTATTAAAATCAAACATAATAGACATTTATCATTTACTGTTTATCAGTTTTGATTCGATTTGACTTGGATATTGGAATTTTAACCACATATAAACATATATACTTTTTTTTTTTACTATTATTTCTTGACATTAAAAAAAAAAATAAAGCGACAATTTTTTTTATTAGGTAAAAAGAATTAACTATTTTCCTTTTTAATCTGTTGCAAAAAGAATGATCCTTTCCATTTTTTTAGCAACTCTTTAAATCCAACTTTCCACTTGTCATGTTCAAGACTATAAAATTAAATGATATTTTGATTAATTTAATATATATTTAATTTAAAAATATAAGATTAAAATTTTTATTTTATTTTTTTAAACTCTGTATCAAATTAAAGTATATATATTTTTTTTGAAATTGAGGAAATAATAAATTATTAAGTGAAAAATGAATCCATAGATTTCACGTCACATACCGTTGTCTCGTTTGGATGAAAATAACAGCATATGCGGTGGAACGAAAACGAAAGTAGACCCACATGTTAAGAGCAAATCATCTACAAGCCATTAATATTAATGGATTTTGGCACCTCTCTCCCCTAACCCCACCTCATGTGGTCCCCTCTCATCTTATTTGGCTTACTAGTACAGAGATGCCCGTGCTTCCAATATATGTTATTTTTTTTTGTTTTAATTTATGTTACACGGATAAAATTTAAAGAATCAACTAAATTTTTTATATATTTTTTAAATATCTTAAGTTGTTAATGATTATGATTTTTAATATTTTTTACGTTATTTTCAATGAATATATGTTACTCTTTATGTCTTAATTTATGTGGCACAAATGAGATTAGGAGAGTAAATTAAATTTTTTCTATGATTTTTAAATATTTTATAAGTGGTTAATTACTGCAATTTTTAGTACTCCCTCCGTCTCATTTTATGTTGTCTACTTTCCTTTTTGATCCTTCCCAAAAAGAATGTCACATTTTCTTATTTGGTAACTTTTTAAAAGCATAATTACTCTTTTACCCTTATTGGTCCCACTTATAAGGTCCTACTTAAATAAAAATAGTAGTAGTGCATTTTTAATAGAGGACAATTTGGTAAACATCACCAAGTTTTCCCTTATTTCTTAAACTCCATGCCCGGTCAAAGTAGGCCACATAAAATGGGACGGAGGGAGTATTTTTTATGTAATTTTTAAATAATATATGTTATCCCAATTTATATGACACCGCAAAAATTTTGAGAGTCACCAAATTTTTATATGTTTTTGAATATTTTAAATTGTTAATTATTGCGATTTCTATAGTAATTTTTACATTATTTTCAAATAATATTTGTTACTTTCTCTCCCAATTTATATGACACACATGAAATTTTAAGTGTCAACTAAATTTTTTATATGGATTTTAAATATTTTAAATTATTAATTATTATAATTTATAATAAATTAATATAAAACTAAACAAAACTTCATTAGTTGAAATATTTAAGCTATATACATTTATTTGAGTAAAATATACCAATCAGCAACTAAGTGTCAAAAGTTCGAAGGTAATACAATAGTGTGTGAAGCTGCGAATAAGAGGACCAAAATAATAAATTGACTTGGGGCCCACAATTGTACTATGTTTCATGGAAGTCATCATGAGCCAAGAAGCAATTAATTTGTGAAATTTCAAAAAAAAAAACCTACAGAAGCAGCTGACCCCAAACTGCTCACATCCGCTCTTATACTATAGAGTAATTATATGGGGAGCTCATGCCAATACGGATCTAATATATGTTATTTCTTGATTTTAATTTATGCGGTTAATTATTTTTTATATAATTTTAAATATTTTAAGTAGTTAATTAGTATTATGATTTATTTAATTATTACATAATTTCTGTTATGTCTCAATTTATGTTACATAGATGGAATTTTAAGAGTCGATCAAATTTTTTTATATAATTTTAAAGTATTTTAAGTTGTTAATTATTGTGATTTATAGTTTTTTTTTTACATAATATACAGATAATATATGATACTCTCTCTGTCCAGTTTATATGGCACTGATAGAATTCGGAGAGTAAACTAAATTTTAATGTAGTTTTTAGATATTTAAGTTGTTGATTATTATGATTTATAGTACTTTCAACATAATTTTCAGATAATATATGTTACTTCATTTACTCCAATTTATTTGTCATTGATAGGATTTGGAGATTTAATATGTCTTTTAAATATTTTAATTTGTTAATTATTGTGATTTATAGTACTTTTATGTGTGGTACTGATAGAATTTTAAGAGTCAATCAATTTTTTTTATGCCTTTTACATATTTTAATTTGTTTAGTATTGTAATTTATATTACTTTTTACGTAATTATTTTCTTTATTTAATAGAAGAATTTCATTTTTGTGGAGACACTAGAATTAAACAAAAAAAAAAAAATTATGTGTAAAAGAGAAACACCATGTTGAATGAAAATAATTTAATTCTCTCTCTTTACATCTTTGAAGGCCACAAATCTCAAAGAGTAGGCGCAATTAATAACGAAGAGAAAAATTATCGGGTTCTTTGGTCAAATTACATGAATTAAATTTCACTAATATTTACTACTTTGTATATAGCCACAAAATAAAAATAGAAGGGCGAATCAATCAATTTGCTTTTCGACCCTAAGCTACTTTATGTTCTCACGTATTAAATATTTTATGTTGTTAACTACTGTGATTTATAGTACTTTTCACGTAATTTTTAAATAATATATGTTACTTCTTACGTTCTAATTTATGTAACTATGATAGAATTTCGAGAGCCAACCGAACATTTTATGTCTTTTAAATATTTTAAATTGTTAATTATTGTAATTTATAGCATTTTTATATCACTTTAAAATAATTGTCCCAATTTATGTGGTGCCGATAGAATTTCGGGAATCAGCCGATTTTTTTTATTATGTCTTTTAAATATTTTAAAATTAATTATTGTGATTCATAGTTTTTTTTAAACATAAATTTCAAATAGTTTTTTTTAAACATAAATTTCAAATAAATATAAGTAATTCTGGAGAAGTAGAAGGACGAAATGGTCATTTCGCAGACTGACCCTAAGATCCTCAAATAGTAATAAGTGGGACTTTGAGAAACTTATTTGTAATTTTTGAAAGTTGACTCTAAGCTTCTCTTATAGTTCTTTTTATATCATTTTCAAATAATTATCCCAATTTTTGAGGCACCAATAGAATTTCGAGAATCAATCATTTTTTTTTATTATGCCTTTTAAATATTTTAAAATTAATTATTAATAACTATAAGTAATTCTGGAGAAGTCCTCAAATAGTAATAAGTGGGACTTTGAAGAGCTTAATTATCATTTATGAAACTCCTCAAATAGCAATAAGTGGGACTTCGAGGAGCTTAGTTGTCATTTTTGAAACTCATCAAATAGTAATAAGTATGACTTTGAGGAGCTTAGTGGTCATTTTCAAAACTTGTCCCTAAGCTCCTTTTGCTCTTCAAATAATAATAAGTGGGACTTTGAGGAGCTTATTTGTAATTTTTAAAAGTTGACCCTAAGCTCCTCTCATTCCATTTTTTATACGTCTTTTAAATATTTTAAGTTGTTAATTATTATGATTAATAGTACTTTTTATATCATTTTTCAAATAATTGTCCCAAATTATGCGGCACCAATAGATTTTCGAGAATCAAACATTTTTTTTATCATGCCCTTTAAACATTTTAATATTAATTATTTATAAATATAAGTAATTCTGGAGAAGTTTTCAAATAGTAATAACTGGGGTTTTGAGGAGCTTAGTTATCACTTTTGAAACTCCTCAAATGGTAATAAGTGGGAGTTTGAAGGGCTTAGTTGTCATTTTAGAAAGTCGACCTTAAGCTTCTCAAACATTCGCTTCTATAATAGAGTAATGTAATTAATTATTGACATAACCGAATAACCAAACTGAAAAGAGATAAAATCATACCAATTAAATTTATTTTGATTTGGATTGGGTTGCACTTTTTCAAAACGAAAAAAACGAAATCGAATAATAGAAAATCAAACCGAAAAATCGAATGCACACCCATAGTACATAAGTCTTTCAATTACTATTAAACGAATATTGATTAATTAAAATTTTATTTATAATTCTAACAAATTAAGGTTGAATTAATATTCATATGTCAAAAATACCGAAAAAATCAAACCCATCAAAATTTATATAATTAATTTAATTTGATTTTGATTAAAAACCTAATGTAAACCCCTCATTATTAATACTATCTACTTCCTTAATTGCATAGCGTAGGTTTGGTGGCTGCCATGTTTCCTTTACTACGCCGTTATTTCCCACAAAACGTTTGGTGCACCGCCATGTTTCTGTAATGAATTTTTTTTCATCTTTGATTGCTGCATAATTTCTACATGCATAAAATTTTTTTTAACAAGACCAAAAATTCATTCACAAAATAATTTTTTTTTTTTGAATTTTGTAATTTTACAATGATAAATACAGATGTTGTAATAAATGCATACATGTGGCAGTAAGTAAGAGGGTTCATGGTTCAGTTTGAATCGATTTCTTGTTAAATTATTTTCAAATTAATTCATTCAATTAATTTACACTGGGTATGTTGTAATTCAGTCAATTAATTAATTTTTAAATTATTAAATTAAATATAATAGACATTTATCAGTTTACTGTTTATCAATTTTGATTCGATTTGACTCGGATATTCTGGTTTTAACCTCACATAAATATATATACTTTTTTTTTCTTTTTACTATTATTTCTTGACATTAAACAAATAAATAAAGCGACATTAAACAAAAAGAATGATCCTTTCCATTTTTTTAGCAACTCTTTATATCCAACTTTTTACTTGTCATATTTTAGACTACAAAATTTAATTATATTTTGATAAATTTAATATATATTTAATTTTAAATTATAAGATTTATTTTTTTTATTTTTTTAAATTCTATATCAAATTAATAAATTGTTAAGTGAAAAATGAATCCATAGATTTCACATCACATACAGTTGTCTCGTTTGGATGAGAATCAGCATATGCGGTGGAACGAAAATGAAAGTAGACCCACATGTGAAGAGCAAATTATCTACAAGCCATTAATATTAATGGATTTTGGCACCTCTCTCCCTTAACCCCACCTCACGTGGTCCACTCTCATCTTATTTAGCTTACTAGTACAGTCACACAGATGCCCGTGCTTCCCAATATATGTTACTTTTCTTTATTTTAATTTATGTGATACAGATAAAATTTTAAAAAGTCAATTAAAGTTTGTATATAATTTTTAAATATTTTAAGTTATTAATTATTGTGATTTTTAGTACTTTTTATGTTATTTTCAATGAATAAATGTTACTCTTTATATCATAATTTGTGTGGCACAGATGAGATTAGGAGAGTAAATTAAAAGTTTTATATGATTTTTAAATATTTTTATAAGTGGTTAATTATTACAATTTATAGTATTTTTATGTAATTTTTAAATAATATATGTTATTCCAATTTATATGATACCGATAAAATTTCGAGAGTCACCAATTTTTTTTATGTTTTTGAATATTTTAAATTGTTAATTATTGCGATTTCTATAGTAATTTTTACATCATTTTCAAATAATATATGTTACTCTCTCTCCCAATTTATGTGGCACATATGAAATTTTAAGTGTCAACTAAATTTTTTACATGGTTTTAAATATTTTAAATTGTTAATTATTATAATTTACAACAAATTAATATAAAACTAAACAAAACTTCATTAATTGAAATATTTAAGCAATATACATTTATCTGAGTAAAATATACCAGTCAACAACTAAGGGGTCATTTGGTAGAGTGTATATGAATAGTGCAAAATATGATGTATTAGTAATGCTTGTGTTAGTTATGCTTACTTTTTTCTAATGCAGTGTATGATTTGGTGTATTAAAAATAACATGAATTGCATAATTTCTAAAAATAAATTACTTTTTACAAAAATACCCTCCATAAATATAATGGAAATGATGTAGAAAAGATTTTGAGGGACAATTGTGACTTTAACCATACTAATGCATGTATTAGAATCCATTGCATTACTAATACCAATGATTTTCATGCATTAGTAATACACTCCTTAATACACAATAGAATGTATAACTAATGCAAGCATTAGTAATACATAGGATGAAAACGTGTACCCAATAAGCTATTAATAATGTACAAAGCCAATGCATACATTATTTTTTTTAATACACTCTACCAAACGATCCCTAAATGTCAAAAATTCAAAGGTAATACAATAGTGTGTGATGCTGCGAATAAAAGAACCAAAATAATAAATTGACATGGCCCCACAAATGTACTATGTTTCATGGAAGTCGTCATGAGCCACGAAGCAATTAATTTATGAAATTTCAAAAAAGCCCCTACAGAAGCAGCTGACCCCAAGCTGCTTACATTCGCTCTTCTATTATATTAGTAGATACGGAGAGCTCGTGCCAGCACGTATCTAATATACGTTATTTTTTTGGTCACAATTTATGCGGTCAATTATTTTTTGTATGATTTTAAATATTTTAAGTTGTTAATTAATATTATGATTTATTTATTTCTTACATAATTTCTGTTATGTCCCAATTTATGTCACATAGATGAAATTTTAAGAGTCGATCAAAATTTTTTGTATAATTTTTAAGTTGTTAATTATCGTGATTTATAGTTTTTTTTTTACATAATATACATCTAATATATGATACTCTCTCTGATCCAGTTTATATGACACTGATAGAATTCAGAGAGTCAACTAAATTTTAATATAGTTTTTAGATATTTAACTTGTTAATTAATATGATTTATAGTACTTTCTACATAATTTTCAGATAATATATGTTACTTCATTTACTCCAATTTATCTGGTATTGATAGAATTTGGAGAATCAACCAAAATTTTAATATGTTTTTTAAGTTTTTAAGTTGTTAATTATTGTGATTTATAGTACTTTTATGTGTGGTATTGATAGAATTTTAAGAGTCAATCAATTTTTTTTTATGCCTTTTACATATTTTGGTTTGTTTAGTATTGTAATTTATATTACTTTTTACGTAATTATTTTCTTTTATTTAATAGAAATATTTAATTTTTGCGGAAAACCTTAAATTAAAAAACTTTGATTTTTTTTTTTATTTTTTTGATGTGTAAAAGAGAAACACAATATTGAATGAAAATAATCTAATTCTCTCTTTACATCTTTAAATGGCATAAATCTCAAAAAGTAGGCGCAATTAATAATGAAGAGAAAAATTATCTGGTTCTTTGGTCAAATTACATGAATTGAATTTCACTAATACTTACTACTTTATATATAGCCACAAAATAGAAATGGAAGGGCGAATGAGTCAATTTATTTTTCGATCCTAAGTTACTTTATGTTCTCACGTATTAAATATTTTATTTTGTTAGTTATTGTGATTTATAGCACTTTTTATATTATTTTTAAATAATATATGTTACTTCTTTTGTTCCAATTTATGTAACTATGAAAGAATTTCGAGAGCCAACTGAACATTTTATGTCTTTTAAATATTTTAAATTGTTAGCCAGGGGTTTATCTGAAACAACCTCTCTACTTCATCTGAGGTAGTGGTATGGACTGTGTACACTTTACCCTCCTCAGACCCTACTTTGTGGGAATACACTGGGTATGTTGTTGTTGTTGTAAATATTTTAAATTGTTATTTTTGTAATTTATAGCACTTTAAAATAATTATCCCAATTTATGCGGCACCCAGTCAATTTTTTTATTATTTCTTTTAAATAATTTAAAATTAATTGTTGTGATTCATGTTTTTTACCTAAAATTTAAATAAATATAATTAATTTTGGAGAAGTAGAAGGAGGACTAACCCTAAGCTTCTGAAATATATCAATAAGTGGGACTTTGAGGAACTTAGTTGTCATTTCTTAAACTTGATCCTAAGCTCCTCTCATTCCCATTTTTTTCATGTCTTTTAAATATTTTAAGTTGTTAATTATTATGATTTATAGTACTTTATATATCATTTTCAAATAATTGTCTCAATTTGTGCAGCACCGATAGAATTTCGAGAATCAATCGGGTTTTTTTTATTATGCCCTTTAAATATTTTAAAATTAATTATTATAATTTATAGTATTTTTTTAACAAAAAATTTAAAAAAATATAAGTAATTCTGGAGAAGTTCGCAAATTGTAATAAGTGAAATTTTGAGGAGCTTAGTTGTCATTTTTGAAACTCCTCAAACAGTCATAAGGGGAACTTTGAGAGCTTAGTTGTCATTTTGAAAACTCCTCAAATAGCAATAAGTGAGACTTTGAGGAGTTTAATTGTCATTTTGGAAGCTCTTCAAATAGTAATAAGTGGAACTTTGAGGAGCTTAGTTGTCATTTTGAAACTTAACTCTAAGCTCCTCAAACATTCCCTCTTCCAACATATGTTACTCTCTCCGTCTTAATTCATGTGGCATTGATTAAATTTTTATAGTCACTGAGCCATTTTATATATTTTGATTTAATTTAAGGTGTTAATTATTGTGATTTATACTTTTATATGTTCTTCACTTTTACCTGTAAGTTTTTCTTTTGAAAGTCAATTTGATCAATCTTCGATGCTAAATTGAATATTATAAAATTAAAATTTAGATATTCAAAAAAATATACCAAAAAAATATTGTATAAGTTTGTAATTATGTGAAATATGAAACTCAAGTGGGCACAGATACAGGTGAAAAGTTTTGGGCCCCGAGTTCAAATGTCTAATTTACCTTGTATTTTTGTCCAATCTTAGACCTTAAAGAAATTAAACATGAAATCCCAAGAGTGCCCCTAAGTAAGCTCTTGACCCCAAGCTCCTCTCTATTCCCACTTATTAATAATAGTAAAGTAATAGTAATTCGTATCTCTACGATGCATATCAAATTAAATATAAATACAATGAAAAAATGTGTGATTTATTTTTTAGAAAAATCAACTTGTTATATCACTGTAATGACCCTCCAGGTCATTTTCTCTGTTTTCGCTTGTTTTCAGCTTTTTGAGTTTTCCCATAACGACTACAGGTCATTTATTCCTTTTCGGGACCGTCGGTTCGGCTTTCGGATAGTTCGTTTGGGTTTTAAGTCCATTTCCCTGTTTTGGAGCTTTTGAAGTTGAGAAATTGGTCTTGGACCAAAACTTCTAGTAAAAGACCTCGAATGAGAATTTCGATAGCATCGTTAGCTTCGGAACGTAGATTTTATGCTCGGGAGACCCTTGGTTCGGGTCTCGAGGCTTTTGGATTCGTTTTGGACTACTGGGTGGATTTTAGTAAAAATGGAACAGTGGGTGTGGGGCCCACATTTTATCGAAACAACCTCGGATAAAAATTTTGATGGTTCTATTGAGTTCAAAATATCGAGTTTAGTATAGTAGCATAGTTCGTTTGCATGCACGGGGTTTCAAACGAATCCCAAGCACCCGATCGGAGTCCGTTGAGACTTAGGCATTTTGCTGGTGCCTAAATTTCTTGTGCAGTCGCTTTAGCGACAAAATGACCACTTTAGCGGCCCATTACAGCTTTAGTGGGCCAAATGTCTGCTTTAGAGGTGTCTGGCTAGCTAAGGCAGGGTCGCTTTAGCGCCCACCTCGCCGCTTTAGTGGTCATTCGATCGCTTTAGCTGCCATCGTTGGCAGTATATAACCTCTATTCCCCGATTTTTCTTCATTTTCTTAACCCTTTTTCACCATTTTTGGATCTTGGAGCTTGAGAAATTGTGGGAAATCGTCCATTGAGTCTAAGGTAAGCTAATTCAACACCTCTTGATCATTTTCCATTATTTTTCCTCGTCAAATTTCGCTCTTTTCCTTGTAAATTCCTAGAATTTAGTTTTTGATTTCCTTAACTTTGTGGGCTGATTTAGGCCCCAATTTGAACTCAATTTGTAAGTGCGCATTCCTTGTCCTTCGAGAAACCTCGTGACTGATTCAATTTTGAAATTTTATTTGCGGGCTCCACGGGTCTATTTTTGACCCAATTTTAGGCCCAAAATTTTATATTGCAATATAGGTATCATTTTACTCATATTAATGTGTAGATTATGATTTTGATAGTGTGATGTCATTCAGAGATAGTAGAGTGAAGAAGAGCAATTCGTGGACTGTTTGAGACTGCGGTTCGGCTACAAGGTAGGCTACGGTCTACTCTTCTATATGAAATTGTGTATTGTATAGGTTGCATGCTAGGTATGGATTATAGGATAGGTTTATACCTAGTTGTATCATGACTTGACATGTTTAGAGGATTTAGAATAGAAATGTAACTTGAGCCTTAACCTAGAATACCTGTTATGGTTGTAGGACTATTACACCTGATTATAGACTTGTTTAATGATATATTGACATGAAAGATCCTTTAGTATAATACTTACCATATTACATAGTGATTTGGACGATATCCCTCGATTAGATCCTTCTAGTAGTTTTATACCCTTGTTTACCATAGTTTTCCGAATTATGGTGCTGTTATCATGTTAATTTATATATTGTTGGGCCCGAGGCCATTGTTACGAGACCAGTTGGACACCAGGTTTGTACTCTATTCTTTGAAATGACGTAGTTTAGTTCTTAGACGCTTACATTGCATTGTTTGGATACATGTGATGGCATGCATACATTTAGACGTAGTTACACTTATTTAGTGGTACAATTCCGGTTAGAACCTTGGTTTTACTATTGTTTTCTAAAAAAGGATTTATTCTCACTTTTTCACTTTTAAAATTGATTCTTTTAAAACGAAAGTCGTACCACCCTTATTATTGGATTATGATATTTTAAACTAAACATACTACCTTGAAAATTAGACTGAGGCTGATTTCGGTTCATTCTTGATCCACTCTTTTTACCACTACTTATTCACTTCGATCGAGGGAATTTCGACCCTTTCTACATTATTATACCATTTTAGAACCAAATTCGATCTCGGACAATGGATTTACAAATTTATACTTGTTTAGTCTCGGTTCGATTCTGAGCACTTATGATACTCTTATTTCTCTCCGATACTGAACGGAGTAGATTTATTATGATGGTTATTGAAAGTCCTGGTTCGGGAACAGACAGTATACACGTATATCCCGAGTTCTTTATAAATTCCTCTGTCTGGGGACCATGTACCGGAAAAGGTGATATTTATAGGTCCTGCCTTGCGAGCCGACGAGCCGAAGGAGGTGTATATACTTGGTACAGTTTGACACTCAGTAGTTATGGGATTATTGGTATTCGTTTCATCCATTCTTTCATATGCATTGCCTATCATCAGTATAATTATTTAGCGCTTCTATTTATCGGTTTTATGGGGGCTATATAGGTATAAATTATGATTGTTGTTTGCTGAGTGTTTGTTTGTGCCTTCCTAGCTTATGGGGGCCTAGTTTGGTTGTTGGTTGTTCGGGCTAACCGGTTACATTATTGTTTGGTTATTATTGTATAGTTCATGGCAGGTTGGTTACGTATTGGTACCCGAGGTTGTAGGTAAGCTTTCGAGTTCCCTTATTCCTTATTATGGTAAGATTTGATTATTGTTAGACTATTTTTGATTATGCATATTTCGATTAGAGACCCTGATTATGCTAGAGTTAGCTCCCATGTTATTTATGATCCTTGCGATATTAGACTAGCTCCCTGAGGGTAGCACCTTCTTGTTTGGTTATCTATATAGCACGGTTGTATATCCATTCTTCTCTATCTACTCTTTGTATATCATTTCTTCCTTCCTATTATTATTGTACATTGTATATGTCTTTCTCCACCCTACTATCGTATATTGACTAGTTATTGATGGTATCACACTTGTGTCCTTTATTACTTGTAGTATCTGATAGTTTTCCTTACCTCTTCATTAGCATTATCATGATTCATGTCTTAAATAGTTGCCTGTAGTGTATATTCCTGCTTTACATATTATTTATACGTGCATTATCTTTGGAGCTCAGTCGGCCGATGGCTACTGGGTACCTCGTGTTTGGTAGTCATACTACACTTCTGCATCCTATAGATCATTGTATGAGTTTTCACCGCTGACGTGTGCATCGTGCGGAGCTGTCATGGATCGAAGATTTGGGGTGAGCTCCTGACGTCCGGAGTTGTTCCTGCTTTCCCCCAGTTGTTGGACTGATCTTTTTTTTTTTTTTTTGCATTTCGAAGACAATTCTGTATATTTACATTATGCTTAACTTGTACTCCTGCTTTGTTAGAAGCTCTTATACTGACTCACCAGGTTTTGGGGTTATGTTTACTTCTTTCTTGATTTCTTTCTCATTTTCATTTATTATTGCTTTCGCTTTTCTTATTAGTCCGTTACAAGTTATTCCAAATTATGGATTAGCTTACCTATTGATGGATTATGGTAGGTGCCATCATGACCTGAGAAAATTGGATCGTGATAATTACGCTTTGGTTGATTTTTCTAAATCTTATTTTACACGTTTTTTCATTATAGTTAGGAGTATATTTAATCTGACATGCATCATAGAGACGAATAAGATAAGTAAGATAGGACTGGACCACATGAGGTGAGGTAGTGGAAACTGGAGAGTGGAGCCCAAGTCCATTAACATTAATGGCTTGTAGATAATTTTGCTGAACATGTGAGTTCACTTTCACTGTCTCTACACTATGACGAAAAAAATGTGTGAGAAGAGATTTAGTGTTATGTATAGGGCCGGCTAACAGGTGAAGCCACTCAAGCGGCTGCTTTAGGCTCATTATATTAGGGGCCCAAATTTTCTTTAATATATCTATATACTTCCTCCGTTTCAAAAAGAATGACCTATTTTTTTTTTTAGTCCGTTTCAAAAAGAATGACCTCTTTCCATTTTTGGAAACACTTTAATTTCAACTTTCCACGTGACATGTTTAACACCACAAGATTCAAGGGCATTTTGATACATTTGCCATAACTTTAATTTAGGAACACAAGATTCAAAAGTCTTCTTTATTTTCTTAAACTTCGTGCCAAGTCAAACTAGGTCATTCTTTTTGAAACGGAGGGAGTATTAAATTAAAATTTTATATATTGTTTGTTTAAATAAATTTTTACATTATTAAGTTATCTAATGAATATTGATAGTTTTTTTTTTTTAATTACACTATATTTGTAGGTAAACCTTCTTAAAATGTGAGATTTAAAGTCTTAAAAATAAGATATACTACTTGCTACCATATGTAAATAAGATCTAATAACATTAATTGTTTACACTAATAATTATACAACTTAAACTCATATATTATTTTAAAAAATATATTTAGTGTATTAAAGACAAAAATTCAATTTCTCATAGTAAAAAAAAAATGAAGGAAAGATGGAACCGTGCAATAAAAAACTTCAAAAAGTGATATAAGAAAACAAAAGAAAAACTTCAAATGAAATTATATAATCCCTCCGTTTCAATTGTTTGACCTACTTTTCTTATTGCTCCGTTTAAAAAAATGACATTTTTTTTTATAGTAACTCTTTAATTTCAAATATCCACATGAAATCAAAGGGTATTTTGGTACATTTGAAATCGTTTAAGACTATAAGATTTAAAAGTTTTCTTTATTTTCTTAAATTTGTGTGTCCAAGTTAAAATAAGTCAATCAAATTTAAAACGGAGGAAGTATATGACCTTTTTTTTTTAAAAAAAAAAATATTTTAAGGCCTCACATCGTAATTTCGCTTTAGGCCACAATATTAGTTGAGCCGCCCTTATGTAATATGGACGTCATGTGACATATATATGTGTGAATGTCATTAATAAGAGATAAGAGTTAGTAGACAAATTGAACTTGAACACTAAGAGTTACTTATTCAAATTGGATTTGTACATCAAAGTTAGTTGGTCAAATTGCCAAGTTGATGTCAAGCTTAACATGCTTAGGGAGCAAGTTTGGTGGCTTATAAATAGTCACCCTTTTTTACATTTTGATATAGTTCCAAGTAGTACACAAAGTACTACTGAAATTTTCTAAAATTGCCTTTTTTTTAAAAATTTGATATTGATATTTTGTCTTTATTTTATAAAATTTAGAAAAATCTATAAAAGTCAAAGTTTGGCTTAGTTTTAATGACTATAGGTATTCATAGTCCTCAACGGTCATGAAGGTTTGTTTTTATGAAGGTGATATGACATACTTTGTTTTTATGAAGGTGATATAGATATAGATTTTTAAAATTAGGCACTGATTTTTCCTATATAAACTCTCTTTACTCCCCTTCAAATATAATCATCTATCTCAATAATCTTCTTTTTCCTCATCACCTCTCTTTCTCTCTTCCCTTCAAGGTTTCTCTCTTTGCTTCTTCTACCACACTGTAAGTTTTTATTTCTCCTTCAAATCCTCTTTTGATTTATTCTAAATGTTGATTCACAATTTAAGTTACAAACTGCACAAATGTTTTTTGTATGGTTTGCTAGCTGTTATAGGGAGCGGGTTTATCTAATGTGCACCAAAAGAATAACGTTAGCAGATTTCTCTAAAAGTTCAAAAATGACCTTTACAAACATTTATTCACAAGTGATAGTATACGTAATTCAAAGTTTTACTACTGTTAAAAAGAGTTTATTTTTTAACATTAATATTAGTAATATTTTAATAAAACTCCAATTTCTAAGTTCCATTAGCCAGCTAAAGATACATTAAACTTCAGGTGTTTGTAGATAGAAAAAGAGATCAATTTGCTGATCTCCCACCTCAATAGCTAGCTTTTGGGGTGTAGTTCTACCTGGGTTGTAACAATGGTATTAGAGTCATCCACCACTCTCTGTATGTCCATCGTGCCATGAATGGTGATGCCAGTATGCAAGTGTTCGCTCGAACAGGCTAATAATATCTAGCGCACAACTGCCGAGGACAATGGATGCGGAGCGTGGTGGTTTGTTATTGTCAATTGCAAGTCCGACATGATAATACAAAGCGCCGATATGTAGTACTTGCAATTGAATTAGGGATGGCAATACTACGAAGCGGTGCGAGAGCAGAGCGACTTAGGTATTAGACCTGCATGCAGGGCAGTGGGAGTTTAAGGCACTGTGGACGGGGTGGGTTGAAATGTTTTTTCAAAAAACTATGTGAGGCGGGATAAATTTCGAGTCTCTGAGTTTATGCAGATTTAGACAAAATAAAAACTAAAAAGATTAAGTTCTACATACTAAAATTCCCTAGATCGATGTGCAGACACATTAGAAATTAGATCTAATCTAGATATATTTTATAACAAGATTGTTTTCTATCTTCTCCTTGAGAGAACTAAAATCGAAGTTATACCTAAAATTTGACTAGGTATCTAACCATGTTTACTATAAACTGTATAAAAACATAGTGTTTTTCAATAAGGTGAAGTGAAACTGTACCAAGGGCTTACTATATATATCTAGAATCGTCTCAAATCTGTTCAGAATGTACAATACAACTAGCTTGATGGAAGTTGTACATGTATGATTGAAGTACTAGAGTAAAAGTTGTGAAATATAGTAGAAAAAGAACATATAAACATGGTTATGATGAAAGTTTAAAGAACATATTGCATGCATAACAACGATTAAGACATGAGAATCCAACAATTTTTTTAATAAAAAAAGCTAAGCGGGGTGGGTTAAATCCTTCAGGGGATTATGCAGGTTTGCCCCGCAACCACACCGCACCAATACCATCTCTATACTGAATCTAGATACCTTATACTTGGATCTTAATCCTCACTAATTTGTAGATCTCAAGCTATGGACTCCAATGTATCCATCATGTCAACATGGACAGTTAAAGCTGGAAACCATTCAGATAATGGTAAGATAATTGAGTTGACACCATGGGACATTCTTGAGCTTCAAATTGAATATGGTCAAGATGGAGTCTTCTATCGCATGCCTACATCTCAACAAGTAAGAGATCTGTCAAAAGCAACCGACACAAGTTCCTTGATTGATCATCTTAGAGTTTCATTATCTCGAGTTTTAGATTTCTTTCATCCATTCTGTGGCCGCCTTGAGGCTGTCACAGAGCAGAGTGGAACCACTTCTTTCTTCATTAACTGTAACAATGCTGGTGTTCAATTCATCCATGCGAAGGCTGATGGTGTTACAGTTGACGACATTTTGGAATCAGATTGCGTTCCTCAGGTGGTACAAGATCTTTTTCCATTAAAGGGAGTTCAAAACCAAGAGGCTACCTCCCAACCACTTTTAGCTGTGCAAGTAACAGAGCTTGTGGATGGAATTTTCATTGGCTGCGCAGGCAATCACGCAGTAGCTGACGGAACATCCTTTTGGCATTTTTATGGTTCTTGGGCTGAGATATCTTGCGGTTCTAATGTCATCTCAAAGATTCCCATTTTGAAACGTCAATTCCCTTTCAAAATTGACAATCTCTGTAATCGCATTTCTATACCAAATGAAAGAATCAATGCAGATGATCATAAATTCATTCCACCAGTACAAATGTTGCGAGAAAAGGTATTTCATTTTACCAAAGAAAGTGTAGCCAAGCTAAAAGCAAAGGCCAATCTTGAAATGAACACCACCAAGATTTCTTCTCTTCAAGCTGTGTTGGCTCATGTTTGGCGATCCGTTATACATTGTCGTCATCTTGATCACAGCGACGAGACTACCTTTGAGGTATCAATTAACATGAGGGGAAGATTGAATCCTCCTTTACCTGAAGGGTTCTTTGGAAATGCAATTTACCCTGCTATCATAACAATTAAGATGGGAGAGCTACTCAAGCATGGATTTGGATGGGCTGCTTTAAAAATTAATGAGATGATTGCTTCCCATGACCATGAAAAGTTTAAGTGCATATACGAGAATTGGATGAAGGACCCTGAGGTAACAAAATTGGGTGATTTGCCAAGCAATTACTTTATGTTGCACAACTCTCCAAGATTCAATGTTTATAAGTATGATTTTGGTTGGGGAAAGCCAATTGCACATAGAAGTGGCGCGGGAAACTTGTTCGAGGGGAAAATTACTGTGTTACCTGGGCTAGAACAAGGGAGCATAAATCTTGAGATTTGCCTTTCTTCAAAGACAATGCAAGCATTGGAGGAAGACAAAATATTTGGGGAGTTTGTGACCACACCACTTGTTGGTGTGGAATGAACAATTGTCAGAGTGGCCTTGCTGTCACGATCCATAAGATTCAGCCCTCTATCGCTCCGAAGGAAAGTGCTTCTTATGGTATTTTTGTTGTTAGATTATTTATATGCATGAATGAATAAGGAGAAAATGTAGTTGTCTAAATTTACTACTATATCTATGAATCTGTGTCAGAATAGACTACGAGCATCACCAAAGCAATAATATACCATAGAGGTGCTAAGTTGTGTTTGTCGCAGGGCTGCTGCTTGTATTTAAGAGGTTTAATTTGGTTTTGTTGGTTGTGATTTGAGGAGCTACATTGTTTTCAAGTTGTACTTCGTGCTTTTTTTTAGTTTTGTTTTACCTTGTTTAATTATTTTGAATTTTTTATTTGGTAAATAAATATATTAATTAATTATTTTTTAGATTAGCAGGCTGACCTCTGAGTCTCACTGGTTAGGCCTCTGAAGCTGATGGGCCAAGGGGGGTGGACTGCAAGAAAACTTAGCCAACCCCATTTAATTAAGGGTAAATTACACAAACCCCCCAAATGAGGGTCATTAATATATAAAATCCCACAGATTTTAAACAATTACATAAAATCCTAGATTTATACATATCACCCTCTTCCCACAGCCGTAAACCGCCCCACCATTGTCACCCCAAATCTCGCACACAATATTTCAAAATCTCCCACCCTACAAGTACCAGTAATCTCTTTCCACAATTATTGGACTCCATCACTTTCACACAGAATTCACACATAACACCCTCCCATAATTTGATTCCACCAGCAACCAAAATACCCCCTCCATTAACAACAACAATGCCATTAATAGAGAATCACTACTAGAACACCAATTAAAATATCCTTCTCCACTTCATCTCCTCTGCATCCCCAAATAAAAATACACCCAACCCACCACCGTAAAACCAAATCAAACCCAACGCCACCACCAAATCAATTTCACAACACGAAGGGCTTGAGTTGTGTTTATTCTAATTTTAGCAAAATAGTCAAGAAAATGAGAGTTCTTCCAGGATTCTCGTCGAGTTTGGGGTCAAGGCTATTCAGACACTTTATATCAGGCAGTGATATTATACGATATATATGTATCAAATACATGTAATATGTTTATTATACATATGTATCAGATAAAATCAGTGCTACATGTGTATATGTATCAATATATGTATCATACATATGTATCAACACATAAACATGTATCAGATGACTGCCATAATTATTGTACCTTTTTCTAACATAAACATGTATTACAAATATGTAGTTGGAACCTTTTCAACATAGTTTCTTGTACCTTTTCATATATATCAGAAATGTGTATAAAAAACATGTATCAAAAAAATAATAATCTCTTAGGCATATGTATTAAACATAGGCAACAATTAAGTCTAAATTTCATTCAAATAAAAATTTGGAACCTTTTGAACACATTTCTGGTAACTTTTTTAAAATGTATCAAAATATGTACGTGACACATTTTCAAATATGTATCATACATATGTAGCAGATAAAATCAGTACTACCTATGTATCAATATATGTATCAACAAATAAACATGTATCAGATGTCCGCCATAATTATTGTACATTTTTCTAACGTAAACATGTATTACAAATATGTAGCTGTAACTTTTTTCAACATAGTTTCTAGTACCTTTTCATATATACTAGTATATGTACCCGCGCGATGCGCGGCTAATATTAAAGCATTATTTTTAGTTGTTTCATATTGGAATGTCTCGTTTGAGCATGTCAAATCATATTACCTTAAAAAAAGCTCAACTATCATATTCTTTCTCAATGAAATGCAAAAACATAAACATAAAAATAAAAAAATCTACCCACCCACCCATACCCCCACCTCCACCTCTATCTCCCCACCACCACCACATGCCTCCACCCGCACCTCTAACCAAATTTCATGTAATTGTAACTCAACTTTTATCTTTTATCTTTTATCTTTTTCTTTATTATATTATTCACAATTTAAAGATATTAGATTATTATTATTCCCCCTCCACTCATACCCCCACCTCCACCTCTATCTCACCCCCCACCCCAACCCTAATCCCCCCAACCTCGAACCAAATTTCATGTAATTGTAACTCAAGTACTTTTATGTTTTATATTTTTCTTTATTATATTATTCACAATTTAAAGATATTAGATTGTTATTATTCCCCCTCCACCTATACCCCCACCTCCAACTCTCTCTCTCCCCCCCCCCCCCCCCCCCCCCCCCCCCCCCAACCTCTAACCAAATTTCACGTAATTGTAATTCAATTTTTATGTTTTATATTTTTTTTTATTATATTTTTCACAATTTAAAGATATTAGATTGTTATTCCCCCCCCCCCCCCCCCCCTTCTCTCACCTCTAACAAAATCTATATGAGTAAAAACAATCATGTAATTGCAAAAAAGCTTTTATGTTTCATATTTTCCTTTATTATATTGTTTACAATTTAAAGATTTTAAATTATCAAAAACAATTAAAAATTTTATTCTACTGTCCCCCATCACTTTTGTTTAAAATTTATAAATAACAATATGTATATTATCTAATTACTTCATTACTTCATTATATTCTCAAAATTAGTTCAAATTCCCCCCCCCCCCCCCCCCAAATCCTCAGTGTACATGTTTTTCTACTGTATTTTAATTATGTTATATTTCTCTAATTTGACTTTGAATAACATTGTTTTTTTGTGGTAAACCATAAGCAATTGGATTTTCTTCTCTCTTATCTCAAAATATAGAAATTAGAATAGATAAGTTTGTTATGCATAAACAAATAAATGAAATATAAATTAGAAAAAGACTCCAAAATAATCTAATATGTTAGAAGTGGTTATAATTTAAAATTCAAGTTAATTTAACACTTTCACATCTATCGAAATATAATTTATCTCATATTCTATTTTAAAATTTTATTTATTCAAATTAAAAAAAATGTTAACTTATCCTAAGAATTAAAAGAAATTCCATAATGCATGTAAAATTTGTTGAATATGAATTTTAAAGGAAAAAATAAAATTGTGAATTCATTCAATGAAAACGAATTTTAATATGTAACCTGGGTACTGCTACTACTTCTACTACTAATTTTTTTTTAATTATTATTTTCTAACCTAGAAATGGCAGATACATGGATTAGAAAATTTCTCATAAGCTTTCATAAAATAGCTAATTACTTGATTCATTTAAAAAATTCACCTTAAAGGTTTGGGCTAGCTACAACCATAATCTCTTTGGCAAAGCAATATAGACAAAATTGGCTATCTATTTGCTTACAATTCTAGATTTTGTACTGCACAATAATTTGCAAAATTCAAAGAAACAGAACTAATTAATAGACCAATAGTAGATCCTAACTAAAAAAATAAAAGTTAAATAGCAAGAAATTTGCTAGGGGAAGGTAATTTAATCTCGATCTATATAACATTTAAATCAGATAAAACATATATAGAAAATAGAAAATTATTAACAGAACATCTTCCATCTACATAAAATAGAAACTGAAACAGATGATGAGAATAAAAAAAACTTTTAGAAAAACACCACACATTTCCATGCGATGAAATAAGTCTCGACCAAGAATTGAAAACTCTATAGCCTTCAAAAATGCAGTTTTATACATAAAATTTAATATAAATAGATACCCAACTTATTCGAGATTCAACAAAGAGTAAAAAAAATGAACAACTTGAAAAAAGTTAAATTCATTCACTGAGGCCTCACTTATGATTTAATACATAAAATCATTGTAGCATTCTCATAAGTTCCACCTTTCACATTGAATATACCTACCAAATAACACTTTTACTAAAACACACACAGTAATTCAATTACACAAATTCCTCACCCCCTGCACTTTACATTTTTTTAGCTACTAATTTCAAGCTAAATTCATAATCTTAAATTAACGAAGGCAAAGTAAAACAGCTTAATAAGTGCTGACCTCCATTGAAATATCGTTGATAGTTCATTCTGAGTACATATTTGACAAAAAGTAGCATGTATTTGAAAAATATCTATAAAAAACACAGATATGAATGGTTGATTTTGAAAGAAAAACAACCGAGCATTCATGCAACCTTTCTAAGCAATTACCTTTCGCTTCTTCTGTTGTTTGATTTCTGACTGTCATTTTCAAAAATTATTGATTGTTCAGAAACATGTCTCTTTAAAAGCAAACTTTTAAAAATTATTTGCTAGCCAAAACAACCTAACACAATCAAAGAAAGCAGAACAACATTCAGTATATATAAGATAATTTCGTGACAATCATTAATCTCAATAAAACAATTTGCAGCATCTAACTCTATACTACTAAGAACACAAACTATTAACAAATTATAATCAAATATCTAAAGTGAAGCTTTGAGTAGTAAGCAAATTGCACACAAATATACTAATGTAAGCACGTGCCAAACATGAATGTTGTATAATCAATAAACCAATCTGATTGAAGAATTAAAAAATAAGTTCAAAACAATAGAAAATAAGATAAGAAATTTGATTGAAATTAGTTTATATAGAAAAGAGTTAATTGAAATTTGACTTTATCTAGTATAGAGTTAGTTTTCAATTCAAATTCTAGAAAAATCTATAACTTTTAATTCAAATTCAAAAATTTAACACTAATTGAACTAACTAATTTCAGCAAACTTTATCTTTATCTAAAAATAAAAAATAAAAAAATAAACTTTATCCTTTAACAGTTTCAATTCAAACTATTTTTTTTCCGAATTCAATTTAAACTATTAAAGTTATCCTTTTTTGAACTTTAAACTTTATCCTTTTAATTTAGAACTTTACTTTTCTTTGGTATTTTTCTAGTTTATCCTTTTCTTTTATGCTCTTTTTTAATCTATAATATATTAAAAGTGTGAAGACCCTTAGAAAAGTGATTCGAACTTTTTGCCCTTCATTAAATCACTCCGCAATAGATAAAATAGTCTTTTCAGATTTTTCTTTTAATTATTATTTAATTATTAAAAATTAAAGAATCCTAGAATATATGGTAAGAACAAAATATATGGAGAACTATTTTTAGTAGGTTTTCTTTTTCCTTATGTATATGAAAAAGGAGTCTTAAAAATATAATATGTAATACAAATTTTTTAACTATAAAATAAACCTCTTTTTACGTTTAGGAGTGTTTTTTTTATTTGTTATTGTTATTAAATTTCCAACTAATTACTTTGGTGCACTTCAATTCCATTAGGTCTTCGGATTCTTTTTTTGTTTGTTTGTTATTATATAGATATAACACGACAAATTACTAGGAGCCTTTAAATTAACAAAAACGCTTTAAGAGTGTTTATTTTATGCAATTGTTTTATATGCTTTGTATTTTTATTTTTTTTGGTTGGTACTATGGTTTGATGTGTTTTTGATGTCCTGTTTTATTTGATACAGGTGATATATGCATGTTCAGTTGGGCTTTGAGGAATTTTGTGTAAAAGTTAGGTTTGATCATATTGGTTTGATATCTCAATTATGCTATTGTTTTATTGTAGTTTCTATTTTGTTACTATCTACTGTTTTTGTTATTATCTGTTGTTTCTTCTACTTCTGTAATTACTTCTCTTTTTGAACAGCTTTGGACTGTTTTTAATTCCTTGAGCTGAGGTCCTTCATCAGGTTGAAGTGTAAAAACTAATGACTAATTGATGAGTGTTTTCATGTTGTAAACAGTTGAGAGTATATGAGACTTTAAACATGCCGAAAGAATTCATCACCCGCTTTTTGGGTATGCAATCTATTATTTGTCTTCGAATTTTGAGTTCTGCTTATTGAGTTTGCTTTATTGTTTTTCTTTTTCACTTTAGTTTATATTTGATTAACATGTTATGAAATTATTTTATATAGGTGATTTTTTCCCATTTGTTCTAGCCTTAATGGACAGAGTTACCTGGTACATATTGCTGGTGGGAGGTGGCAGGTATTCCGTGAAATTGTTGCAGTCTTGCAGATTCTTGGATAGACATAGCTTGTTTTTGAATGTTTTAATGAATTTGTTTTTTGATGCTCTGTTTTGCTTGATACAAGTGGTAGATGAATGTTTAGTTGGGTTTTGAGAAATTTTTATGTTAAGATTAGGTTTGATTGTATTATTTTGTTGTAGTTTTTATTCTGTTACTGTCTACTGTTTTTGTTATTATCTAAATTTTACTTATATTACTTGGAAAAATCCATGTATAAAATTTGAATCCAAAGTTCAAGCACTTCCAATTCCTTATAAACTGGACTCTATTTATATAAAGGGAGAAAAGACCAACGTGTCGTCACAGAAGTCCTCAAGGTATGCTGCGCTTTTGCTTCTCTTTTTTTTTTTTTTCCAAGTTAGAATTAGAATTCTTTTAACCTAGATATATATTGCTTTTAACTCATGAAAAGAATCACACGTAAATAAATCTTTTTATATTTGAGATAATTTTAGAGAACTCACATCATGTTTCGTTTCATAACACTAATCATCCTTGTTGTTACTTTGAGAAGTTGTGTTATCGGCAATTGGATGCGTTCTCAATTTGTTGTGTTTTGTCTTTCAGTACGGGAAAAAATACGTGAGGATGAATGAAGTGGATCAAATAGTAGTCAATTGCTATGTGAAAAAATCAAAGGCTAAATTTTTTCATCTATTTCATTTTTTTCTTTGTTAATTTTTTTTCCCCAAAGTAAGCTTTATTTGTATCGAGATAAATTTGAGTGCAAACTATATTATAGTATTAAATTATAGTAATAATAATAATATTGAATTTTCTAATCGTTGAATGAATATGAATATACATATTGGTATAGACTAGCCAGTAAGTTTGAAATTAAGAAAAAGTTGATTTGTTTTTCTTAAACAAAGTATTTTACCCATTAATAAGAAGTATAATGTCATTTTTTGTCCCGATTTATGTGGCACAATTGAAATTTCGAGAGTCAACTAAGTATGATCCAGTATCGATGTTACATGATTGCCTGATCCAAACTAGCGCATACATTGCTATAGCATTCAACTTAAGGCCAGTTTGCAAAAGTGCAGTAGTTCCCTCGTGACACTCACTTTTGGGTATATGATGATGGTTATTACGAGGAAGAAGAAAAAAACAACAATTGGGTAACATATGGAAAAAGATAGTGACAGAGAATTGAATGCAGAGTGTGGTATTGTACTATTGTTTCAAATTATTTGGGGCATAAATGGGTTCAAAACTACTTTTACTTGGACTTGAAGGTTTTGGAACAAGTACTGTTTTCAAACAGGTATTGGCCTTACGCAACATTCTTTTTTTTTTTTTTTCAATGAAAAAGGGTTATATTTTTCCTGATTAATAATTCTTGTTATTTAATATTTATAATTATAATACTTATACTTAGTTTTCAAATATATAAATTATATTTCAAAAAACTTAAGTTTCTTTGTCCGAATTCATGTTCAAAGTTTAGAAGTTTGAATCACGAAATTTTAATAATGCCACATAAATTGAAACAGAGAGAGTAATTGATTATCCGTGTAATTAAATATGTGATATATCTGGAATTTTCTCTGCCTTCTTTTTATACTTGGCAATATAATCATTTATTCATCATAATTAGATTACAGTTATAAATAACCTAATATTAAACGATTCTTTAGTGTTCTCTTATTGCAAGTTCTAGGATTTCCCCCATCAACACATTCTTAAGTTATATTCTTAAGTTATTATTTGTTTATCTAATATTAACAGGAAGATTGACCTTGACATGTCATACATGAGTGCAAATCAAAAAAAAAAAAATGCATTGACAATATCTAATCAAGTTTTAAAAAATAAAATAAACTTCAAAATAATTTAACTTGATTGTGTATTTAGTTGAGTCAAGTATCGATAAATTAATTTTTAGCGATGCATATTTGTGTGGTGGCTCACCTAAATCAAAAGCGGTTATACTTTGACCAACATTTTAAGGTGAATTTTTTTTTCTTCATATCAATGTGAGAAGGATTACAACTTACCTTTTACTCAGTATTTTTACGTTTAATTTTCAAACGTCTACTTTCAAAATTTAGAATATTTAATTAATATATTTTTTTCTCAACATCAATTGATATTACACATAATTCATTCTTATACTCTATTTTATATACTTTTTTTAATAAATATAAAACTCACGTGCAACGCACGTACACTATACTAGTAAAATAAAAAATGTGTTTATCCTATAAATAAGTTTTAACCCGAAATACATGTAAGGTTTGATATACTACGTAAGTTTTTAAATTTTTGGCTTATCTAAGTTCAAGTGGATAAGTAAATTAACTTAATCATTTTCAATTCAAAATTCAAAAAATTTTATTACTTACAATGATAGCTAATTTAATAATGTCAAGTCACTTATTATTATTATTATTATGATGATGATGAAATAGTTAGAGTTTATTTAGACTCTTCAACTATGGGTTCCTAGTTTTAAGAGAATGATTTTGTTTCTTCTAAAAGCTTAGTATTTTCATTTCAAATATTTTTAATCTTTTAATTCAAAAATTTTATTACAATATTATTAAGCTTTGTCCTAAAATTGCCACGTGGCTTCTCAGTTGCTTGCCACTTGGCTAATTGTGGTGCTTCGTACTCTGCTTTATAATATATATAGATATATAGATTAGAAATATGTATAAAAAAATAAATCTCCAAGGCATATGTATCAAACATAAGCAACAATTAAGTCTAAATTTCATTCAAATAGGAATCTAGAACCTTCTGAACAATTTTTTGGTAACTTTTTCAAATGTATCAAAATATGTTCGTGACACATTTTCAACATATTTCATCAGACATAACATCTCTTTAAATAATAATTACAATAAATAAATAAAAAAAAGTTATGACATGAATCAACATCTTTCAGTTGCATAATGAATGATTCTGATATGTATCATGTACATAATATAACTTCTGATACATATATTCATTTCTCTAAATAAAAAAAAATTATCAAAATTTTTTCTACATTACATTACTGATACTTTTGATATATCATAATTTTGATATTATTTTTAGATCTGGCTGTCTCCGGACGGAACGGAGGGAACGAACAACAGCCAATCCTCAATTAACATCCAATCACAATCGTTACAATTCCAACAACCACTATTTTGGCTAATTTTAAATCATCAAACAAACCACAAGAAATGCCAAGCTGACCTCCCAAAGTGACACCAACCGAAAAATACCAAATCCACCACCCAATACAGTTCCGGCGAAATTAGAATCATTCATTGTTCTGGCGAAATCCGAATCATCGAACAATCACCATTCTGGCGCAATCCAAATCGTCGACATTGGCGTTCTTTTCGATTCAAATATCAAAAAATCAAAATCTTAAGGAAAAAAAAGAAAAGATTAATAGAGATGGAAGAAATTGAACCAAATTATTAATTGCAAACGACAAGATCTGATGGAAAGTTTTTGAATTTTTCTTATGTTTTAGATATTTAAGAAATTCTGTCCCAAACCATTTTCATGTGATTTACTCTCCTAAATAAATGTGATTTCCGTCATTTACTTATTTAAGTTACTGATTCGTTGACAATGTATCAAGACTATTACAATGTGTCAAAAATCGTCTTTTATGGGATTATATGTAATGTGAAAAAGTTGTGGTAAAAGTAAAGTTGTAGTATTATCTTCTTAATTTGTGGGATTTTTTAAGCTACCCTTTAATTAAAGGGTTGAGTTCGGTCAGCTTCACAGGCCAAGTCCATTTTGACAGCTCTAAATTGATAAGGGGCTCTAATCTTTAATTGTTATTCCTTTTCAGCTTCCAGCATCAAACATCCGTTAGAATTACTCATAAAATGCTCATAGTATCCTTCAACGATAAGCAAATTATTGGTTCATGACCTTTAAACTTAAAAACTCTTTACAGCAATACAGATTAATGTGAAAAGAAGAACTTGTCTAATAAATACCCCTAATTATCACTATAATAATGCACTGTTGGATTTCATTCATTAATTCTTGCTATTATCATATGAATATACATTAACAATTATACATATAGTTCAACTAGCATGTGTGCCAGAGCAAATGAATAGATATTAATCATTTATGTAATTTAATGAGGAGAAAATAGGGAGAGCAAAAGCCGTATAATATTTATAAAAAATTACTTGCCCATAGTACTCAAGCGCTTATATATATGGAAATAGTTCGTGAATATTACCACTACTAGGCTCCTAAAGTAGGAATATTGATGTTACTTATTTCTTTATTCTCTCATAATGCTTTTTCTGTATCTTGCAGTCCCCATCTAATCGTTCATATAATTTATGTTATTCTTTAGAAATGTAATAACAGTGTTAATATCTAACTGGGATCCACTACTTTTAACTTGCATATTTGGTTTCAGCACAAATTTGAATTAATCGAGCTTCAAAGGGGATTCCGAACACCAGATAAATTTCTATAATAATTTTTGTACAAATGTAAATATGACAAAATTATGTATGCTAGAAATTGAAGAACTTTCGTCGGGAAAAATCTCTTCTTTTGTTGGGCTAACTAAAAGGATCACCATTGGTCATTTCATAACTTAAACATAGTATTTAATAGTAATATTTTTGTAATTTTTTGAATTGTAGATTCATCAATATGAGGCACATGTGCAAAGCGCATACCCAAAAACTAGTATGGATTTATATGTATAGAGATAAAGTGGGTGGTGGAGAATTTTTATGATTTAATTATGCATTATTCAACTTTTAATACACCTTATATGTTAAATACCTTGTTATAAAATATTATAGTTAGTGTGGATGTCCACTATTTTGTGGGAAAACGGTTTCAACTTGATTAAACTTGAAAACTTAAAAAATTTCCAAATTTAATCAAAAACAGAGTCGCTACTTAAATTGTTTAAGGAAAATTAAGAAAACCTTTGAAAAATACTTAAAACAAAAAAAATCGTTAAGTTTCAAGAAATCCAGGTAAGGGTTCAAATTAATACCCCGAGAAGGTTTTTAAGAAACTCAGAGTATCCTCTAACTTGCAGTTGTCCAGTCTATTTGAAACTAACTTTGTTGACTGACTGAAATGATTTTTGTTAAGTGAAAAGTCGTGTTAACAATCAAATTTATACGAGTCTTATTCTTGAGAAAATATTACTTAAATAAGAATACCAATTTGGACAGGAGGAAAGAGACTTAAGCGTGGATTAATTCTTCCAGGCAAAAGCAACAACAAGGTGATACGCCCAAACTACAACTCCCTTTAAGAAAGCGTAAGCGGTCATTGTCAAATATAGAACCCAGCAGAGGTTGGGGTCGAATCACACAGGGGATAAGGTGATAACCAAGTTATATGTAGTTTAAATGACGATTAGGCAACAATTTTCATGAAATGGGGGGGGGGGGGGGAGGGGGGAAGGGTGGTTTGTATTGAAAGTTGGTTGAATAGTTTCACTTGTGTCAAGTTGTGACGGTTATGGGCACGGAGAAACAAGCGTTACAAAAATATTCAAAGTATGGAAGATGCCTATTCTAAACCCTAGACTAGGTATTTATAGGCTCCAATAATGTGGGAATTTAAAATTCAAAAAATCTGGGCTGTCGCTTTACCCTTGACGGTTCGTTTGGCTGTTCGCCAATAGGGTGACGGTTCGTCGCCTGAACCGTCACTTGACTTCACTTTAGCGCACATTCTGTTTAAGCGATGACGGGTTGGGTGATGGTTCGTCGAGGCCCTGATGACCCGTCAGTTGAACAATCACTTGACTTCAATTACTAGCCCATTCCTTTTAGGCAATAATGGCTAGGATGACGGTTC
This sequence comes from Capsicum rhomboideum, assembly GCA_031232105.1. NCBI lineage: Eukaryota > Viridiplantae > Streptophyta > Magnoliopsida > Solanales > Solanaceae > Capsicum > Capsicum rhomboideum. The sequence goes on from CP124717.1 coordinate 57,985,904, forward strand.
GCCGAGGCCAGCTGAGCCGTCACCCAACTTCAAGTTCACCCTAATTCTGGATTGTCCCGACGGGAGGTGTGGCGACTCGTCAGAGCTCTGACGGTCCGTCAGAAGAGTCGTCACCCTCATTTTTATCACAGTTCTTCCATTTTTTTTTTTTTCTGTCGTTGGACTTATTTCCTGATAATAAACATAAAACACATAAAAAAAAATTAACAGTTGCTTGAAAAATTCACAATTATACTTAGTTAAAAGAGCAAAATGTGTCGTCATTAGCCGTCACATCACAAGGACAATTTCATTTTTTATAATATCTCGAAATAGAGATGATTAAGACAAACAAGAAATCGAACAAGAGCTTGAATGATCAACTGAATAAAATTAGTGTCGAACCATAATCCAATTTGTTCAAGAGACAATAGCAATTCTTTGGGGGATCAACTAGATTAGCTAAAAGGAGTTAGTAGCAAATAACAATATTTTCCCTAAATATAATGAAGCAAATATAAAATAATCCAAGAATGTTTGAGCCTTGGGCCCCAAACTGTCCCTTTGAGGAACTGCTACTGCAGAGCCGCTTCAAATTTTTATGGGCTTTGGTCCATAATATATTTTCCCTGTCCTAGAACTAAAGTTTAATCCTTTGAGTCTTTTAAAACCAATCATCTGATTTACTTGTGGGCTTTGTCCCACTTCTTCCTCATCTTCAACCAGAATTTTTTACTTCCTTTTATATAGGTAGCTGACTCGAAGAATTTGTGTTGTACCTCCAGGCCCAAGGGAATGCAAGGGTATAACGACATATTACGTGGTTACTAAAGGCACCTCGGTTATGGGCACGGGGAATGGGAATTTTGGAAAATATGTCTCGAACTAGTAGATTGGACTTAGTTGAAAATAATTTTGGAATTTAAAATTTTAGATTGGGCTGACGTCATTCTGCTATAGTCGTAATTTTCCTACTATAGCAATGTCGTGGTAGCGGCCTGTCGACTGCTATTGCGGGACGCCGAGGACAATAACTAGCTCTCCATTTTATTATTTTTCTTTCACTTCTTCAGTTGCAAATAGGATGAGGGAGCTTATAAAACCCCTTAAGATTGCCTCATGTCCTTGGAGCAATGGAGAGGAGGAAATACGCTAGAATGGGGTAAAACTCATAGTTTTCTCATGAATTTCACACTAGAAATTACTAGCATAGAGTCAAAAGCTCGCGTTCATGCCTCCGTAGCAGCAGGTTTGGCATCCATGTAGGCTAGGCTTAACTGGGTAGTTTAGACCTGGGTTAGAAAGAATAAGCATGACATAGATTGACGAAAGATTTTATGCTTAGGCCTGCTGGCATGGTTTTGGGATGGATAAACATAGAAATTTATAGTTGGCTGAATGGAAAATTGATGTTACTTGTGATATTGAAATTATGAATGAATTAACTTGTATTGTAGTTTGTTGTTGATCACTTCCAAATTCTTGTAATGTTATTGTACCCGAAAAATAGAGTAGAACCTAATAAAAGCTAAGCTAGAGGTAGTTAGGGTTGGTGGATTCCAAGGAATCTATGGTGGTTAGTATTGGTGGATTCTGAGGAATTTATGGTGGTTACTGGCTAGTGTTGGTGGTTTTGAAGGAATCTAAAGTTGTTAGTGTTGGTGGATTCTAAAGAATCTAAGGTGGTTAATATTGGTGGATTACGAAGAATCTAAGGTGGTAACTAGAAGAATGACAGTCTTGACTAGGTATTTGTGTTGGTGGATACCGAATAATCTAGGGTGGACCATAGGAAGGGCAGCCGTTGGCTTGGAGTTAGTGTTAAGCTGGATGGTTAGACAGACTAGGGGGTGAACTGTAGGTGTGGTTGTATACCTTGGGCCGTGCAAGTCCTAGTTAAGCCCCCAATTGATGTACGAATTGTAGGCGGTGGTTTAATATAGTTGAAACCCAACTTGACTTGTGTGTGCATGTTAATTGTTCGTTCGTATACTTGTTACAATGCATGTTTAAAGAAAGTAAATAGTTAAATAATATCCTACGTGTTAATCACATCTAATGAGGTTGTATTAAGTGACTTGTTGGTTTTACAAGTGTGTTTGTTATCTTCTCATTATGACTGTGGTTGTTGTGATATTCATCATTATTGTGGAATGTACCGGTATTTGGACATCTTCAAGGGATTGGTTGATATAAGATTGGCAGACACTAGGTGTTTGAGATTTTGGTACATGGACAAAAGCTTAACCCCTGCAGGTCATGGCTAGTGGGCGACTATAAGACCCTTAGTATGTGTGTACGAAGTATTGGTGAGTGTGACGGTTTCTTGAGTGAACAGGGTTTACTTGTTGATTTGTTATATTGGTTCCTTGAGTGGATCGGGAATTATTATCTCATCATTATTGATTGTTGGATTGTATCCTTGAGTGGTCCTAGCTAAACTGCAAAGGATTGACATATTTATTTATCTGTATATTTGCTTGTGAATTTGAGACAAGGTGTAGTATATTGTTGTTAAGTCATAGTTTGTTGACTTGGAGTGATGCTAGTAGTCATGGTCTTGACTTGGATTGTTACCTATATTGACTTGAACTTGAATGAATTTTGTGGTGTGTTGAAAAGGCTAAGTGTCACATAATTGAACTACTATTGTATAATGGTATTCATGAACGTAACGGTTTTACTATTATCTAGATATGTGGTTACATTTGTGGGTGTTGTCACCAATTGTGAATTGTCCTAAAACCATGTTTACTTTAGAGTCAGAACCGATTGTTTCTATTTTCCAAGAGCTGGAATTCATTTCCACCAGGTATGGTTGTACTCATAGTAAAGTAGGCATTAGATGCATAGTCAGAGTTGACAAGACCGTTGGAAGGTAGTACGTTAGCATTGAATATGGTGTGGAAGTTGGCTTACGATTTAGTGAGAGTGGTAAAAAGATAAAAAGGTAAAGAAATAAGAAAAGAAGGTGTGGCTCATAAAACTCTGAAGTTGTATGTTTTCTTTTCAGATATTATGTGGTGTTTATGTAATTTAATTCAGGTCGACAGATGATGCTTACCAGCATGTGTTGTTTTGTACTGATACTATTCTTGTTATACCCTTTTTCGGGGTATAGTCTGTTTACAGGATCAGTAGATATTTCATACTTGATGCAGTAGAGTTCTCCAGCGCTTCTATCCTTGTCTCTTATGATGGAAGTTAGGTCATTTGTACTGTCCTAAATCCTTTCATAGAAGCTCTTGTACCAGCTTAGACTAGGTCCTTGGGCAAACTTTTTCTTTTTCTTATACTTAAAGACTTGTAATCGAGTTGTAATACATGAAGAATTTATTTGGTTTCTTTTATGGCTTTCGCATGTTTTCAATTGGGTGGTAAGAGTTCTCCTATCTAAGTGGATTAAAGTAGGTGCCCGCATGATTCGATTAGTTGGGTCGTGATAATTTGGTATCAGAGCTTAGGTTACCAGTATCCCAATACAAGAGCAAATGTCTAATAGAGTCCTGTGGATTTGTGTGTTGACGTCCACATCTAATCTTCGGGAAGCTATGAGGCATTCTACGAAATTATTTCACTTCTTCTTTCCTTTGACCGTATGGGTTGAGTCCAATTGGTATCTCTTGATCCCAATTGGTATCTCAACGGACAAAGAGATGTCGCTTGACTCTGTTTGAAATGACATAAGCCATGAAATTAGAACCGGGAAAGTTCCAATGCTTTATATAATCTCTGGATAATTATCTAATGGTTATCCATAAAGCGAGTAAAGGAATAATGAAACGGCTTACTAGGTGAATGAAATCTTTTGGTGCTTGAATAACTATGAATTTCGTGAATTGTGGAGTGGTCATGATTGTTCATGTATTGATGGCTAAGGAATTGTTTGCTACGTGGCTGAATAATTATTGCTTCGAGCAGTTGGTATGTGAATAAATACCATGAAAAAGGGCTATTGTTGCATAATAGTGGGAATTGTTGTAAGAAAAATCCTTGTTGTGGTTTATAGTAGTGTTCTAAAGTGATGTATGCTAAATTGTAATGTCGTCCTTGAATTGCTGGGTTCGATCTTGAGATTTTAACTTAGATTGTGGTGCAATTTCGATTGTTAATGTTGCGAAAAAGAATGAGAGGGAAGGAAATTGAAGAAAAACTGAAAACTTTCGGGCTACTGTTGTAGGGATGCCATAACGGGCACTGTCCCGCTATAGCGAGAATTTTTCCGCTATAGTAGCACCGTGGTAGCGGTGTGCAGGCCGTTATAGCGGGATGGGCTGGGACAGAATCCCTGCCCTATTTTCCCTTGTTTTGCTTTTCATTCCCAACCTGTATAATTAGCAATTTTAATCTACGAGCTACCACATAATCAATAGAAATCACATATAATAAGGTGAGAAGCATGCATTTATTACTAGTTATTGAAAATAACATCTATGTGCAATAAAATAAAAAAAGAAATTTGTTTGTTACATGCCCCAAACAGGGGCAACCCAAATCAAGTACCAGTATAATAGATAAAAAAGGGGATTCTTAGCTGACATACACCAGGGACTTAGTTGGATGCCCCGTCATCATCATGGACTGCAGGGTCAGGGCCTCCTTCTTCCAAGTCACTCAGGAAGCAAAACTCTTGCACGTCCTCCAGCTCCAGCTGGGAAAGCTCTTTGTTAGGGACATCGCACTTGAACATGACGTTGACGATTTTTTATATCCGTGCAAGCATGCGGTCCCGAGAGCACCTCCTTCTCTTTTCCTCATCGATCTCTCTCTGGAGCTCTACATAGTCCTGAGTGGTAGGAGGTGGGGCTATGGAACTGGAAGGGGTTGTACCCTGGGAGGCAGGTGGACATGCTCCATGTACCTTCTCACGGCAGCCAGGTCTGCCTCCATTCGACTGTTGGAAATTGTGAATTTGGTAGGGGAGCATCATCATCATCATCATCATCATCATCCTCCGCGGCCAGGATGCTCTCAACCTCGCCTACCTTCCTTATCTTCTTTCTCTTGGATGAGACCACCTTCAACTTGAGGGGATGTAAGGGTGTGTCCATCTCCATCTCCATCTCCATCTCCTGGTTAGCATCCTCCTTGGGCACCCCGATGCACTTGCATAGCTCAGAAACTAGTCTTGAAAGGAAGAGCCCATTTTTGTTGACTCGGTAGAAATCTTTCCACTCCATTACTATTTACACCCCCACATTCAACTGTATCCCCCGTATGAGCTCGAGGATAGGTCACATCGGAGGTATTGCCCGATGGACGAATCCTCCGAGTCACCAAGTTCATCCACCTCCAAGCATCGACGGGGAAGTAGGTGGTCCTAACACCCTCAATAGTGAGCTAATAGATGTAGTCCCTGTCCTCCTCAGCTACCAGTGTGTCCCTCAACCACTTCATGTCTATCTCCAGGGCTTTAGCCATGTACCAGTCATTGGAGACGTTCGACACCCTGAGTATCGTATTTATGGTAGCCGCGTCCACGGGGATATCCATTCCCCTAATATAGATATTGGTATTAGGGTCGTCCTAAAGCATGGTAGGGAGTATGAAATAAAACTCCCTAACCCAGCCTAAGACCCCAGTTGGAGGAGCCTTCTCTAGTGGCATCCAACTAAACTCCTGGAGTCAGTTGTAAAATTCTGTGCCTTAGTTTCCACCCTTTTCATCACAAACCTCTGCTCGTAACAAAATCCCATCCTCCGATAGTCGTGAAACCTTTTCCGATAGTTTTCATCGGGAAATCTCATGAAAATGGGGGAAGTATCTTCTTGGTTTCCAACCATTGGGGTAGCAAATCTGTGAAACATTGTAAGGAAATAAGTTAGAAACCATAAGAGTATCAATGAAATCGAAATTCAGAAAAAGGCATTTCCTGGGAGGTTACTGCCTGCAATATCCTTCTATAGCGAGCTGCATCCCGCTACCATGAGACCGCTATAGCGAGAATATTCCCGCTATAGCAGGGTCGCCATAGTGGGATGAGGCTGCTATAGCGGCCTTCATCATCCCTGAGCTCCAAGGGGTGCATCAATGACACCCCTGGAAGAAAAGTTTCATTTTTGGCATTCCAACCCCAGATCAGTGTAGAGGAAGTATCCTAGGACTAATATATGCAAAAATTTGGGCATTATAATTCCTAAAATATTCCTAAATCATCAAAACAAAACCAAGAATAACCCTTCACATTCCTCACTATTTTAAGCTTCATTTTTCCATGAATTCGAACATTCTTAAGCCCAGAACACTATCGAAGCATTGTGAACGTAAGAAAAGCAATCATGCATCGTCATTTCCTTCAATCAAGCCCCAATTTCAAATTTCAAAAATCAACCCCAAAACCTACTCTTTTTTATGAATTCAAGCATCATGTGAAAATGCTAGTAATGAAGTAAAGAGTTGAAGTTTAGCAATAATTACCTTATTTCTGACATCGGGTGCGAAGTGATTGGAAGGGGAGGGGAGTTTTTGGAGAGTAAAAGATGAAAAATGGGCCTAAAACCCAATTCTTATTTTTTTGATCTAATCCGTCCCACTATAGCGGCTCCCATCCCGCTATGGTAGGAATATTCCTGCTATAGTGGGATCTAGTATCTCGAGGTACGAAAAAATTTTCGGCCATTATTTTGAATTCGTTTCCTCCTGGTATAATAGTGAGCCCTCGGATATCTTGGGTACTCAAAAAATATTTTGCTCCAAATAGTTTCATGTGACTAGTAAGTGTGAAAGTTCTTAAGGGAACAAAATAGTAATAAGTGCGTTTCGAAGATTTAGTACGTAAGCGGTAAGGGACTTGAGCGATCCAAGTTTGTGTTGAATTCGCATAATTATTAAGGGGAGGTTACTGTCCATGTGTGATTTATTCCATCCTTTCCTACCATGATCCTTTGGGGACGAACGATGGGTAAATTGGTATCTATTGAAACGACTTGCTCCGTCATTGATAAATGCACCTCGATTATGAGCATGGAATACAAGGATTTTGGAAATATGGTCTCAAACTAGTACGATTAGACTTAGTTGAAAAAAATTCAGAATTTGAAATTTTGGATCGGGCTGACGTCGTCTTGCTATAGCAGCACCGTGGTAGCGGCCGGTAGCGGGACGTCGAGGGCAGTAACCAGCCCTCTATTTTATTATTCTTCTTTCTCCTCTTCAGTTGCAAATAGGATGAAAGAGGCTTCTAAACCCCCCGTTGGATTGCCTCATGGCCTTAGAGTAATAGAAAGGAGAAAATACGCTTGAATGGTTAAAACCCATGATTTTCTCATGAATTTCACGCCAGAAATCAATAGCACAGAGTCAAAAGCTCACGTTCATGCCTCTGAAGTAGCAGGCTTGGCGTCCAGCTAGGCTAGGTTTAACTGAGTAGTTTAGACCTAGGTTAGAAAGCATAGAAATGCCATTGATTGATGGGAGATTTCATGCTTAGGCCTGCAGGTGTGGTGTTCGGATAGATAAATATGGAAATTTATGATTGGCCGAATGGGAAATTGATGTTACTTGTAATATTGAGATTGTGAATGAATTAATGTGTATTGTTGTTTGTTATTGATCACTCCGAATGCTTGTAATGTTATTGTACCTAAAAAATGAAGTAGAAACTAATAAAAGCTAAGCTAGAGGTGGTTAGGGTTGGTGGATTCCAAGGAATCTATGGTGGTTAGTGTTGGTGGATTCTTAGGAATCTATAGTGGTTAGTGGTTAATGTTGGTGGATTTCAAGAAATCTAAGGTGGTTAGTGTTGGTGGATTCTGAGGAATCTAAGGTGGTTAGTCTTGGTGGATTATGAAGAATCTAGAGTGGTAACCATAGGAATGGAAGTTTTAACTAGGTATTAGTGTTGGTGGATACTGAAGAATCTAGGGTGGTAACCAGAGAAAGGACAGTCGTCGGCTTGGTGTTAGTGTTAAACTGGATGCTTAGACGGACTAGGGGGTGAACCATAGGTGTGGTTGTATACCTTGGACCATGCAAGGCCTAGTTAAGCCCCCAATTAATGTACGAATTGTAGGTGATAGGTTAATGTAGTTGAAACCCAACTTGACTTATGTGTGCATGTTAACTGTTCTTTCGTATACTTGTTACAATGCATGTTCAAAGAAAGTAAATGGTTAAATGATAGCCTACGTGTTAGTAACATCAAATGAGGTTGTATTAAGTGACTAGTTGATTTTAATAGTGTGTTTGTTATCTTCTCATTATGATTATGGTTGTTGGGATATTCATCATTATTGTAGGATGTATCGATATTTGGACATCTTCACGGGATTGGTTGATATAAGGTTGGCATGCACTAGGTGTCTGGAATTTTGGTACATAGACAAGAGCTCGTCTCTTGCAAGTCATGTCTAGTGGGCGACCATAAGACCCTTAACATGTGTACGAGGTATTTATGAGTGTGACGGTTCCTTGAGTGAACCGGGTTTAGTTGTTGATTTGTTATATTGGTTCCTTGAGTGGACTAGACTTTATGATCTTGTCATTATTGATTGTTGGATTGGATCCTTGAGTGGTCCGGGCTAAATTGCAAGGGATTGACATATCTATTTATCTGTCTATTTGCTTGTGAATTTGAGACAAGATGTAGTATATTATTTTTGAGTCATGGTTTGTTGACTTGGAGTGATGCTAGTAGTCATGGTCTTGTCTTAGTTTGTTGCCTATATTGACTTGAATTTGACAGAATTCTGTGGTGTGTCTTGACATCCAATTTTGACCCTCCACAATTTTAGTTAATTATTCAAGCTTCTTCAATTTTAACAAATTGAAATAATTATTTTACAAAAAAATATGTATATATTAAAAATATTTCAATTCATTTTTCAGGGCAATGTTACATAATTTTTTATAGTACTTTGAACAGATATTTGTTTTCATAACAAAACAAGTATTTAATTGAGTTAATGTTCTATTTTATTAAAATCAAGTAAGTTACAGTTTAATTATCTTAACTAATCCATTTTTCAAAGAAATTATTTTACATTGTAAGGTTAAGAAGCTTGAGTAATTAGTTAATAGATTAATTGTCTTAATTTGGTCATAATTATAAATTTCTTAGGCTACATTCTCAATTTATTTCAGCCATCATCTATTTATCCTTTACTTTCTAACCCAATGTTCGGCCCAAACCATCACCGACGCGGCCCACATTAGCTCTTCAACACCCAGACCCACTCTTCTCTCTCACACACACGAGCCCCTTTCTCTCATTCACTTCCGGAATACGTTTTTACAATTTTTGATTTTTTGAAAAACATCTCTTGAGGTGTTTTCACTTTTTTTGCACTCATTTTTTCCTATCACTTTATAAAAAAGCACATTCAAAGTCTAAAATATGAAAATACTATGGCCAAACGCAACTTCAACTCTATTTTCAACTTTAAAAATATCAAATAAAGTGAATACGTTTTTGGTTTTCGTGGCCAAATGGGTCCTTAAATAAATGTGCTCTGTCTGCCCCCCAAAAAGAAAAGTTACTTCCTCTGTCCAATAATACTAGTCCATGTTATTAAAAATAAATGTCCAACAATACTTATCTAATTTAAAAAATCAATAAAGAATTTACCTTTTTCTATCCATTTTACACTTATTTATTAATTATAGTCATTACTCAATATATTTTTTAAAATATTAAATTAATTATATTGAAAGCATGTAAGTTGGGACAATGAATTAAGGGTGGCCAAAAAGTTTTGAAATTAAGTTGTGGGGACTCAAGTCTTAATTATTGAGTATGAGTGACTATTTTTAGATTAAGGATTAAGGGGATAAATTTCATATCCCCAAGTTTTCAAAATTACACTTTGACCCATCTTATATAAAACCCTAAAACTAAAAAAGAAGGGGGAAAAAATGCGGCTCTGCTCTCTATTCTCCTCTCTTGGATTTTCTTTATTGTTGCTGCTTCTTGGTGCTGCTTCTTCTTCTTCATCATCATCTTCTTCATCTTCTTCTTCTTATTCATCATCTTCTTCTTTTCACTGCTTGTCGCCATTGTTGTTATTGTTCTTATTGTTGCCGCTACTGCTGCTATTGGACTAAATTTTTGGACCAAATTTTGTTCGTATATCACTGAGCATTACTTCATAGGTGATTTTGGTAAGTAAAGTTAATGATTTTTAGTTCAATTTCTCATCTGGGTATATCTGCTATTTTTTCAACAATTTTCTGTAGCGTATCCAACAACTGTTGTATTCATTTACAACAGCTGTTGGATTGTTTCCATTACTGTTAAAGTAGTTCCAACAGGTAAGTCATCTGTTGCAACAGATGAGTCATCTGTTGCAACAGATGACCTAGTTGTTGCAGCAGATGGCCTACCTGTTGGATTCATGTTACAACAGCTCAATCCAACAGCTAAGTCATTTGTTGCAACAGATGGATCATCTGTTGCAACAGATGACTTACCTGTTGGATTGAACTGCAGAACCAGTAGCTCAATCCAACAGGTAGGTCATCTGCTGCAACAGATAGGTCATCTGTTGCAACAGATCACTCATCTGTTGCAACAGATCACTCATCTATTGCAACAGATGACTTACCTGTTGGATTGAGCTGCAGAACCAGTAGCTCAATCTAACAACTAAGTCATTTGTTACAACAGATGGATCATCTGTTGCAACAGATCACTCATCTGTTGCAACAGATGACTTACCTGTTGGATTGAGCTGCAGAACCAGTAGCTGAATCCAACAGGTAGGTCATCTGCTGCAACAGATAGGTCATCTGTTGCAACAGACGACTCATCTGTTGCAACAAATGACCTATCTATTGGGACAATGATAATGAATATAATTTTGTTGTTGTACATAGCTACTCAACTTTACTATACTATCATTATTAATATTTTTAACAAATTTCTTTAGGTACCATTAATGGAGGATTCAATAATAATAGGTGTTGATTGTTATGGTGAGTGAATCGAGAAGAACAATTGATTTATTTGGCATTAGAAGGATGGTGACATGTTAGAGACTGTAGCTATGATAGTCCAAAGAGATGTATTGTATGATGATTTTATGAACTTAATCATCAGCAATTGTGGACTAAATTGCCAACCAGAAAATCTTGTCATCAGTTATATGCACAACTCTTTTGAAAATCAGAGGGTCCTACCTTTTAAGATAACCTCAAGTTCGTTTGCGTGCTTATCTGAGTGATGCAGCTAGGCCTATTTTAAGGGTGTACGTGGTTGAAAAAATAATAGAGAATCAGAATGTAGAACAAGACCAACAAGATATGCTACTTGATAAATTGGATGGTGTGGACATGAATATTCCAGATAATGAGAGTGGAGATGAAGTGGAGGAGGATCAAACACCTACACCCGTTGTTGCGAGCAATACGGTGGGCAGTTCTCAATATGTGCTCCATATGTAAGACGGTTGGCCACAAAAGAACTACATGCCCTGATCAAAATGCTCCATAATTATTGTAATAGTAAATAGTCTTGTTGTTGGTTTAGTTATGAACTTGATAATTTTAACTCATTTTAGTTGGTCATGTATGTTATTTATTATATAAAATATATTTTTATTTATGGTCCAACAACTGTTGTATGTGTGGGAACTACTTATGTTGCAACATATGTTATATCTATTGCAACAGAATTAAAATTAGTTAGAATAATGAATTATGTTGCCGCAAATGATTAATATGTTGCAACAAATTATTCATCTGTTGGAAATAATCAAACAGATATAGAAATCTGTTGCAGCAGGTGTTTAATATATTTGATCATTTTCAACAAACTCTACATATGTTGCAACAGATGCATTATCTGTTGCAGTAGATGATACATCTGTTAGAAATAATCAAACAGATATACACATCTGTTGTAATAGATGACTAACCTGTTGCAACAAATAACTCATCTGTTGGAAATTATCAAACAGATATACACATCTGTTGCAACAAATGACTAACCTGTTGCAACAGATGACTCATCTGTTCGAAATAATCAAACAGATATACACATCTGTTGCAACAGATGAATGATATTACAATCATTAAACCATGATTAGTGATGCACAAAGTTATTTAACTGTAATTAGCCTTCAATTAATAAGTTTAATTACAATCTCAATGAATTACACAAAATATAATTAGCCGTCAATTAATAAGTTTAATTACAATCTCAATGAATTTCATAGTAATTACATGTTTAACTAAGTATATTCGTCCTAAATAGAGAGATCAATCGACTAATTTGATGTGAATTGCTTCATTAAACAATGATTAGTAATAAAAAAAGTTATTTAACTATAATTAGCCTTCAATTAATAAGTTCAATTACAATCTCAATGAATTTCATAGTAATTACATGTTCAACTAAGTGTATTCGTTCTAAATAGAGAGATCAATTGGCTAATTTGATATGAATTGCTTCATTAAACCATGATTAGTAATTAAAAAAGTTATTTAACTATAATTAGCCTTCAATTAATAAGTTCAATTACAATCTCAATGAATTTCATAGTAATTACATGTTCAACTAAGTGTATTCGTCCAACAGATGTGAATTGCTTCATTAAATCATGATTAGTAATAAAAAAGTTATTTAACTATAATTAGCCTTCAATTAATAAGTTCAATTACAATCTTAATAAATTACATAGTAATTACATGTTCAACTAAGTGTATTCGTCCTAAATAGAGTGATCAATCGACTAATAGAGTCATTTGTTGCAATAGATGTGTGCATCTGTTTGATTATTTGCAACATATGAGTCATCTGTTGCAACAGATGAGTATATCTGTTTGATTATTTCCAACAGATGAGTCATCTGCTGCAACAGATAAGGCATATGTTGCAACAGATGAGTCATTTGCTGCAACAGATAATGCATCTGTTGCAACAGATGACTATATCTATTTGATCAGTTTCAACAGATTAATCATCTGTTGCAACATATGTAGAGTATGTTGGAACTAATCAAACATATCATTCATCTGTTGCAACAGAAGTGTATATCTGTTTGATTAGTTCCAACAAATCAAACATATGTTGATTTGATTTATCAGCTACTGCAACACATGTTGAGTATGTTGAAAATCATTTGCAGCAGATGTCTATATCTGTTGCAATATTTCCAACAGATATACATCTGTTGCAGCAAATACATTAAAACTGTTGGAAATAATGCTGTAAATTTGTACATCTAAGAAATTAATTCATAACAAAATAAAATTCATAACAAAAAATAAATTCAAGCCATCACAAATTATATAAAATAATTAAACAAAACATGAAAATATAAAAATTGTTATGTTGTCAGAACCAATAATTACATAGAAATAAAAGTCATCACAAATTACATAGTCATTTGGAAACGAGCATTATTGTCCTCCGGCAAATCAAAATATTGCCCAAAGCAGCTGTCCTTAAAATAAACATCCAATTTTTATTCTCGAAGTATTTTTCTAAATGTGTCAAAGAATTTTTCATAGCCGACTTTACCACACAATCACTAGTTAAATCTGTGGCACCATCACACTGCATTCTCATAAGAAAGTTATCAATACATATGGTTTTGACAAACTTTTCAGTGGAAGGGCTATTAGGATCAATGTTAACATTTAGATCATGTTGACTTTTTGATCTAAGTTCAGGATCTCTTATGAAGCTTTCCTCTTTCTCGTGTTCATTTTCATCATCTTCTCCTTCCTCTTCTTCTCTTTCTTCATTTTTATCATCTTTTTCTACTTCATCATCTTGTACAACAAGCTCATCTAGTGGTGAATGTAGCCTAACTACTTTACTTCTTCCTTTCTTTGGAGTTGATTCACTTTCTTTTCTTTTGGGAGTCATTTTATCTACAAACAAGAGGAAAATAAAAAAGATTATAATTGATTTGTGCATCATTAAAAAAAGGGTAACCATGAATTTAACAAGTACAACATAGTAAAATAATAGTTTCAACATATGAGTGATCTGTTGCAACAGATGACTCATCTGTTGCAACAGATGACCCATCTGTTGCAACAGATAAGTCATCTGTTGGAAGAAATCAAACCAGTAGCAAGAATATTTTTGTTTCTTCCAACAGATGACTTATCTGTTGAAATAACTCTTATAATTTCATCCAACAGATGACCCATCTGTTACAACAGATGAGTCATCTGTTGGAAGAAATCAAACCAGTAAAATAATAGTTTCAACATATGAGTGATCTGTTGCAACAGATGAGTGATCTGTTGCAACAAATGACTCATCTGTTGCAACAGATGAGTGATCTGTTGCAACAAATGACTCATCTGTTGCAACAGATGAGTGATCTGTTGGAAGAAATAAAAACAGTTTCAATACTGTTTTGATTTCATCCAACAGATGACCCATCTGTTGCAATAGATAAGTCATCTGTTGGAAGAAATCAAACCAGTAGCAAGAATATTTTTGTTTCTTCCAACAGATGACTTATCTGTTGGAATAACTCCTATAATTTCATCCAACAGATGACCCATCTGTTGCAACAGATGAGTCATCTGTTGGAAGAAATCAAACCAATAGCAAGACTGTTTTGATTTCTTCCAACAGATGACCCATCTGTCGCAACAGATGAGTCATCTGTTGGAAATGTTTTTACAATAAACCAACAGATGATATAGTTGTTTCCAACAGATGCTTAATATGTTCCATCATATTCTTATTCTGTTGTAACATATTACACATTTGTTGGACAATATTTTTACTATGCACATATATAAACAAGAACACCACCACCTTTTGTTCAATTTTCTCAAAACACCACTACCACCAACACCAACAACAAGCTATATCACACTAAGAACACCACTACCAACAACACTAACAAGTTATAATATATACCAACAAACCAAAGTGAAGTGATTCAATACAACAACACAAATAACAAGACAAAATTGTCACAACAGATATCTCCGAAAAAAGTCAAAATTCAAGTTTTACTATTTTTACAATAATTTTTGAGAACAAGAGCAACAACAACAAAAAAAAAATTATATTTCACTTAGAAAAGATACCACATTTACATCAACCACCATATTAAGAGAACAAATACCACAAATTAGGATTTTTTCGGATTCTTCTTTTTTTTTTTTGAGCATCAAATCTCAAAATTGTTAACCCATACTTGAAGAGAATACAACTACAGTTCTTTTTTTTCTTCATTAACTAAAAAGCCCTAATTTTTTGAAAACCAACAAAAAGAGAAGTCCTTACCTGCGAAGAGAGAGAAATTGACGGCTACAAGGGAAGAAGGAAGGATGAAGAAGTCGAATAATGAGTCGCCGGAGGTTTAAAGTCGACGAAAAGCTTGTCGGCGGCGATCTGTTGGGAAGCTTTTGGAGTTCTGTTGGAAAGAGGAGGAGAGAGCAGAGAAAATGTTTGAAGAGAAAGAGGAGAAGTGGGTGTCAATATTGGATTCTTTTATTTTTATTAGACATTAAATAAGTTGTGGATTGTTTTGTATTTTTGAAAAGATTAACAAGTTTTAAAAATATTAATTGAGTCCCCAATTAACCTAATTTGATTTTTAATTATGTTTGACTTGTTCCCTTGGTCAAGAGTCACCAAAAATTAAAACAAGACTTGTGAGGCTCCTTTTGTTTAATCTTCTCATGTAAGTTACTCTCTTGACAAGTATTGTTGTACAAGGGAGTATACATTAACACCTGTCTATTGAACAGCCAATTGCTCTCTCTATCTGCTGTAGATAGTGCTTCTTTTGGACTGTTACTCTTTTCTCTATGCTAACTAAAAACAAATTTGCTTCGTACTACTCACTATTCACCACAGAAATTTTTAAAGATTTCTTTTTCACATTTTTGAATTGAATTTAGCAATCAATCCTATAGAATCTATTTAATTGAAAGAGTAATTAAATTGGGCTTTAACGCTTTTGATGGATATATGTATTGAAGCTGAGTCGTACATAAATATAAATTATAAATTAGATTTTTTTTTATTTATGTATATATTGTATAATGTCGAACTATTTTTTTTTTTTTTATGAAAATCATGTCTTCGACAATGATTGTACTCAATATTGAAGGAATAACACTATCTGCTCACTTACTATTACTCGTCAGGTAAGAAGGGAAGGGTTCAGATTAAATCACATTATATATATATTGTAAATGTTTAATTCGTTTAGGATAAATCATGTCTCCGTCATTAGTTGTACTCATTGACGAAATAAAAAATATTTATACATTTATGTTACTTATAAGATAGTTCACTTGATATATACGAGGTCTTGTCTTTTATATATATATTTTTTCTATCTCTTAACCATGCACGATTAGCTAGTTAACACAATATCGTCATCTTAATATATCACTTAATTATGATTAACTAATAGTAGTGTATGATTTAGTGTAAAAACAAAACAGTACCTGAGGATATTATTTTTTCTTACCCTGGCAGGATGTTGCAGCTTTTGCAAGTAAATAACATGAATTTTGTACAACCAAAAGTTTATAATTCAAAATAGCAACAATACTTTTTCTTGATATATACTTGAAGACAATATAGGTAAAGTGAGAAAGATCGAGGTCCATGCATGTGTGAATTTTGTAGTGTAAATCAGATAAAGATATAACAGTTCTTTCAGTTGTCCTTGTCTTCTCGTCATGTCCCCATTCTCTTTGATGTTATAATCTTCTTATAATTAATGTAAATTATTGGAAGAGTCCAACTTGATTCCAATAAATTGACCATTGTAAATTATTGGAAGAGTCCCACTTGATTCCAATAAATTGACCATTCTTTGTTTCATTATCAATTGAGAATTGACATGTCATAGTTTCTGATCTGTAGACAAATTATGTTCTTACACATTGATCTAATTCTATTGATACACATTATTCCACGTCCATGTAGGAATTATTAACTCTAAAATAACTAAATTTTAAAAGTATTTTTCAATATCCAAAATAAGTAAATTATTCATTCTTCAAGAGACATATTGAAAATTTCTTTCAATTTTACCCTTCATTTTCATTTTCTAGGTTATGAGTTCCAAGAGACTTAATTGACTTTATTTTAATGTGGTTGAAATTTCAGAAATAGTTTGATAATATCTAAAAAGGTAAAAATAAAAAGTAAAGTACAATTTATATCCTAGTTTTTTTTCCTTAATAGGTGTGCATTGAGACAAAATTCACTTATTTTGAACTAGAGAGAGTAAGTATTAGCGAACTTGTGAACCGAGTGAATATTGGATCCTTCATCGTTCTTTTTTTTTTTTTTTGGTAAAGGTTCCCATATGAGAGTTTATTTCATGAGAGATAAAAAGGGGTACAAAGAGGTGGATATTTCCTTAAACCTCAAGAATTACAAAGCTTGAGTGTAGACCACACAATTCGATCTAAGCACAAAATAAACAGGAGGATCTCTCCTTTAACAACTAAGCTCACAAAAAGAGATGCTACTAAGCATCCTTAGTAATAAACTAAATATTCATCGTTCTTGTCCACCTTTACTCTTGAACTATGTTGTTCAAGACTCTACAAAAATATCAACGAATGTGTTCAATCCTCCAAAAGCTATATGATACAAGTGTGATAATATTTTTGAAAGATCCAAATAACATAACTCTTGTAACTAACCATTAGTTATTTCTTTGTATTGAGAATGGTAAATTTTTACAAATTTGAAGTTCGTTACTCGATTCTATCTGTGTGTTTAATTGAAGGATGTAATGTTGGATTGTACGAATCATTGTCCCTCGGAATTGGCAAATTGTTAGATCTGAGGCAATGGAGCATTTTACAAATGACATATCCATCCTTCAAACTTTAGGCTTACCTTTGGCTTTAAAGGTCACATACATGTTAGGACACTTTATATATTGTTTATGTGTTAAATGTTACATAATTTGCTTCAGCTGTGCTTATTTGATGCATATATTTTGCTTTAAACATGACTAGTCCATTATTCTATTCAAAAGTCTTAGAACATTTTTAGGCATAAAAATCCAAAATTTCGAGCCTTTCTAAAATACTTTTCAAAGTCCACCGTTATTTTTATTTAAAATTCCAAAATTCTATCCTCCAAATTTTTCAAAAAAAAAAATCATTTCATAACCATGTTGACCCTGTCATTTTTAGAAATCTCTTTCTTACGCTTGTTTATAGCCAGAGTTAACCAAGTACAAAATCAGTTTTGAGTCAATTCCAAAAACTCTTTCAAAATTTTCAAATAAATGATCCAGAAAAACTAGCTTGTGGCCATTTTATAAAGAGTATGAGCATTCGTACCTTCCTTCAAATCCCAAGGTTCACTTGTTCAAATCTATTTACTTTATCAAAATCTTAAAGTCCATCGAGTGATTAAAATTATATCCGTTTAGTCACTCTTTTTGAAAATTTCTCATTCCTCGAATTTTGGACTAGTCTGTTTCGAGCAAAATAAATGTTATTTGTTTTGTTACTTTGATTAGTTATCATGATTAATGGACTGACATTTTACTTTTTGAGTTTTTTCTTTCTTTTAGAGAGAGGCTAGTTTGTGTTGGTAATCAAACATGCTCACTTCACAAAGATCGAAGCAAATTAGTTTAAGTACTCGTTGGCAGAACATCCGTATTTTATAAGATCTAAGGCCAAGAAAGCAACTACAGACTCATCATTTTGTACTATAAAGACGCGTTCGACTATGGATCCCAATTTGATCAATGCAGTTACTTCATCTGAATTGGTCCCTACCCTGCTAGTCGCAACCGATCCTAGTGCTTCGACGGGAAGAGAAATAACCCTAAGGTTGTTGCAAGTCTAGAGCAATAAATTACTGAACTAAGGCTTATTGTGATACAGAATAGAACACCTTCTCAGACCCCACCAAACATGACCCTTCCTACTGATGCCCGCCAAAAAGGGCCTATGTTTCCAACCTTTGATGAGGCTGACCAGGGAGACCATTTCACCATTTCTCAACAAGTTTAGAATGCTCATGTTTCTCATAATGTTCCCCTTGGGTACACATTTGCATCTTCAAAGGTACAAAATGTATCATTGTCACACCACGCTCCGCCAGTATACACTTATGTCACTGCTCCACCTGTGACTTAAAACCAAGGGATATATCACTCAGATGCTGATCACTACGTTGAAAGTGAAAATGAGGCGAAAGCAGTAATCAATGAAATAGTGAACAGAAAGCTCAAATCTTAGAAGATGCCATGAGAAGTCTTCGTGGGCTTGGTAGTAACCAAAGTGTGAGATACAAAGAGTTATGCGCATTTCCTGATGTTGAGTTGCCACCAGGTTACAAGATTCCAAAGTTTGAAAATTTTGACGGATCGAGAAATCCTTTCTTCCATTTGAAAACCTATTGTGAAAAGTTGATTGGCATAGGCAAAAATGAAGGGATCACAATCAAGTTATTCAGTCAGATCTTGAGTGGAAAAGCTTTCGAGTGGTACTCTAAGCAAGATGTAACCAAATGGCGTACTTGGGATGATTTGGTAAACTCTTTTGTGGATCACTACAAATTCCATATTGAGATTGCTCCTGACAGAATCTCTATCACAAAGCTGAAGCAAAAATCAACTGAATCCTTTAGTGAATATGCCATATAGTGGAGAGAAGAAGCATCCAGGGTACACCCACCTATGGAGGAAGCAGAAATGATCACTTACTTCATTCAGGCTCTGGACCCAAAATATTATGAACGAATGGTGACAATGGCTGGAAAAACCTTTATTGAAATTATCAAAGCTGGAGAAATGGTTGAGGATGGTCTTAAGACAGGGAAAATAACAAATTTGACAGCAGTGCAGTCCGCTAATAAGGCCTTCCAGACTGGCTCCTTCGGAAATGGAAAGAAAAAGGAGAAAGAAGTTATGGAAGTGATGACTCAAGGAAGTACGTCATGCTACCAACAATCTCCACAATACCAGTCCAATGCTTAATATTTGCCATATCTGGTCTACGATACACAAGCAACATATCATGCTCAACTACTACCGCAGACCTACTGAAACAATACACCTCGTGCCAACTATGAAAGGAAACCTCCCAGGGTCTTTACGCCACTGGCGAAATCACTAACTCAACTTTATGAGAGGTTAAAAGAAGCAGGAATACTTCATCCAGTTGAAGCAAAGTCTGTGAACACTTCAGCTAATTGGTATGATCCGTACAAACGATGTGCTTACCATTATAGAGTTGTTGGACATGATACCGAGAAGTGTATCTCTCTTAAACACAAAATTCAAGACCTGATTGACAACAAGGTGATAACACGTGCGGAAGCTCCAGCAAATGTGAACAATAATCCGTTGCCCAATCACAAGAAGTAACTCTTTATAGGATCAGTTGTGGAGAAGTTTAAAGTTTTCTTGAAGTCACAGTTTAGGCGACCTTCGACCTTGCATTTTTAAGTTATTGTTTTCTTTTTATGTAATCGCATTTCATCACTTTGTTTTCTTGTAGTTGCACTTTGTCGCTTTATTTTTATGTAATTGCACTTTATGGTTTGATTTCCTTGTAATCACACTTTTAGTTGTTATATGAACTACGTTTGCCCTGATTTCCCTAGAGGAATACGTAGGCGGCCTATGTCGACTTTGGTTACGTTTTCAAAAATATCAATATCCTTTTACTTTGTAATCGGAACTACATTTGACTTGATTCCTGCCTCAACGGGATATGTAGGCATCACACTGGCTCGGTCATATTCCCAGTAAGATTTTTGTTTCTTTTATAATGGAAACTGGGGCAGAATTTTTGATAAGATCTCAAAAATTCTCTAGAAAGGGATTTTCTCCAATAAGTCAGAATTGGAGATGGCATCGAGGTATGAAATTAGGGCAAAATTTTAAAGAAGGTCTAAAAAATTTCACAGAATTTCACATTTGCTACAAGGTTGAACACTAGAGTTCGTTGAACCTGCAACCGGGGCAGAATTTTTGAGAGAATCTCAAAAATTCCATAGTAGTCAACATCAGAATTTACAAAGTAGTTCAAGAGTCTTTCTGTGCCATAGACTAGGGAAGAATTTTTTAGAGTGATCCTCAAAAATTCCACCAAGGCCATGTTTCAAGGCTAGATTAGTTACTATATCAGATACAAGAAGGAACATCAGGAGAGCAAGAAAAAGTCAACACAAATCAGAACATCAGGAGAGCAAGGAAAAGTCAACACAAATCAGTCTCTCAAAAACTAAAATTTTTTCTTTGGATACAAGAACAACAAAGTCACAGAGTTTACAACACCGAGCATGGCAAAGAGAATTACCAGACCCAATATGGCCTTGCCATAATGATCCAGACAACTTCACCTTTCACTTTATTTCTTGATTTATTTTATTTTATTATGATTTTTAACACGTTCTCTAAATTTTGTAGGGAAAATGATTGGGCATAGTGACTAAGACTTGGAGATATCATCCGTACCGCTATATCCAAGTCATCATAAGCCAAATGGCTTTTTTCTCCAACTTTATCTTCTGATATGCCCTTTCTTTTATTGAGTTCAAAGAATCAAGGTAGAAGATCTCCAGGCATATGACATGCATAATTCTTTTCAAAGATGTTGTTGCAAGTGCGAATGATTCCCGGCGCCAAGGATCCAGATCAACAAACTATTTTCTGACTCTTTCTTCTAATTAAAGTCTTTCTTTCTTTGCCAATTCTACCAGTTTCAAGTTTGAACTACGTCAGACCTGATTCTTGTTCCAGTAAAATACATAGGCGATCCTACAAAAGGATTCGGTCTTCCCTATATTTCAAACTCTAGACGCTCAGATGAAACTGAGGAATGACAAAACCTTTGAACACAATCAAAGTTACCGAGTGACAAAGCCACCCGTTGTCACAACCCGAATAACTATACCGCAATCATACTCTCTATCTTTGATATTTGTTTTCTATGTTCCTAATAGGAAATGATATATATTAGGTTCGTTCGCCTTTCAAAAAGACGTATCAACCTACCACTTTATTTGAAATGACATGTTATTACAGATTGTTACCTCCTTCAGTGTAACATTTTATTATGGGTTATCACCTCCTTCAGTGTGACATGTTATATTATGGATCGTCATCTTCTTCAGTGTGAATTATTTAAACAAGTTATGCACAATTATAATTGTTCTTATATTGCATTTGCTGCTAATAAGTTTAGTGCAGGTGATTAAGAGGCATATTGGGAAGTCACCCCCGTTAAAAGTGGCCTGTAGAATTAAAGCTAGGTCATTCTCCTTTCAATGAGACATGTTGGGCAGTCACCCTGTTCAAAGTGGCTTGTGGCGTTCAAAATAGGTCGTCCATCTTTTAAAGAGACATATTGGGTTGTCACTTCATTCAAAGTGGCACAAGATAGATCGTCCGCCTTTTAATGAAATATGTTGGGCAGTCACCTCATTCAAAGTGTCATGTTTTATTCAAAATAACTCATCCGCCTTTCAACAAGACATGTCGGGCATCCACCCCATTCAAGTGGCACGTTGCAAATTGGCTCATCCCCCTTCCAGAGAAGCAAATTGGATCGTCAACCCTTCAGCGTGACATGTTCAAACAGGTTTGCACAAATTATTTTGTGTCATGCTGTATTTAGTACTAACAATCTCATTTTAGATGTTGTCGAGAGCATTCAAAAGGATGAAATTCTCAAATCAAAATCATAGGTGTGGACTATGTCAAAATGGATGCAGCATAACGTGGCACTTTTTCTTAGCAGCGGACTGAGACCTAGTCTGAAGCGGAATATCAAACTCTTTGGACGCAAGTTGAGGGTCGACTTCCACTTCAATCAAACCATACCCCTATTAGAAGAAATATGGGTGTTTGTTTTATTGGCAATTACAGTTTCTCATCCAGAGTATTTTTTGAATTCACACCAGAAGCAATATCTCTTCTCTCCAAATTCGGGTGATAATATATCTAAAGCTTCGAAAATCATGTCCATGTAGCTCTTAGTTATGGGTTTGAGGGCCCTATGTTAATAATTGAGAGGTTGCAAGCCTCTTTTCTATAGCTCGATTTATTTGTCACGCAACTTGAGCCAAAGGTTGTCTTAGCATACAAGACCGCCTTTTCTACCGATTGTATCAAACCACAAACAGCCTGATTCCCTGAGTTCCAGGATATGTAGGCGGGCTCAATATTGAAAACTCGTCTGCATTCAAAACTCCCCCAATCTCATTTCCAAGCTTTTCGGTCTCTTCATAATCCAAAATTGAGAATGCTTTTAAATTCTTTAAAATTTGTGCGTAAGATCAAGCGTCTTGACCTACAAGTGGCTTGAATTATCATTAACATGAGATATGTAGGAAACCCGCTACCAGGACCAGACATGATTCTTTGAAATCCATGCCAATAGCCTTTTTCTAAAAGATGAGTTAGTGGTCAGACAAAATTGGATTCATCAACTTTCTTTGCATAGGTTCTCTTTCATCGACCCTAGACAAAGGAAGGGCCAGTTGTTGACACCCAATTTTGACCCTCCACAATTTTAGTTAATTATTCAAGCTTCTTCAATTTTAACAAATTGAAATAATTATTTTACAAAAAATTAAAAATATTTCAAAATCATTTTCTAGGACAATGTTACATAATTTTTTATAGTACTTTGAACAAATATTTGTTTTCATATCAAAACAAGTATTTTAATTGAGTTAATGTTCTATTTTATTAAAATCAAGTAAGTTACAGTTTGATTATCTTAACTAATCCATTTTTCAAAGAAATTATTTTACATTGTAAGGTTAAGAAGCTTGAGTAATTAGTTAATAGATTAATTTATCTTAATTTGGTCATAATCTCAAATTTCTTATGCCACATTCTCAATTTATTTCAGTCATCATCTATTTATCCTTTACATTCTAGCCCAAATAATAGATCAAATATTAAGCCAATGTTCGGCCCAAACCATCACCGACGCGGCCCACATTAGCTCTTCAACACCCAGATCCACTCTTCTCTCTCACACACGCACAAACTCACGCGCCTCCTTTCTCTCATTCACTCAGCCGCGAAACACCAACAAACAACGACGTACAACAGCAGCAACCAAGCGACCCCTAAGTCAAAACCATCTCCTTTCTCTGCGAAAATCCCACAAAATCCATCGGATTTTGAGCTCCAAACCCCTCATCTCTGAAATCTTCAGACTTTGAGCCATAATGTTTGATTTCGATTCAAATATTGTGTCTTCTCACCCAAAATCCAATCGGAAACAGAGTCATCAAAATCAAATCTGGATTGTTGGGGATATGTTTTCATATCCTCTCACTCTTTTCAAATCTGGATCCTCTCCACTTCTCTCAAACGACTCCTTTTTAAAATTCAAATCAATTTTTTTTTGGCTATAAATAGCTGCACTTGTTTTCATTAAAGGGGACAGAGGGAGAAGGGAGTAACTTGGGAATTTTTTGTTTCTAAATTGTTGACGACTTTCAATTCAATCGATTTCCTTATCTTTTTGTGCTCTATTTCTCTTTACTCTCCGGCCTACTCACCCCACACATTGTTTCTCTCCATCACTCACACACGAAGTCAGTGTGGAAGCATATCTTGAACTCTTCGTATTAGTTCTCTGCCCGGGAGAAGGTCAGTAATTACCCCCATCTTTCGTTTCAATTCAGTTTTTTAGAATTAGTGGTAGTCGCTTGAATCTTCTTGTCTTTTGTTTAATTTTCTGTTTTAGCCGTGTATTAGAATCTGCCCCCTTTTGTCTTTGGTTAGAAATCAGTTTGGAAAAGGTTAAGAGTAAGCTAGTAATACTAGGTAAAATAACTACTAACTCAACTAGTCGAACATGTAATCAATCTCTAACGCTCGTCTTGATCTCGTGTTCATATCTTCTTGCTTCTTATGTAGTCTGCTGTCCAAAACTTAGTTGTTGTGTTTCTTAATCCCATGCTCATATTGTATTGTTTCTGAGTTTTTTGTCCATATGATCTCCAAACAATAAGAATTTCTTATATCGCTTAGTTTTCGTAATTTTAATTTCTGAATATTTATTATCGCCGTTTGTTTTAGCTGTTGTGATTTTTGAAGAGCACAGGGTCATAGGGATGTTCTCTTAAAAATATTGAGATGAAGGTTCATCACTTTAAGCTTACCCTGCAACCCATAAAATGCTCATAGATTCTCCCATTCCAGCTTCCCTGTTAATTGTTTCAATTCTGTTCAAAGAAGCTGGTTTGCTCGTGCTTTTCTTTTGAGCTATGAAAATGCTTAACCTTTGTGTGTTTTTATCTTTAATGTTTGACTCGGCTGTCTTTGGCTCAACAAGAGTATAGGGTAATGAGGGTGTTCTCATGAACATTATGGGGCAAATGAGGAATATCTTGTGATGTTCATCATTTGTGTCACCTTTCACCCGTAAATACTCTAGACCTCCCTTTGACTTTCCTGTTACTCGTATAAATACCCATAACAAATAGTTAAGTCATAGTCATCATTTGAAATTCTAGTTATACACATTGTATGTCTCTTTATGTTATTTTAAGAACTGTCCGGATTCAGAGGCTAATTTAGTTCCCTATAATTGCCTTGTAGTTTTTGTTTTGCTGTTTGTAGTTGTTTAGCCATCTAGTAATAGTCCCAATATGAGACCTTACTTGCAGATTGTTGAACCAAGTAGTGTGTTTCTCCAGTTAAGCATTTAGTATGATTAACTATAAAGAAGAGGGAAAAAGTTGTTAACGGATAGGCAAAAAAGTTTTATTTTTGAAAAAGTCTAAGCCTCAAAATGATTTTATAAGGTCTAATATTTGGTAGTCATTTTGTTAATTGTTTGTCTCAATTTTCCATGTTTTCTGTATCCTCATCTGCAGAGGACGATATCTCCACATAAGTATTATTTCTAACTTGAGTGAAGGATTCGATTGACTTGCTATATTCTTTGGAATGGCTTTTTTTTTTTTTTAGCTCATAGGAGGTACTCATTCCTTTTTTAAAATCTATTATTTAGCTTGGCAAAAGCATCAGAAAACTAGAACCGTTCTTAGTTCAAAGATCTTAAATTTTTATGTTCTCCTATATGTTTTGGGATTGTCCAGTGATTATCCAAGACCTCAACTCTCTTTTTAGTTTCTTCTCTGTTTACATGAAAATGCTACATTTGTGTAAAACAAATGAATGAATATCAAGTTTATTTTTTTTCATCATTTTTTGTAGTTAGATGATTTTATAAGCACTAATTCATTTTCTTTCTTTTCTCGCATGATTTGCCATAATCTTGTTGGGCTGTGGAAGCCCAACATATTATTCCATTGAGTCGGCCCAACTCATTTCTCGTGATCAGCCGAAAAGATAGAGAAATGGGTCCAAAAAATATATTTCGCAGCAGATTTGAAGATCCACTTCTCGTCAGACGATCAAGAAAAAGAAGTGGCAAAATCGCAAATATTAGATTTTGGAGTCAAAGGCCTAAAGTCACTTTTCTTATCCTAGATCTTTTTATGTATATTGTTGTATATATGACTAACTTTTGATTGAAATTTTTAACTATCTTAGATGAATCCAAGGAGAGATGTGAATGAATGATAGTTGTCAAGACTAATTATCTCATTTTTTTTCATTAAGCCTTTGGTCCTTTAAACTTAAACGGTACCATAACAATTATTTTTTTCAGAAATCAAATATTTTAAGAATAAAGCTTAATTATCAAACAGGCATTTTGTTGAAAGGTTTTCCAAATTGTTTTCTGGAAACTAACGTGTTTTCTATTTAAAAAAGGCACAAGCACATTTAAATCAATTCTCATAGTTGGTTGTCTAAGAATTTAACTTGTAAGCTTCACACTTAAATCATTTTGATTATCTCAAGGATTTTATAATGTGACCGTAGATTTAATCTCAACTCCCATTTTTATAAACAAGTTATATATATATATATATATATATATATTTTTTAGTCATGAAAATGTGTAAATCCGTACGAATTTTTTGAGGTGCCTAACACCTTCCTCGAAAAATAACTTGAACCCTTACCCTTTGTCTCTGGTTTTGCAAAATAAAGAATTTAAATACCTTTTAAAAATGGTTTCCTAATTTCTTAAAATTAGGAGGCGACTTTGTGTTTTTTCACAAATAGTTAAGTTATGGAACTTGTTTTTACTAGAATTTAAAAACGAGCCATAATAGTGTGTTGAAAGGGCTAAATGTCACATAATTGAACTACTATTGTATGGTGGTGTTCATGAACATAATAGTTTTACTATTAGCTGGCTATGAGGTTACATCTGTGGGTGTTGTCTCCAACTGTGAGTTGTCCTAAAAACATGATTACTTCATAGTCAGAGTTGATTGTTTCTATTTTCCAAGAGCTGGAATTTATTTCCACTAGGTATGGTTGTACTCATAGTAAAGTAAATATTAGATGCATAGTCAGAGTTGACAAAACCGTCGGAAGGTAGTACGTTACTGTTGAATGTGACGTGAAAATTGGCTTACGGTTTAGTGAGAATAGTAAAAGTTAAGGGAGGGAAAGAATTAAGGGAAGAAGGTATGGCTCATAAAACTCTTAAGTTGTATGTTTTTTTTCTCGATAAAACTCTAAAATTCAGGTCGGCTGATGATGCTTACCAGTACGTGTTGTTTGTACTAATACTACTCTTGCTATACCCTTTTTTGGGGGTATAGTCTTGTTGCAGGATCAATAGATGTTTCATACTTGATGTGGTAGAGATCTCCAGAAGCTTCTATTCTTGTCTCTTATGATGGAAGCTGGGTCATGTGTACTATCCTAAATCCTTTTATAGAAGCTCTTGTACCTGTTTAGACTAGGTCCTTGGGTAAAGTTTTTCTTTTTCTTATACTTAAAAATTTGTAACCAAGTTGTAATAAATAAAGAATTTGTTTGATTTCTTTTATGACTTCCTCATGTTTTCAATTGGGTGATAAGGGTTCTCCTATCTAAGTGGATTAAAGTAGATGCCTGCACGATCTGGTTAGTTGGGTCGTGACAAAAGGAGATTCCAAATAAACTCAAATTGAAATCACATTCATCAAAGAAAAAAAAGAATAAGGAATAGGCAAAGAGAGCATGAAAATAATTTCCAAACAAAATGCATTCAACATAGGCTACTGCACAAATTTTATGAAGAAACAAAGGAAGATAGCAAATTATTTTCCCAGCGGTTCACTATTTAAAAAAAGAAAAACTAATATCAAGAAGATGAACAAGGGTAAACAGAAGATCCAGTCCAACCTTAAGCACAAAAACCACTGAGTTTATTATTCACCCATAGTTCTTTTGACACCAGGTGGCATTTATGCTTTTAAAGAAGTACTTTGCTAGTTACTAAAATGATTAATGAAGAAATTTACTCAACGTTTGGACAGAATCACTCACGAGGGACTACCGGATTCTAATGAGCATGCAATATTACAAACTTAACCTCTGATTGACTTAGGACCAATTGATTCCAAACTAAAAGGATAGACAAACTTAAGATGTTAACAAGCAGCCATGCTAACGATCAAAGTGTTTGAACAAACATAGTGGCCAAGTTTTAAACTTCAATAAAACATAGAGTGATTGACCTTTTTTACTAACAGGTTAAAAAACAACCAAAAGCTCATGCTATGATTTTTCCCTCCTCTGACTTGAACATCATTAGGAAAATATGCATAATCTCGGAGGGTTTCACACGTAAATTGAGAATTCTCAAGAGAACAATTCAGCAATCCACTTATACACTTAGAGTAGTCGGCAAAGACTCGTGTCCTCTACTTAGCGATTGAGAGGACGCACTAACTATGTCCCCAACTGCTTGATTCATCGGACAACATTGAAATATATATGAATATTCAAAAGAAAAAAATAATAATTAGAAAATGAACCAAAACTTATGCCTACTAAATATAATTTCCAGAATGAATGATTAAAGAAACATGTTCACTAAAGCAATTCACTTTAATTTAATAAATTCAAAACATACTAAAATCAGTATATGTTGATCAAATTGGGAGAGTCAAAATATGCAATCAAGTAAACATGTAAGCTTTATTTAAATTCTAAAGAACGTTGCTAGAACCTCGAGACACGAAAATCCCATTTTAGCATTTGACGAGCATAACACAGTGCTATAACCCAGAAAAGAGCAAAGCCAGAAACAAAAATAAAGAAGAAGAATCCGAAAAGTAGGGATGAAGTGAAAGAGTGGCTTACCTTTTTTTGTGCAGCAAAACGGGACTACGAGCTTCGTTGGAGCTTGTCTTCTCTACGCTACTGCATAAGATACTTAGGCTTTCTTTGCCCAGAAATTCAAGTTCTAAAATGAGTCTTATAGAATTCTTAGCATGGAAATCCTCTCTAACATTCTCTAACCCCTTCAGTAGAATCGATGAGGTTTATATAGGGATAAATCAATGTGATTTGGGACTGATTTTCAATGTGGAAAAATCCCAAATCCGACGGCTATCAACAAATCACAAGGGAATGGACGGAGATGAGATTTTTGAAGGTTTTTTTTGGGAATTTACCCGAGGGAATTGAAATTCGAGATAAGGATATGGTTTTACACTTCATCCTTGTACAAAGTCAATTTGGGGGGAGAAATCAAATTGGAGGAAATCAGAATTCTTCAAGAATCAATGGAATTTGTCCAGCTACTTACCAATCTGTACATGAATTGATGGTAACGAGTGAACTTCGCCGCATCTCGAGGGATTAATCCATTGGTAGCCACCTGGGAAGCAGTATAATTTAGTGTGACAATCACGTGAGAGCTGTATGATTAAAGAAGAAATGAGAGAATTAAGGGCGACTGATGTCGCCCAAAATATGCCTCCTAAGAAGTATAATGCGGTCGATTGTCAAATATAGAACCCAACTAGGTTGGGATCGATCCCACAGGGAATAGGACAAAGCTGTTTAGAATACTAGATGGAATAATTGGAAAGTAAGTAAAACAGGGGGGTTTTGCGAATGAATAATAACAATGACGATTGCTGGTTGTATCGAGTTTGTAGACAATACGAGAAATACACTAGGACTGTGATCCCCAATGATTCCTTAACTCTACCGATTACTTGTGCTAACAAAACCTTCCCACTATGTGGAATGCAAAATCTGACAAGATATGTTCATCTAAACGTCTCTCGACCTTGGTTAGACGAATTTCACTCTTCTCCTCTCGGTTTTCGAGTGTCGCAATACTAATCCTCGTCCTGGATCTCAGATAACTATTCCCGCTAAGGCTCAAGTTATTAGATGAAGGTTGATAGCTTCAAATTTCTGTTGTTATCTTTTTTTCCCAATCTCTACCTCTCTCTCGAGCAAGTTTAGAATACATGCAAGTTTATAACGTTTGCAACCATTAGAAAAGCAATCACAACGAAGAAGATAACAATACATGCATTCACAGCGGTATAGAATTGCCTTGCACTTAACCGGTTTCGTTAATTCCTCATGGTTCACACAACTGTAGTTGATGGCTACTCATAATTGTAAGAAGACAAGAAGAATTCATAGATGAAAACATAATTATGATCTCACAACAATGAAGAAACACTAAAATCTCAATTATTAATAAAACTCGAATTAGGGTTTGTAACTACAAAACCAAGATTATATTTATGAACTCCAAAACAATATAAATGTCACACCCCGAATCCCATCGGGACGGACTGGCACTCATAGCCGACAAGGCCCGAGAGAACCAAGCTTTGTCTCTGTTCAATCATATGCATGCCATAAGAAACCCATAATCACATAATGGCTATAGATACCAACAATGGAATTCATGGAGCATGATATATATATGCATATGCGAAACTTGGCCGTTGAGGCCACCAAGTCAAGAACGACATATACCTTTTACATTAATACACCCACATCCATCTACAAAAGCCTCTAACGAAAGCATTGACCAAAATGAAGTAAAAGTCGGGACAAGTCCCCGCTTTATACAACATGTACAACACCAAAACATATGTACAACTGTGACTCGGAGAAGCCCCAAACTAACTGGAGCTCACCAAAGATCTGCAACACTGGCAACCTACTGTAGAGGCCTACTAGTACCTGCGTCTGCAGCAAGTAAGGTAAATTCCCCAAGAGGGGTCAGTACGAAGAATGTACTGAGTATGTAAGGCCATATGAAACTTGTAAGATATGAAAATATGTCAAGAACTCAATTTCAAATGCATAACCAATATAGATAAGTCACAATGTAGATGAGTCACTATTCTGTACTTTGGAAATCATGTATGTTGCTTTCATTACATTCTTTGTATCTTTACTTACATGATTATTCATCTTTGCCTTTGACCTGTGATACCCGGGCCCCGACTGAACAGTGCGTTTTAAACATAACATAGCGTTATGTTGGGATCGGCTCGAACTAAGCTTATGCCCCTAGAGCTGCCACCCTATGAATCAATGTATATATCGGGATCGGCTCGAGCTAGGTTAGTACCTCTAGAGCTGCCACCCATACAACATTTCAGGTTCGGCTCGAGCTAGGTTATTACCCCTAAAGCTGCCCCCTGTCAGGATCGGTCCGAGCTATGCTTATGCCCCCAGGACTGCCCCCTGATCCAATAATCTCGGGATCGACTTGAGCTAGGCATTTCGCCCCCAAAGCTGCCACCCATACTTGATCATTGACCACATATGCATTACTTTGTTCATTACTTTGAGATTGATACTATGATAGTTACAACTTTATATGAAGCTTTGAATCATTAACCAATGAGTGAGAGGCATGTGAATCACTGGGCAACATAACATTATTAGAACCATAACACCATGGGAACCATTGGACAATAATCCATGAACAAGAGACATAAGTACAATCACTATTGGAACATTGGAACACAACCTTGTTGAGCTTTTGGAACATTAACCATGAACATGAGATTCACAAATGATCAATGAGTAGGAAATATATGACAATGACCATGGATAACCGGATATAGGATACCTTAGCACATTTCGGGATGGAACAAGCGTAATGTCAATGTGAATACTATTTGCCGTGGAAAGATACGGACAGAGTAACCTTACATACCTTGTATTCTCAATACGAATATACAACCTTAGATGCGTATACAATAGTCCCGCTCCTTATTTATGTGTCACTATACAACACAAATGCATAACGGGATTTACATTAACCATCAACTACTTTACAAATGCATACAATGTCAACGAGTTACACGTTTGCCTTTAAACATGCCATTTCCCCTTGACAAAACCATTGATAAAATTATTATTCCAAAAATCCCCCAATATTTCTAACATTGACCAATACATGATAATCAATACATTTCACCACAACACTTCTCCTTTACACTTTCTTATCCACACCCCATCACAAATAGTCCATCAATTCACCTTAATACACTTCATAGCACATATCGGCCAAAATCCCACAATTTACACTTATAGAAAAATAACAAGTTTAATAACAAAATAACACCATACACGTTCATATTTTATCCATACCATGATCTTTCATCAAAGGCACAAGTCATAATTCAAGCTTGAATCCCATGGATCACCAATCTTTTACAAAAACACCAAAGTACCATGTCCAACATTTCCAAGCACAACCAACATGATTTACATACTATTTAATGCATATAATATATTAATCCATAACAATAATCACTTACCCAAGCTTGAAAAGTGATGATCTTGCTCCAAGAATTGACTTTGAGTTCTTAGGGTTTGAAGAAAATATCTTGTATATTTGTCTAAAAGGCATGAGACTTTGAAAGCAATAAAAATCAGATTTATTGCCATTTATATAGGCCCTAAAGTCCATACTTAGCCACTCTTTAACATTTAATGAGGGGTTCTAGAAGGTCAAGGCAAGAATGTGTCTTTTGACCCATTTTTGGGCCATGTTTTCCTTTCATTTTTGGGTCCTTTTTTGGGCCCAATTCACTTAACCCAGTAAAATCAATAATTTCTCATGTCTAAATCATATTATACGTGTTACAACAATATTCCCACTCACGCTATTCATATCCGTAGACTCAATCCTAAAAACAAGTGATTCTAGTCACGTATGACCTATTTTGACCATAAGGGTAAAATCATCATTTTGACACCAAATTCGTCCTCGAGTAATTTTATCATACCAATGTAATAATTTACTCATTTCATGTATATACTCATGGTTGTATAAGAAACGTGGCAAAAATCGGCTCGGTACGTCCCCGGGTACCCTTAGAACCTTAGAAATTTCCAACTTTCGAAAAAGTGGAAAAACCAGCGTGGCACGCCCTTGGGCGCGCCAACTTGCTGCCTCTGGACTAAAAATTTTAGCCCAGAGCGGCGTGGCACACCCTCTGTCATGCCCTACACTTAGTTTTTTTGAAAATTTCATTTTTTGACTTTTCTTCGCGGGTTTGGTTAGATACTTCAAGTCCTATTCTTTAACTTACTTCTTAACCTTAATATACTTTGTTTAGAGGTACTCTTAGCCTCATTTTGAACCCCACAAATGTTCCACAAAAATCACAAAACACCTCATATGAAGGTTTAATCGCATATACGAGGGAGAAAGTCATTTATCTAATCAATAGCATTACAAAATACATCTGTATGGCTCTCGACACCTCAGTAAGTATTGTTCAACGCCGTCAAGTAGGGTTAGGAAGGTACGGGGTGTTACAATAAAATAGCTCTCAAAATAATGTAATGAATAATTCCTGCACCTAGGACTATACAGGGCTGTTTATAGATACAAAACTAATCCTATCCAAAACAAAATAGGAGAACAGAGTCGGCAACTTCCACGGTATAGTGACTTGGTGTTGTGGAACCAAGTCACGCCACGTAGGTTGGTGTCATGGGAATCAGGCTCAATTAGACGTCTTCAGAAGTTGGGTCACTGCATGCTTCCACGTCACGTGGGTGGTAGTCACGCCACGTGACTCCTGCCGTGGAAATCAGACAACCTTTTTCAATCTCTGAACACGAGTCACGACAGCCACTCACGTCACGTGGGTAGTGTCGTGACTCCTTCTTTGGTGTAGAATCTTGTTCTTTCTTCTTCCGACACTTTGTTCTCGGGCTTGATTCTTCCTTTTTGATCATTTTGCCTTTAAAATCTGTTTTCCTGCAAAGTAGGACAGAAACCACATCATACCAACAAAACTCACCCAAGTTATTGCATATTTTCCTTGTTTTAAGCATCAAAAGTGCCATGTAACCATGGCACATCAACACCCTCAACTTAGAACGTTTGCATGTCCTCAGGCGAACAAAACAAAAACACACATATACGATGCTTGATTTAGAGAAACCTAAGGGGCCTATGACAGTCGACTCATTGCCTTTGGCACAAAACTTTTCTGACCCCTCCTAATTGCAAATCAAGACCACAGTGTGTATATAGGTAGCATATTATCATGACACAGAAGGGATCAAGTGATGGCACCAGATTATGTACAAACAACTAAGCATAGATGCAAACGACATTTTTTGAACAACTAGCAGCTAATAATGCAACCCATGTGCTCTCACAATCAAATAAGTCCCATCCACTCATAGTATACTAATGAATATCAAAGTAGGAACGAGGTCAAAACACTCACTCTCACAAAGAAGTTAAAACAAGCATGAAATACCATAGGCTTGCCCTTATTTTCTACGCCTTAGTTTTCAGACAGTTGGACTAGGATCACTATAGGAATTTACTCGGCTTGTAATGTAGGCTTGGGGACGGGTATGGTACATATGGATATGGTGACTCTACCCTCCTTGACACTACACTATTTTTGGCTCCAACTTCCAACCTTTCTCATTTTTCTTCTCCCTTATTCTCCTTTCTTTTATTTTCAAATTTTGGGTGTGATTTACTTCACTTTCAAAACAAAACTTTCTTTTTTTTTTTCTTTTTCTTTGCAATTTCTCTTTTTTTTTGTTTATTTATGTCACACCCAAACCTGTTTTCCTTTTTTCTTTTACTAACCTCTTCTTCATACCCAACTCAATCTACGCACCCCTATAATAGCCACCCTCAACTTAGATGATTTGCCTGAGTTGAGGTACACAGTGTCCAAGGAGGGATCAGGGCTAAGACAGTTTCATTGTAATTAAAATGGGAAGGTGAATAGGCTAATGAAAGAAATAGGTCAATTACGGCTCAAAGTTGGGATCAAGGGATACTTATTCATTTGGTTTGGCATTTTAGGCTAAAAGTGGACTTTATTCAAACACGGCCTATGATCCTTTCCTAATCCCTATCCTCTAACCTAGGCAAGACTAACCGGACAAGTTCTGGATCGCACATACACCGTTAACTAAGTAGTAACCTCACACACACATAGCACAAGGTTATATTATCAACCACTACCTATCCGGTTCATGCAATGCTAGCTACAATTATTTGCCTATAATACTAGTGCCATAACAAGATCAAACAGCTGTCACACATAAACATGCTACTCACACAATTTAAAACCAAAATTTTCAGGAGGGGTATCCTTAACCTTCAAAAAGCATAATGTTCAAACTATACTGCACCACAGTTCCCTTATTTTTCTCCTAATTTAGCAAGAAACACATAATAATGTAAATATAAACCTAAACATGCCGGTTCTACTATGATAGCACACTCGGGGGAAAAGAAACACGACAACAAAACCCCCCAAGTGGTGGTACACCCCCACCCCCAACTAAACATGGTGCAATGCCCTCAATGCACCGATATCAATCAAATACAAGGGAGTGAAGACATACCTGTGGCATCTTAAGCGCCGGAAGTGGGCCAGCCCGCAGCGGGATCATCAACCTGCTCAGTCGTAGGTGCATCCGATGGTGGGACAGCCTGGCTAGCAGATGCACCACGTGCCCTCTGCTCCACCTCAATCTGGCTCGCATGGTACTCCACCCGGGAGGCTTTAACCGCCCTCCGCAGATCACTCTCGTACTCAACATCACTATCACCTCGATCCTCTGGACTGCGGGGTCCTTATCTCTATCCTTCGGAGGCTCCTCGTCAGAGAACAAATCTACCTCAAATGCAGGTCGTACGGAGGCCTGGGCAAACATAGTTGGTATAATAGGAGTGCTACTCGATGCCAATGTCCGAACCTCTTCTCTTAATGCGGTTACCTCCTGGGACAAGCCGGTCATGTCCGGGCCTGGTGCCGCACTCAATCCGGAGGCCATACGTGCCTCAAAACTATCAATCCTCCCATGCAATCCCCGCATAAAATGCTCCATCGCTGCAGTCATCTGGGCCTTCACCCTAGTCTCCGCAGCCTCTACAGTGGTCCTAACCCAAGGCTTAAGCTGGGATACCAACTTAGCCATCTGGGTCTCAGTGTGAGCCTGGCGCTCAAACATCTCCGTCTTCCTGGTAATCAACTGCTACAGAAAGTCCCTCGATACTGAAACCATACCAGAAGGAGGCGGTGGAGCGCTAGTATCGGGTAGCGCATCATCAACAGGGCCAGCGCCCTCAGTCTGTACAGGAATAGTCGCAGGTACCCTAACCGGTATGGGAATAGGCATAGGAGCACTACTCGGCTCATCTAGGGCTGTGCCCGATGACTCAGACTGCTGTGACCCTCGTGGAAGAATGGTGTGGGAACCCCGCTTCTGCATCAGTCCAATATTCATAATGCGGGTCACCTCTATATAATGGTCGAGGGCAGGTGTCCTGGCTACACCCGCCCGGTCACACAAACCCTGTATCAGGCATGGTAAGTGGTATACTCGTATGATCTCGGAAAGCATGCTCGTGGATTTCTCGGATGATGTACCTCGCAAAATAAATCTCATAGCCAACCAAGATGCTGGCTACTACCACAACCCGGTCCAATGTGAGTGAGTTGTCAGCATTGGTTGGACCCAACCGATGCTGAACCATGGACCACCAGAATCTACCAGCAAAATTGAAGCGTGGACTTTTTGATGTCCAGCTTCCCAGTCACCCAACTAGCCGCCACACCATCTTCGGCTATGTACCCCGCAATCCATTTAAGCAACTCCAATTTCTGATCCACATCTCGTATCCTAACTCTATCTCTGACAGTGTCCATCCGATGATCAAATTCAGCAGTCGACTCCAGAAGTGGATGGTCAGCCCCAAATAAGAAGCGCTGAATGGTCTGCTCCAAAATATCCACGCGAGTACCGCGAACCATGACGTGAGTCAAAAATGGTTGCAAAAGATATCGCTGCCCAACAGGAGTGCTCAAGTCAACCGATGCAGCATAAGAGGCATAAAACTCTCGGACTAACTCAGAGCTATAACGACCAGAAGGCTGCGCCATCCAACCCAATCCATATATCTCAAAGACAGGCCATATTTCAGGAAGTGTCCTCAACTCATCCACCCGGTATTGCGGCACCTCCATAATGCTCCTCCGACCCCCCCCCCTCTCTGTCAACTCAGCATCTCTATCATAAAAGGCACGCATGCCCTGCAAACACCAACACGGAACCTCTGTACTCTGTGCGGGAGTCGGAGCACTCTGGGCACCAGAACCAGTAATAAAAGCTGTAGCCTCCACCGCTGATGTACCCTGACCCGTAGCATCATCTGCCGAGTCTGATGCAGAAGCATCCTCCCCCTCTTCAGACTGGGGGGAGGATTCAGAGGACTCATTCGGAACAATAGGCTTGATAGGGGGTGGGGCAGGCTGACGGGCTGCCTGGGCAGCAGCTCAGGCCCGCGTCTGTAACCTCGTGGTCTGAGGTACCAAAGCAGTATCATCATGGCTAACATCAAACTCCTCGACGGACCCACTTTTCTCAGACTCAGTCGGTTCGTCAGGCAAACGAGTTGGTAAATCCAGATTTTTGGTGCGAATTCTAGATGAGGAGTCAAGATGGTCACTTTTGGGGTTTGATTTGGGAGACATGGTAACGGGTTTTGGTTGGATTTTGGGTATATAGGTCGGGTTTAGATCGGATTTGGGTATGGGGGTCGGTTTTTTGAACTTTGTGGGTAACAAGGTTCGAATTATGGGTGTATGAGGATTTTGGGATCGGATTTTGGGTTGAGTTTTGTTATTTAGGGGATGGGGGGGGGGGCTTCAGATTTTGGTTGATGGAGTAGAGAAAGATTGGAAATTAGGGTTTAATTAGATGATTTGAAAGTGGGGAAATAATGGAGTGGGTCGGAGTTATATCGGGTGAAGAAGAAAGGACCCGATTTTATTTTGGGAAAATGGGTTCGGGTCGGGTCAGATTTGGTCCATCTGCAAACTTCAAAAATCATGGTACAACCCACGTGACATGGGTTGGACTCACGTCACATGGGTCCTATCGTAGGTAGGTCCTGCGTCTAAAAAAATATCTTCTGATTTCCACGATACAACCCACGCCACGTGGGTTAGACTCACGTTACATGGGGCCTACCGTAGATAAGATCCTGAAACCTGAAAGTTGTCTTTGATTTTCACTGCACCATCCACGTGTCGTGAGTAGACTCACGAGATGTGAATAGTGGCATGATTTGTACTGAACCAAATTAGGTAGATTTTGTGACGTTACTAACTGATCCTCCAACGCTCAGATCTCCACATAACAAAACCTTGGGTTGCCTCCCAATCAACGCTTGATTTAATGTCGCGGCACGACACGACTAACTCGGATACTCAGACTTCACCAACTAGCCCATGGGTTGCCTCCCATGAAGCGCCTGATTTAATGTCGCGGCACGACATGGCTAGCTTGACTACTTAGACTTCATCAAGTTCAAGTTCCTCAACTGCCCTTATCTCTTCCGTAATTCCCACATAATGCTTAACACGCTGTCCATTGACTTTGAATAGAACATTATCTGCTCCTTTTAGCTCAATAGCACCATGTGAGAATACCCTAACCACCATGAATGGGCCGGACCATTTGGACTTTAATTTGCCAGCGAGCAAGCAAAGTTTGGAATTATTCAGTAGCACCAAATCGCCCGGGTGAAACTCGCGGTTCTCAATTCGACGATCATAATACAATTTCATCTTCTCTTTATATAATGCTGAACTTTCATAAGCCCGGAGATGAAATTCATCCATCTCATTCATCTGCTCAAGTCTCAATTGACCCGCTTCACTCCAGTCTAAATTCAACCTTTTCAACGTCCACAAAGCTTTATGTTCCAGTTCAGCGGGCAAATGGCAAGATTTTCCAAAAACCAACTGATATGGTGATGCACCAATTGGTGTTTTGAAAGCAGTCCGATATGCCCATAACGCATCATCCAATCTTTGAGCCCAATCAGTCCTATTTGCATTAACTGTTTTCGCCAAAATGGACTTGATCTCGCAATTTGACACCTCAACCTGCCCGCTTGTCTGAGGATGGTAAGGTGTTGCCACCTTATGTTAGACACCATATTTTTCAAGCAGGGCCTTGAACATACGGTTGCAAAAGTGGGATCCTCCATCACTAATAATAACTCGGGGTGTCCCGAATCATGAGAATATGTTCTTTTTCAAGAATGTTGTGACACTTCTCCCTTCGTTATTGGGAAGCAAAATTGCCTCCACCCACTTAGAAAAGTAATCAACGGCTACCAAGATGTATTTCATTCCATGTGAGCTCACAAAAGGACCCATAAAGTCAACTCCCCACACATCGAACAATTCAAGCTCAAGTATAGTTGTCATGGAAAGTTCGTGTCTGCGTGAAATATTCCCTTGCCTTTGACATTGGTCACAAGCGCGAGCATAATCATGAGCATCTTTGTAAATACTAGGCCAGTAGTACCCACATTTCAAGATTTTATGGGCAGTCCGCGCACCTCCATGATGACCCCCAACTGGAGATGAGTGACATGCTTCCAAAATACTCATCATCTCGACCTCTGGGACACAACTTCGAATTATGCCATCAGCACACACCCTGAACAAATACGGCTCATACCAGAAGAATTTTCTTACCTCATGCATAAATTTCCTTCTCTGCTGATATGACATATCTTCCGAAACTAGATCACTTGCCAAAAAGTTGGTAAAATCAGTAAACCAAGGGATTAAGTCTTGGGATGCTGCCAGTACTTGCTCATCTGGAAAAGTATCATCAATCTCAAGATCATCCTTCAATTTAAGCATGGATTCCTACTCAAGGCGTGATAGATGGTCAGCAACTTAATTTTCGGTCCCCTTACGATCTTTGACTTCAAAGTCAAATTCTTGCAACAAAAGTACCCACCGAATCAGTCTTGGCTTAGCATCTTTTTCGACATAAGATATCGCAGAGCTGCATGGTCTGTATGCACAATCACCTTCGTACCTATCAAGTAAGATCTGAATTTCTCAAAAGTGAATACTACAACCAACAGTTCCTGCTCTGTCACAGTATAATTCTTTTAAGCTGGATTAAGAACTTTGCTAGCATAGTAAATCGAATGTAAAATCTTCTCACGTCTTTGGCCAAGGATTGCACCCAAAGCTATTCCGCTAGCATCGCACATAACCTCAAAAGGCTTAGTCCAATCCGGTTACACAATAATAGGGGCTGAAACCAACTTCACCTTAAGACACTCAAAGGCTTTTAGACATGCTTCATCGAACACAAACTTTACCTTTTTCTCCAAAAGTTTGCATAAAGGATATGCAATCTTGGAGAAATCCTTGATGAATCTTCTATAAAAACCAGCATGACCAAAGAAACTTTGAACACCTTTTACAGAGATAGGTGGGGGTAGCTTCTCCATTACTTCAATCTTCGCCTTGTCCACCTCAATGCCATTCTTTGAAATCTGATGCCCTAATACGATACCCTCATTGACTATAAAGTGACATTTTCCCCAATTCAGCACTAGGTTGCACTCCTCGCATCTTTGTAGCACATTGGCAAGGTGTGCCAAACAACCATCAAACGAGTCTCCCACAATAGAAAAATGGTCCATAAAAACCTTGATAGTGTCTTCCACCATGTCGGAGAAAATAAACATCATACAGTATTGGAAGGTGGCTGGTACATTACACAAATCGAAAGGCATCCTCTTGAATGGGAACGCACCGTATGGACAAGTGAAAGTGGTCTTCTCTTGGTCTTCGAGGGCAATAAAAATCTAATTATACCCCGAATAGCCATCAAGAAAATAATACCATCCTCTACCAGCAAGACGGTCTAACATCTGGTCCATAAAGGGCATGGGAAAATGATCTTTCTCAATTCAAGAATTCAGTTTTCGATAATCCATGCAAACTCTCCATCCAGTCACCGGCCTCATTGGAATCAACTCATTTTTGTTGTTTGGAACCACAGTGATTCCTCCCTTTTTTGGCACACCCTGAACTGGGCTCACCCACTTGCTATCAACAATAGGGTAAACCACTCCTGCATCTAACCACTTGATGATCTCTTTCTTCACAACCTCTTTCATTGGTGGGTTCAGACGACGTTGGTGCTCAATGCTAGGTACGCACTCAGGAATGAGCTGGATCTTATGAGTGCAAATGCCGGGTGGAATACCTATGATATCAGCAATGGACCAACCAATGGCCCTCTTAAATCTTCTTAATACTGAAACGAAAGCCTCTACTTGCCAATCCACCAATTTAGCAGAAATAATCACTGGCAAGGTATTGTTGGCTCCCAAGAATGTGTAGCGAAGGTGGGACGGAAGAGCCTTAAGCTCTAAAACTGGAGGCTCCTCAATAGACGGACGAGCTGGTGGAGTTACCCTATTCTTCAAATCGAGATACAGTTTCTTTGGAGCATAAGTGTATGCTCCTTTACCAGCGAGTGCACCCACCATCTCATCATAGTCTTCAATACCATTGTCATCAAAATTCATGATCACGGCAGCCAGAGGTTCTACACCCAACCTTTTTTCAAGAGACACAACAACCTCACTATCATCAACCGCATCTATCACTGAAATCACCCGCTTATCTCTTGGCTGCTTCATTGAACGACTGACATTGAAAGTAACCAGTTCATCATTTAATCTAAATTTCAGCTGCCCTATTTCCATATCAACCAGTGCACGACCAGTGGCAAGAATGGTCTTCCCAATATGATGGGAACCTCAAAGTCAACTTCATAATCGAGAATCACAAAATTAGCCAAAAAAATGAAAGATGCAACCCTCACGTCCTATCGGCCATGAGAAGTCTCATAGAGGTTGGTTTTGGTGCTCCCAACCCAATTGCTTGAAAATGGCTAATGGCATTAGGTTGATTCTAGCACCCAAATCACACAGTGCTTTAGCAAAGTAGTAGGACCCGATAGTACAAGGAATTGTGAAAGCTCCTGGATCCTCCTTCTTTTCAACTAGGGAACGCGAAACAACTGCACTACAATGATGTATGTTATCTTCTGTCTCAAAACTGACAGTTCTCTTCTTTGTCACCAAGTCTTTCATGAACTTTGCATAACCTGGCATCTGCTCCAATGCCTCTACAAGAGGGGTGTTTACTGACAGCTCCTTCAACATGGTGATGGACTTCTGATATTTGCCTTCCTCAGCCTTCTTCTTTAATCTTTGAGGAATGGGAGGAGGTCATGGGATAGTTTTGAGCACTTGTGGTACCTCATTCTCTTTCCTCTTTTTAGATTTTGCATTCACGCTATCATCATGATGGTTTGGAATCGTGTCACCCTTTGAATTATCCGACTCTAACTCAGCTTCTTCATCAATAACCACTGGATCATTAGCCATACTACTGTCGATAGGAATAGGTGGATCTGTCGTGCACTTTCCACTTCTAGTAGTAATGACGAGACAATGACTATCATTTTTCAGATTCTGGACGGTATTGCTTGGAAGGGTGCCTGGCTGACATTGATTTAGTGCCAATGAAATCTGCCCAAATTGTTGCTCCAACTGTTTAATGGCAGTTGAATGAGACTTCACTTTCTAACTTATGCCCGAAATGTCAGTCCTAATCTCCTTGAAGCAATTTTCCTGGCTTTCTGCTCCTTTGACCAGTTTATTAAGAAGGGCCTCCATCCTTGAATTTCCGGACTCCTCATCAAGTCTTCCTGGTGGTACATAAAGGTCATTATTCTCTCTATTATTATCATTCAGCCTCCAATCACCATCACGGTCCCGTTCTCGATCTCTGTATCCTGATTTGTTGTAGTTGTCTCCATAATAGTTCCGACCTTGATTCCCTTACCTTGAGTTCCAAGAGTCTTGATTAGACCCTTGGCCTTGGCTCGAAAACCCGCCACCTCTCGATCTAGGTACTTAGCCTCTTCATCAGACTCACTATCATCATGTCTAGCCGATTTACCCTGTGTACCTACAACATGAACCTTTTTAGTATCTCTGGCCGCTATCTGTTTAGCCAAAAGACTAATTTCTGTCCTCAACTGAGAAACCTCTTGAGCCACAGATTCATCCAAAGCCCTTTGAGCTGCTGAAGCTCCAATAGCATATGTGCCAACCGGCGTATCTGCCTCCCGAGTATGCCATCCTTGGTAGGTCTTAGTGACACGATCTAATATCTCCGAAGCTTGTTCCCATCTCAGACTCATGAATGCTCCACCAGTGATAGTATCTGCTACCGCCTTTGTGTTGACATTCAAAGCCCTGTAGAAGATTTCAAGTAAATTCCTACCACTCATCCTGTGATTTGGCACATTCTGCAGCTTCTTTTTGAACCTCAGCCATGTCTCATAAAATGCTTCAGAATGAAGCTGTCTGAAATTGTAAATCTCGTCTTTTAACTACAATATCTTGGAAGGTGGGAAAAATCTTTCCAAAAATTGATTTCTCAATTCTTGCCAAGTAGTGATGGAACCTCGTGGTAGCTCAGCCAACCACAAAGTAGCTTCTCCTATAAGGGAGAATGGAAACAACCTCAACCGAATAGCCTCTTGGTTAACTCTAGGCAGATTGTACAACGTGCAGACCCCCATAAAATTCATTACGTGCATGTTTGGATCATCAGTAGGAAGACCCGCGAACATACCCTTCAATTTTAGCAGATGGATTATGGCACTAGTAATGTCAAACTTAGTGC
This sequence comes from Capsicum rhomboideum, assembly GCA_031232105.1. Classification (NCBI taxonomy): domain Eukaryota; kingdom Viridiplantae; phylum Streptophyta; class Magnoliopsida; order Solanales; family Solanaceae; genus Capsicum; species Capsicum rhomboideum. The sequence goes on from CP124717.1 coordinate 58,029,711, forward strand.
CCGGAGGTAATTCTGGTGGAATGATGGCACCAGTCTCAATTGGGTCAAAGTAGGCCACATCTTCTTCTTCAGGATCATCATAAACAGGCACATATGATCTCGGTTGTTCTCTTTGTCATCTTTGTCTCTCTTCAGCATCAGCCAGACGTTGTGCTGCTTCCTACATAGCTCGATTATCTCTCTCTGCTTGTCTAAGAGCAGCTTGTCTAGCATGCTCTTCTTGTGTTAATTGAGCAGTAGTTTGATCCGCTGTTTCCTGACCAACTGGATGAATTGGCTGGTTATGAATGTCTCCCGCAGCTGCGGGACTCTGAACTCCTTCAGTATTCACCATTCTTCGATTAGCTCTCAGAGTCCTTTTGATTTCAAGATCAAGTGGAATCAGGGGATTGCCTTGACTCCTAGTATTTGGCATACACCGGCGTATGCCCTCAAAAGTATGTAAAAACACAACCAATCAACTCCAACCAGTAATAATCAACTTTGTAACTGTAATTCCCCTGTAACGGCGCCAAAATTTGATGTCGCCCAAAAGATGCCTCCCAAGAAGTATAATGCGGTCGATTGTCAAATATAGAACCCAACTAGGTTGGGATCGATCCCACAGGAAATAGGACAAAGCTGTTTAGAATACTAGATGGAATAATTGGAAAGTAAGTAAAACAGGGGGGGTATTGCGAATGAATAGTAACAATGACGATTGCTGGTTGTATCGAGTTTGTAGACAATACGAGAAATACACTAGGACTGTGATCCCCAATGATTCCTTAACTCCACCGATTACTTATGCTAACAAAACCGTCCCGCTATGTGGCATGGAAAATCTAACAAGATATGTTCGTCTAAACGTCTCTCGACCTTGGTTAGATGAATTTCACTCTTCTTCTCTCGGTTTTCGAGTGTCGCAATACTAATCCTCGTCCTGGATCTCAGATAACTATTCCCGCTAAGGCTCAAGTTATTATATGAAGGTTGATAGCTTTAAATTTCTGTTGTTATCTTCTTTTCCCAATCTCTACCTCTCTCTCTAGCAAGTTTAGAATACAGGCAAATTTCTAACGTTTGCAACCGTTAGAAAAATCACAACGAAGAAGATAACAATACATGCATTCACAGCGGTATAGAATTGCCTTGCACTTAACCGGTTTCGTTAATTCCTCATGGTTAACACAACCCTAGTTGATGGGTTTAGCTACTCATAATTGTAAGAACACAAGAAGAATTCATAGATAAAAACATAATTATGATCTCACAACAATGAAGAAACACTAAAATCTCAATTATCAATAAAACTCGAATTAGGGTTTATAACTACAAAACCAAGAATATGTTTATGAACTCCAAAACAATATAAAATAGCTCTAAAAATAATGTAATGAATAATTCCTGCACCTAGGACTATACAGGGGTATTTATAGATACAAAACTAATCCTCTCCAAAACAAAATAGGAGAACAGAGTCGGCAACTTCCACGGTATCGTGACTTGGTATCGTGGAACCAAGTCACGCCACGTAGGTTGGTGTCGTGGGAATCAAGCTCAATTAGATGTCTTCAGAAGTTGGGTCACGGCATGCTTCCACGTCACGTGGGTGGTAGTCACGCCACGTGACTCCTGCCGTGTAAATCAGACAACCTTTTTCAATCTTTGAACACGAGTCACGAAAGCTACTCACGTCACGTGAGTGGCTTCCACGTCAAGTGGGTAGTGTCATGACTCCTTCTTTGGTGTAGACTCTTGTTCTTTCTTCTTCCGACACTTCGTTCTCGGGCTTGATTCTTCCTTTTTGATCATTTTGCCTTTAAAACCTGTTTTCCTGCAAAGTAGGACAGAAACCACATCATACCAACAAAACACACCCAAGTTATTGCATATTTTCCTTGTTTTAAGTATCAAAAGTGCCATGTAACCATGACACATCAGCGACAAATGGATTTGGGAGTTGAGGTTGCTGGTTGTCGTTGGTTTTGTCGATGTGTTGTTGTTACTATTATGTTGAACAAGGAGAATTGTTAAAAGTAGTATTGGGCTTAAATCAGGTTAGATGGGGGTTGGGACCTGGGTCGGTTGTGGTGTTGTTGTGGGGAAGAAAAAAATTAAGACAGTGGCCCACAATTTAGAATTTAGCCGAATTAGCTTAATAAAGTGACCAAATCAATTAGTTTGAAAACAAACTTAAGACAATCTAATGTCCAAATTAATTAATGAACCTTCGATTTTAACAAATCAAAATAACTATTTCCATTAGAGAAAAATAATTTCATTTTTTTTTTCAAATCAAGAACTAATTATAGACAATTTTTGAACGATCTTGAGGAAAATAAAAATATTTTCGATTAAGCCATGGCCTTTTTTGAAACAATTTTCAAAATAATTCCTTAGGTGAAATTAATATAATTCTACACAATCAAATGCAGAACACACTTATTTCACCAAGAAATCATAAAGTTAACCTCAAATTAATTTCAAAATCACTTACTTTAATAAAATAACTATTTTAAAATTATTTAGAATCTAAGAGACTCAAAAATTAATTCGTATTGTAAAGGGAAAAAATTAGGTGTCAACAACTACCCCCTTTCTTTGGGTAGGGTGAATGCAAGTAACCCTGGGAAAAGAGAGTTCGACATTCCTAATTTTGTTCGACCATAAATTCGTTTCTCTAAAAGGGTTGGTTCTTGCATGAATTTCAAGAAATTATGGCCGAACACCGGTTTTGAGTTTCCTACATATATTGGGTTACGTGAGAACTCAGGCCACTTGTAGCTCAAAACACTTGATTTTTAAGCACGATTTTCAAATAATTCACAAGCTATCCTGATTTCAAATTTTGGAGAGACAAAAAATCTGGGGAATAAGAGAATTGAGGGGAGTTTGGAATGCAATCAATTTTTTAATATAGTGCCCAGCCTAAATATCCCTAAGACTCAGGGAATCAGATTACTTATAGTTTGACTCAATCGATGAAAATGGTAGTTTTTTATGCTAAGACGACCTTTGGCTCAAGATAGGTGACGAACAAATCAAGTTAAGGAAAAGAGACTTGTAATTATCTCCATTATGAAATTGGAGCGCTTCACACCCATAAATAAGAGCTACATGGACGTAATTCCCAAAAATCTAGGTGTATGTCACCCGGATTTGATGAAAGGGAAAGTTGCTTCCAGTGTGAGTTTAGAAATACACTGTATGCAAAATTGAAATAAACAATATCCCAAAATTTCCACATGCCTTCTGATAAGGGTGTGGTTTGATGGCGGTGAAAGTCATCCTTTAGCTCACTTCCAAAGAGTTTGATATTGTTCTTTGAACTACATCCCGATTCACTGCTAAGAAAAAGTTCCACATTATGTTGCATCCTTTTTGGAGTCATCTTCGCCTGTGGTTTTGGTTTGAGATTTTCATCCTCTCGGATGCTCTTGAAAATATCTCAAACAAAATTGCTTGTGATAAGCATAATTCATGAAGAGGCAGATAGTTTTTACCATATCACCACATGAGTTATTTTATGACTGGTAGTGACATCCTTTCACGTCCTTGCTTTTTGGAAGACTATATTTTCCAACACAGTAGACACAACTCTCTTGGTTATTGGATATGATAGCCCTCTTAATTGAATATTTTTTTAAAATGGGGTGGCCTGATCGGCTACCAATGATATTTTGAGTAGAACGGTCCTTGCAACCGTAGGTATCCCTAGGCTCGACATAGTCCAACTGTAACAAGGTGAATGGCTTAATAATTCAACTGTAATGGGGTGGATGGACTGATATATCCTTATAGCCAAACTCTACCGTCTATGCGCGATTGACAAACATAAATACAAAAATACCCTAAACTCACCGTCTTTCCATGATATTGGGTATAAACATAGGGCGAGCTGATCCTGCATATAAAAATGTGACTTAGGGATACCCTAAAATAAAGATCAGTCCCTCGACATGATGAATAAAGATCCATCGATCAAATCAGCAAAATAAATGTCCGTCCATTAGTAGAACAAATAAAGATCCATTGTGTCACGCCTCAAATCCTATTGGAACGGACAAGCAACCGTAGCCGTAAAGGCCCAAGAGCACCAATTCATAACCTTGTACTTACCATGCATTGCCATGAACATTTAAAGATGCTACCAAATATGGATATTAAGATTTAATGAAAATAAACCACATAGTCAAGCCAAAAATTATATATACATGACTTGGCCGTTGGGGCCACAATGACTGGAAGACAAGGCACAACCACACTTCACTTTACCATCTACAAAGCCTTAAAAAGAGATATAAACTTAGTTAAGGTCGGGACAAGTCCCCGCCTTACACTTAGCTACTATACAATACCAAATACATATATAACAGACTCAGAAAACCCCGAATCAATCTGGAGCTCAACAATAGCCACTGGATGTCCTGTGCTCCTACTGGAGGGGTCTACTAGTGAAAGTAACTGTGCCTGCAACATGAAATTCAGGTTCCCCCATGAGGGACATCAGTATGAAAGCATGTACTGAATATGTAAGGCAAAGAGTAACTAATATGTAAAGTGAGAACTCAAATGAAATTAGAACAAGTGTAAACCATAATAGACCACCTTTACCTGTATCTGTGGAATCATGTATATTACATTTTTTTCTTCACTTTACCATTCTTACTTTATAATCTTTGTAAGCCATGTGATACAAATGACCAACTGATCAGTGGTAAATACACAACTTGGGATCGGCCCATGCTAGGCTTACACCTCTGAGCTGCCACCCATATATAAATGAATTGGGATCGGCCCATGCTACGCTTACGCCCCTGAGCTGCCAACCGTACATAACCAGATTTGCGCTTCGTAGTTTATTACACTTGAGATTGTTACTTTGGTGGTCATGACATTATTGAGCTTTGGGACATTAGTCCACTAGTAAGAGACACGTGAATAAACACTCGATGTAGTAACAATGAGGTAGGGAGCAATTTTTACACAAATGTAATGCTTAAGAGCTGAAATAACACATAAATCTTATTTAACTAAAAGAAGAACTCCTGAAACTTGCTAGTAAAAGTAGACGTGCAGACTTAATAATAAGCACATATTGAAGTATTTTAACATGTTAGGGAGTGGGAACAAGGTCGTTAGCTACATGGGAGATCGTACGCTGCCACTATCTATCATTTACTATAGGAGAACTTTGGAAGTTTACTTTGTAACACAAGTGTTGGATTTCATGCCAAAGAATACGGAATAGAGTAGCCTTACATACCTTGTTGTACAACTCCGGTATTACCCCGAATTAACCTCCTTCCTTTCAGGTTACTTATCTACAATGAAGTACATGGTAAAACTAGTATTAGTAGTTAATTAACAAATTCGGGCTATTCAACTTCACTCAAAACAGTAGCCGGGCAGCACGCCTGTAATTCCCAAATCAAGGGTGTTCTTTCAACCCCTTCTCCTGTAATTACATTTGTACAACACACGAATTCATATAATATTCTTGGAAACTCCTTTGGCTTCATAAAATGTACAAAATAGTCCATAAAGTATGATAGGCAACAAGCTTATACAACATCTAATTAGCTGGTGTATTATTACACCCTCCTTTTATATGTCAATACTAACAACTCACATCCCTTTTTCAGATCAACCAAGTTGTCCCCAAATATAGACATAAAACAACCCCTAAAATAGTCCCAAAATCCTTTATTATAGCAATCCAATATTGAACTCATTATCCCTTGCATTCTTAACAATAATATATACACAATTCCCCACCAAAACATGTATATAGAAAAGGGCAAAAATGAGCAGTAGCTTTACCTTAATTTCTAGAATTTATCCACTAAATTTGCACTTCTTTCAAGAGCTTGAATTTTCCTTCAAAGTTAACCAACAAGAGAATAAGGCCTCTTAATAACCAAGGGACATGGAGCAGCTAACATGGAGGAAAGGGAGTCCAATACTTTTAAGTATAACCAACAAGATTTCCTAATTTCCAATAGAAGAATCAAGCTAAATCCATAAGTAATTCCACTTACCTTAGCTAGCAAAGGTGAGGGTTTCTTCAAGAACCCTAGAAGGAAATTGAAGTGGCTGTACTAAGCCTTGAGAGAAAGAGAGATAACTTGAGAGAGAAAATATGATTTTTGTAACTTAATAATGAAGGAAATGACCAGCAACTTGGTCTTATAAATGCCCTATTTTTGGCTGCCTCTTTTGCTGCATTTTGGACCACAAATTGGTCAAATTGGTCTAAGTAGTTGGTGCACCTACTTAAGCAGTTCAAGCTGCTCAAAAGGTCAAAGTAGGTGATGCACCTACTTGATTTATTTATGTCTGAAATGGGCCTTTACTTATTGGGATTTTAGGACAGATTTTTGGGGTTGGGCTGCCCATTCTCTTCTCCTTTTACGTTACTTAGTTCGGGCCTTAAAAGAGTCCATTAATATAGGCCTTAATCTGATCCATTAACTTAAGTAGGTAGTACACCTCTTTGGAACATTTAACTTGGCACAAATCTGATCAATAACCTTGGGTCCATTAACTTGGTCCATATATCTCAAGTAGGTGATTCACCTACTAGCTTAATTAAGTTAAGCAAGCACCTCAATAGTTAATTCCATTTTCAGTTCTTAATCCCTTTAATTTAACTTACATCTTGTGTACACTTGGTCACTTTAAACTTTAGATCCAAATACCTTCTCATGATCCCAAGTTTAAATAGTTGCATCGACATTAACTTAGTCGTGTCACATTAAAATGTACGAGCAGTTCCTTCCAACCCATCTTACCATCGCTAGTCATATAGGAAATCGAGTCCGTTACCCTTACTATAAGTCTATATCAAGTGACATATAAGTAGAACTAGTACACATAGGATATGGGGTGTTACATCCTCCCCCCCCCCCAAGAACATTCGTCCTCGAATGTTAGCATGATTATCCAACCTAAACAAGTTCAACCCTAAGTTTAATCTTTCTGTTACAACATAATATTTATATATATATACTTATTATTGCTCCAATTTAACATCTTGGACCTTCTTTTCGGATTCGAATAAATAAGGGTACTTAGATTTCATCGCTTCCTTAGCTTCCCATGTGATCTCTTCTACTTGCTGGTTCCTCTAAAGTACCTTTACGAAAGCTACTTCTTTATTTCTTAACTTCTTAATTTGTCGATCAAGAATAGAAATGGGTACTTCTTCATAAGTGAGATCTTCCACAACTTGTACATCTTCAATAGGAGTAATACAAGATGGATCTCCTATGCACTTCCGAAGCATTGAGACATGAATCACCGAATGAACTGCTGAGAGCTGTTGGGGTAGCTCTAACTCATATACGACTTGTACAAACCTTTGAATAATCTTATATGGCCCTATATAACGTGGACTTAGTTTTCCTTTTTTACCAAACCTCATTACCCCTTCAATGGTGACACCTTTAAGAATACCCAATCTCCTATAGCAAATTCTAGCCCTCTTCTTCTAATATCTGCATATGATTTGTGTCGACTTTGAGCTGTTTCTAGCCGTTGTTGTATCACCTTAACTTTTTTCATAGCTTGATGAACAAGATCTGGCCCAAATAAGGCAGTTTCACCCACTTCAAACTATCCAATTGGTGATCTACACTCCCTTCCATATAAAGCTTCATAATTCACCATTTTGATACTTGAATGATAGGCATTATTGTAGGCAAACTCAATAAGCGGCAAATGATCATCCCAACTACCTTTGATGTCCAATTCACAAGCTCGCAACATATCTTCAAGTGTTTGAATGGTACGTTCTGCTTGTCCGTCCGTTTGAGGATGAAAAGCTGTACTTAAATTCACTTGCGTTTCCAAACTCTTCTAAATTGAATTCCAAAAGTTTGCAGTAAATTGAGCTCCCCTATCAGATATAATATATATTGGGACTCCATGTAGCCAAACTATCTCTTTAATATACAATTTTGCATACTCTTCAGTTGTATAAGTGGTCTTAACTGGCAGGAAGTGTGCTGATTTGGTAAGTCTATCAACTATTACCCATATGGAATCGAACTTCTGAATTGTACCAGGCAAACTAGTGACGAAATCCATGTTGATCATGTCACACTTCCAAATTAAAAGATCCATACGTTGCATATAACCTCCGAATTTTTGATGCTCTACTTTAACTTGTTGACAACTTGGAAATTGGGCTACAAATTCTGCAATGTTCTTCTTCATGTCACCCTACCAATACACTCCTTTTAAATCATGATACATTTTAAATTATCCAATATGGATGGAATACCTTGAATGATGCGCTTCCGTTATAATCCTCTTTGTTAGCCCATTTACATTAGGTACACACAATCTGTTTTGGCACCGAAGTACTCCCTCTTGCGTAAGCTCAAATGCCTTTGTCATAACTTGTTGTACATTCTTCTTAAGCTGTAATAAAATAGGGTCTGCATACTTCTTCTCTTTCACCTCAGCTACTAATGAAGATCCTGCCGCATTTCGCACAATAACCCCTTCGTCTGGAGATTCAAGAAGGCGAACTCCCAAGCTAGCTATTTAGTGTAGATCTTTGTCCATCTCTTGTCTTTCCGTGGACTACCCATAAGTGCTCACCATTTCCTTACGACTTAACACATCAACTACTATGTTTGCTTTCCCCGGATGATACAAAATATCAATATCATAATCTTTTAATAGTTCAAGCCACCTCCGCTGTTTTAAATTCCTTTGGTTAAAGGTATATTGTAAACTCTTATAGTTGGTATATATGTCAACATGAACCCCATACAAGCAGTGGCGCCATATCTTTAAAGCAAATACAACCGCTGCTAACTGAAAATCATGTGTTGGATAATTTTTCTCATGCGACCGTAATTGTCTTGAGGCATAAGCTATTACTTTACCATGCTGCATCAATACATATCCTAAGCCAACTTCTGAAGCATCATAATACACCACATACCCTTCTGTACCCTCTAGAAGTACCAATATAGGTGTAGAAGTCAACTTATTCTTCAGCTCTTGGAAACTCCTTTCACATGTGTCATTCTATTAAAACTTGGCTGCTTTGTGTGTTAATTTTGTTAAAGGTGCAGAAATAGAAGAAAACCCTTCAAAAAACCTTCTATAATAACCTGCCAACCCAAGGAAACTACGAACCTTCGTAGGTGTTGTTGGTCTTAGCCAGTCCTTCATGGATTCTATCTTTTGAGTATCAACCATTATTCCTTCATCAGATACAATATGACCCAAGTATGCTACAGATTTTAACCAAAACTCACATTTAGAGAACTTTGCATATAACTTACGATCTTGAAGAACCTGTAACACCTGCCGCAAATTATTAGCATGGTCCTCTTTCGATCTTGAATACACCAGAATATCATCAATAAATACTATCACGAACACATCTAAGAATGACTTGAACACCTATTCATCAAATCCATAAAAGTTGATGGTGCATTTGTTATCCCAAATGACATAACTAAAAACTCATAATTACCATACCGTGTTCGAAAAGCTGTCTTGGGTATATCTTTCTCTTTGACCCACACTTGGTGGTAACCCGATCGCAAATCAATCCTTCAGAAACACTTAGCACCTGGTAACTGATCAAATAAATCATCAATTCTTGGAAGGGGATATTTGTTCTTAATGGTCACCTTATTCAGTTACCAGTAGTCAATACACATTCTCAACATGCCATCTTTCTTACGCACAAATAACACTGGTGCCCCCTAAGGGCCTTATGAATCCTTTTCTAGCAAGTCCTTCAATTTCTCTTTCAACTCCCTTAATTCTGTCGGAGCCATTCTATACGGAGGAATAGAGATAGGTTGAGTATCTGAGATCACATCAATACCAAACTCTACTTCTCGTTCTGGAGGTAAACCTAGAAGATCTTCAGGAAATGAATCAGGAAATTCATTTACCACTGAAACTGATTGAAGATTTGGTGACTCCGCAGCTGTATCTTTTACTCTCACTAGATGACTTATGTACCCTTTAGTCATCATTTTCTTTGCCTTAAGCTAAGAAATAGATTTACCTCTTGGCGCTCCAATATTACCTCTTCATTCAAGGGATACCTCTTTTGGAAAATGGAAATGCACCCTCTTAGTTTGGCAATCTACTGTGGCATAAAAAGAAGCCAACTAATCCATACCCATTATAACGTCAAAGTCTACTATTTCTAGTTCAACAAGGTCGGCCAATGTGTTATGATCACAAACGGTTACTATACAATTATGATAAACTCTTCTAGCTATAATAGACTCACCAATCGGTGTAGACACTTCAAATGGATTAACCAGTGATTCCGGTATTCTTTTGAACTTTCCAGCGATTAATGGAGTGACATATGATAGGGTAGAGCTGATGTCGCCCAAAATATACCTCCGTAAAAGTATAACGCGGTCGCTGTATCAAATATAGAACCCAAATAGGTTGGGATCGATCCCACATGGAATAGGTCGAAGTTATGTAGAATGCTAGTCTGAGTGACTGGTGGGTAAGTAAAACTGGGGGGGGGGGTTGTGAATAAATAATAACAGTAACGATTTTTGAATATAGAATTTGTAGACAATATGAGAAATACACTAGGATTGTGGTCCCCAATAATTTCTTAACTCCACTGGTTTCTTGTGCTGGCAAAACTGTCCCGCTATGTTGCATGCAAATTCTGACAAGATATGTTCATCTAAACGTCTCTCGACCTTGGTTAGACAAATTTCACTCTTCTCTTCTCAGTCTTCGAGTGTCGCACTACTAGCCCTTGTCCTGGATCTCAGATAACTATCCCTGTTATGGCTAAAGTTATTAGATGAAGGTTGATAGCTTCAAATATCTGTTGTTATTCCCTTTTCCCAATCTCTACCTCTGTCTCGAGGAAGTCTAGAATACAGGCGAGTTTCTAACGTTTGCAACCACTAGAAGATCAATTATAATGAAGGTAATAACAATACATGCATTCACAAAGGTTCAGAATTGCTTTGCACTTAACCGGTTTTGTTAATTCTTCATGGTTCCCCCAACCCTAGTTAATGAGTTTAGCTACTCATGATTGCAAGAACACAATAAGCATTCGAAGATGAAGACATAATTGTAAACTCACAATAAAGAAGAAACTCTGAAATCTCAATTATGAATAAAACCCTGGAATTGATGTTCCAAGATTACAAAATCCAACAATGTGTTTATGAACTCAAAATAATGAAAAACTATCTCAAAACAATATAATGACTAACTCCTGAACATAGGACAACAAAGGGGTATTTATAGATACAAGACGAATCCTATCCTAATCAAAATAGGAAAACAGAGTCGGCAACCTTCCACGATATCATGACTTGGTGTCGTGGAACCAAGTCACGTCACGTGGGTCCAGTCGTGGAAATCAGACACATTGAACATTCTCTGAAGTTGACTCACGTGTCGTGAGCATGTGAGTGGACTCACGACACGTGAGTCCTGTCGTGAGTTACCTTTCTAGTGCAGATCCTGGTTTTTTTGTCATTAGATAGTTCGTTCTCGGGTGTGATTCTTCTTTTTTGTCCATTTTGCCTCCAAAACCTATTCTCCTGCAATATAGAACAGAAAACACGTTATACCAACCAACCAAACCCAAGTTCTTGCATATTTTCATTGTTTTAAGCATCAAAAGTGTCATGAAACCATGACATATCAACAACCTCAACTTAGAACGTTTGCATGTCCTCAGGCGACCAAAATAAAATAAACACAATGATGCTTAACTAAAAGAAACCTAAGGGACCTATGACAGTCAACTCATTTGCTTTTGACCTAAAATTTTTCTGAGCCCTCCTTCTTGCAAATTAAAATCTCAGTGTCCATACATGCAACATATTATCATGACATAGAAGGTATCAAGTGATGGTATGAAATTATGAACAAACAACTAAGCATATGTGCAAACGACATTATTCGAACGAATAGCAGCTAACAATACAACCCATGTACTCTGACAACAAAGAAGTCCCATACACTCATAGTCTACTAATGAATCTCAAAGTAGGGACTCGGTCAAAACACTCTCTCTCACAAAGAAGTTCAAACAGTGTGCATGAAATACCATAGGCTTGCCCTTATTTTCTATGCCTTAGTTTTTCGGATAGTTGGACTAGGATCACTATAGGACTTTAATCGGCTTGTAATGTAGGCTTAGGGATGGGTATGGTACATATGGATATGGTGACTCAACCCTCCTTGACTCTACACTATTTTTGGCTCCATTTTCCAACCATTCTCCTTTTTATTTTCCCTTATTCTCCTTTATTTATTTCCGGATTCTGGGTGTGATTTCTTTTTATACTTTCAAAACACAATTTTTTTTTCCTTTTTTGTTCTTTTTTTTCACCCAGATCTGTTCTCTTTTTCTTTTACTAACCCCTTCTTCATACCCAAATCACTCTATGCACCCCTATAGTAGCCACCCTCAACTTAGGCGATTTGCCTGAGTTGAGGTACACAATGTCCAAGGAGGGACCAGAGCCAAGACAGGTTCATTATAAATCAAAATGGGAAGGTGAATAGGCTACTGAAAGAAATAGGTCAAGTAAGGCTCAAAATTGGGTTCAAGGGATATTCATTGCATATTTGTTCAGGCATTTAGGCTAAAAATGGACTTATTCAAAAACAGCCTATGATCCTTTCCTAACCACTATCCTATAACCTAGGCAAGACTAACTGGGTAAGTACTGGATTGAACACACAGAGTGAACTAGGTAATGACCTCACACACACATAGCATGGGGTTACACTATCAACTACTATCTAACCAGTTCATGCAATGCTAGCTACAATTATTCTTCCTATAATACTAATGACATAACAAGATCCAACAGCTGTCATAAACTAACATACTACACACACCATTTAAAAACAAAATTTCAGGAGGGGTATCCTTTATTTATCAAAAAGCATCCTTATCATTCAAAATACGTTCAAAATTAGACTGCACTAAGGTTCCCCTATTTTTCTCCTAATTAAACATGAAAACACATAACTAATATAAATAAACACCTAAACATACCAGTTCTACTATGATAGCACACTCGGGGGAAAAGAAACATAACAACAAAAACCCTCAAGTGGTGGTACACCCCCACCCCCAACTAATAATGGTGCATTGCCCTCAGTGCACAACTATCAATATGGTAGGTGGAAGGAAGTGAAGACATACCTGGGGCGCACTAGACGCTGGAAGTGTGACTGCCTATAGCGGGATCATAAGTATGCCCTCTGGGCTCTCTGCTAGGTGCAGTCGGTGAAGGGGGTGCCTGACTAGAGGATGCACCCCATGCCTTCTCCTCTTGAGAAATCTGCCTGGTATGGTACTATACTCTAGAAGCCTTCACTGCTTTTCGAAACTCACCCTCGGACTCATCACCACTATCAATTTGATCATCCGAATTACGTGGTCTCTTGCCTCTATCAATAGGAGGCTCCTCATCGGCAAACAAATCCACCTCGAACACCGGCTTCATTGGGGCCGAAATGGGTATAGATGGAATAACAAGAGTGTTGCTCAATGCCAAAGCTCTAACCTCCTCTCTCAATGCATCCACCTCAAGCCTTTTACATCAAAAGTTTGTGCTGAACTCATCCGAGTGGCCATACGGGCCTTAAAACTACTAATCCTCCCATGCAGCTCTCTCATAAACTGCTCCATAGCTGTAGTCATACGGGCCTCCACTCTGGTCTCTGCATCCTCTACCGTGGTCCTAATCCATGGCTGAAGATGGAATACCAACTTAGCCATCTGGGTCTCAGTGTGGGCCTGGCTCTCGAACATCTACGTCTGTCTATCAATCAACTGCTGTAGGAAGTCCCTCGAAACTGAAACCATACTAGAAGGAGGCGGTGGTGCTGTAGTGTCGGGTACCTCATCATCAATTGGGCCTGTGTCTTTAGCAGGTATATAAATAGTATCATGTACACTCACCGGTACTGGAATAGGCATAGATGTACTAACTGGCTCGTCTCTATCTCCAGGCCCTTCAAAAAAGGCTGCTCCTGGTGACCCAAAAGGGTGAGACCTTCACGGAAAGACTGGGTCAGCTCTCCGCTGTTGCATCAACCCTATATTAGTAATGCGGGTCACCTCAATATGATGGTATACCGCATGCATCGTGAATGTACCAGCACTAACACATAAGCCATGAATTAGACAGGGGAAAAAGATGCTGGTGAAGTCGCAGAAAGCACGCTCATGTATCTCCCCAATGATATAGCGGGCGAAGTTAATATCATAGCCTACCAGAATGTTGCTACCAACATTGCCCGATCAAGTGTGAGTGAATTATCAGCATTAGTTTGACTCAACCGGTGCCTGACAATCGACCACCAAAACCGTCCAGCAAAGTGAAGTGAGGATTTCTTAATATCCAACTTTCCAACAACCCAACTAGCATTAGCACCCTCTTCTGCTATATAACCTGCAATCCATTGCAGTAACTCCAAACGCTGATTGACGTCTCTCATTTTAGACCTATTATGCACAGTCTCCATAGGGTGATCAAATTCTACAGTGTTAGTTGGAAATGGATGCTCAGCACCAAACAGAAACCTGTGGACTGTCTGCTCAGAGATGTCTACTATGGTCTCCCGAACCAAAGTGTGAGTCAATGGTGGTTGGTCTCTGTACCGATGCTCATTGGGCATGATCAATGCAATAGAAGCCACATAAAAAGCATAAAACTCACAGACCAACTTTGAGCTATAGTGCCAAGGAGACTCCGTCATCCACTCGAACCCATAATGGTTAAATACAGCCTTAATCTCAGGTAGTGCTAGCACTTTATCTAGCCGATATTGGGGCTCTTCAGTGATACTCCTTCTACAGATGCCCCGCTCAGTAAGCTCGACATCCCTGTCATAAATGTCCCTCATGCCTTGAACACACCATATTTTGTTTTCCCTATGAACCGCAACGGCAACCCGTTGTGCAGCCACCTGTCTCTGTGAGGACGTCGTGGAGTGTTGACCACCAGTGTAAGAAATAGATGCTGTCGTATCAACCGCAGAATCATCCAGACCATCAGCATCGTCCCGAGAGCCGGAACCATCAACATCGACCTCATCCATATCCTCAACATTCACTCAGAGCCAGACACATCAATCTCCCATTCTTTATTGTTTACAGTATCTTTCATCCCCTCATCAGACTGAGGGACGAAATCAGAAGACTAAGCCGGGGCAACCGATTACGGGGGCTCTGAAGTACGCTGTTGGACAGCCCGAGCAGCAGCTTGTGCCCGCGTTGGTAGCCTTGTTGTACGAGGCACCAGTGCAGTATCATCGGTAGCAAGCTCGTATGCATACTTCAGACCCATTTTTGTCGGACACCGAAGGTTCATCACACAATCTAGTTGTAAACTCAGGATTTTTGGTACGAATTTGCGAGGAAGAACCCATGTCTCCATGTTTGGGGTTTGATTTGGGTGGCATAGGGTCAAGTTGTGGGTCGGGTAGATCGAGTTTGGGTAGAGTGGGATCAATTATGGGTAGGGTAGGTCGAGTTTGGGTTGGGTCAGTCGGATTTTGGACTGGGTGGGTCGAATTTTGGGGGTTTGATGTTTAGGGTTCAAGAATTTTGGATTTGGTATGTTGAAATTGGATGGATTTGGACTATATTTGTGGGAATTTTGATGAATCTTGGCAACTAGGGTTTATGTTAGGATTTGGATTTTCGAAGGTAGGGTTTTGAGTTGAAATTGGGTCAGATTTGGTAGGACGGTATATCTATATAGGTGGGGTTGAGTCGGGTCGGACTTGGGTAATTTTGCAGTTTTGATTTCCACGGCACCAGCCATGTGACGTGGGTTCGCCTACGTCACGCGGGTCCCCTGTCGTGGATGAGGTTCTGAAAGTATCAAAAATTTCTCTGAGTCTCACGGTACCACCCACGTGATGTGAGTTGACCTACATCACGTGGGTCACTAGCGTAGGTCAAGTTCAGCAACTTTAAAAATTTCTCTGAGTCTCATGGTACCACCCACGTGACGTGGGTTTACCTACATCTCGTGGCTCAGTGTCGTGAGTTGTACTGAACATATTTTGTTCAATTTTGTAAATTTTCGCTAGCTTATCCTCCAATGCTCAGATCATACCTAATATGACCTTGGGTTGCCTCCCAAGTAGCGCTTGGTTTAATGTCACGACACAACATGGCTACTTGGACACTCAGACTTCACCAAACAGCCCATGGGTTGCCTCCCATTAAGCGCCTGATTTAACGTCGCGACACGATATGGCTAGCTTGACTACTCAGACTTCATCAAGACTAAGCTCTTCACTTCTTTTCACTTCTTCTGCAGTTCCCAAATAAAGCTTCACACGTTGATCGTTAATCTTAAAAAGGACATCATTTTTACCTCATAGCTCAATTGCCCCGTGCGGGAACACTCTTACAACAGTGAATGGTCCAGACCATTTGGACTGCAGTTTACCCAAAAAAAGGCAAAGCCTAGAGTTATAGAGCAACACTGAATCTCCCCGGTGAAATTCTCGTCGTTCAAGTTTTCGATCATGATAAAATTTCATCTTTTCTTTATAAAGTGCTGAACTTTCATAAGCCCGAAGATGAAATTCATCTATCTCATTCATCTGATCTAACCTCAATTTAGCCGCGTCACTCTATTCCAGATTCATCCTTTTTAATGACCATAATGCTTTATGTTCAAGTTCGACCGACAAATGGCACGATTTACTGAAAACCAGCTGATATGGAGATGTACCAATAGGTGTCTTGAATGCAGTTTGATATGACCACAAAGCATCATCCAATATTTTGCCCAATCAGTTCTATTGGCATTTATCATTTTTACCAATATAGGCTTTATCTCACGATTTGACACCTCAACTTGCCCGCTCATCTGAGGATGGTAAGGTGTTGCCATCTTATGTTTGACACCATATTTTTCAAGCAGGGCTTTGAACAGTCGATTACAAAAGTGGGATCCTCTATCACTAATGATTACTCATTGTGTCCCAAATCATGAAAATATGTTCTTTTTCAAGAATGTAGTGACACTTCTTTCTTCATTATTGGGAAGCTCAATTGCCTCCACCCACTTAGAAACATAGTCGACAGCTACCAAATATATTTCATCCCATGTGAGCTCACAAAAGGGCCCATAAAGCCAATTCCCCATACATCAAACAATTCGAGCTCAAGGATATGTGTCATAGGAAGTTCGTGTCTGCATGAGATATTCCCTTGCCTTTGACATTGGTCATAAGCCCGAGCATAATCATGAGCGTCTTTAAGATGGTGGTCCAATAATACCCACATTGTAAGACCTTATGAGCAGTCCGCGCACCTCCATGATGACCCCCAATTAGAGATGAATGACATGCTTCCAAAATACTCATCATCTCGATCTCCGAATTACATCTCCGAATCATACTGTCTGCACACACCCTAAACAAATAAGGTTCATCCCAAAAGAACTTTCTCACCTCATGCATGAATCTCTTTCTTTGCTGATACGTCATGTCTTCCGAGACTAGGTCACTTGCCAAAAAGTTGGCAAAATCTGCAAACCAAGGGACAAAGTCTTGCGATGCTGCCAGCACTTGCTCATCTGGAAAAGTATTATCAATATCAAGATCATCCCTTAATTTAAGCATGTCCTCCTCCTCTAGTCGTGATAGATGGTCTGCAACCTGGTTCTCGGTTCCCTTACGATCCTTGACTTCAAAATCAAATTCTTGCAGTAGAAACACCCACCGAATCAATCTTGGCTTAGCATCCTTCTTTGACATAAGATACCGAAGTGCTGCATGGTCTGTATGCACAATCACCTTCGTACCAATCAAGTACGATCTGAATTTCTCAAAAGTAAAGACCACTGCCAATAATTCCTGTTCAGTCACAGTGTAATTCTTTCGAGCGGGATTAAGTACTTTGCTAGCATAGTAAATTGAATGTAAAATCTTCTCACGTCTTTGGCCAAGGACTGCACCCAAATCCACCCCACTAGCATCACACATAACCTCAAAAGGCATCGTCTAATCTGGTGAAACAATGATAGAGGCTGAAATCAACTTCTCTTTCAGACACTCAAATGCTTTTAGACATGCCTCATCGAACACGAACTTCACCTCCTTCTCTAAAAGTTTGCATAACGAATTTGTAATTTTTGAGAAGTCTTTGATGAATCTTCTATAAAATCCTGCATATCCCAAGAAACTTTGAATTCATTTCACGGTGATAGGTGGAGGTAAATTTTCAATCATCTCAATCTTTGCCTTATCAACTTCAATACCGTTCTTTGAAATCTGATGCCCCAATACGATACCCTCATGTGCCATAAAATGGAATTTTCCCTAATTTAGCACTAAGTTGCACTCCTCGCATCTTTCCAGCACATTAGAAAGGTGTGCCAAGTAATCATCAAATGAGTCTCCCACAATAGAAAAATCATTCATAAAAACCTCAATAGTGTCTTCCATCATGTCGGAGAAAATAGACATCATGCAATGTTGGAAAGTGGCCAGTGCATTACATAAACCGAAGGGCATTCTTTTAAATACAAATGTCCCGTATGGGCAACTGAAAGTGGTCTTCTCTTGGTCTTCGGGAGTAATGAAAATATTATTATACCCCGAATAGCCATCAAGAAAACAATACCATCCTCTACCAGCAAGACGGTCTAACATCTGATCCATGAAGGGCATAGGAAAATGATCTTTTTTTGTCCAAGAATTCAGCTTTCGATAATCCATGCAAACTCTCCATCCAGTAATCGGCCTTATTGGGATTAACTCAATCTTGTCGTTTGGAACCACAGTGATTCCTCCCTTCTTTGGTACACATTGAACTGGGCTCACCCACTTACTATCAGCAATGGGGTAAACCATATCTGCATCTAACCACTTGATGATCTCTTTCTTCACAACCTCTTGCATCAGTGGGTTTAGACGATGTTGGTGCTTAATGCTCGGTATGCACTCAAGATCAAGTTGAATTTTGTGAGTGCAAATACCGGGTGGAATCCCTATAATATCAGCAATGGACCAACCAATGGCCCTCTTAAATCTTCTCAATACCGAAACCAGAGCCTCTACTTGCACTCTACCAATTTAGAATAAATAATCACAGGCAAGACGTTGTTGGCTCCTAAAAATATATAGCAAAGGTGAGCCGAAAGAGCCTTAAGTTCCAAAACTGGAGGCTCCTCAATAGAAGGACGAGCTGGTGGGGTCGCCCTATTCTTCAAATTGAGATCAAGTTTCTTTGGAGCATAAGTGTATGATCCCTTACCAGTGAGTGCACCAACCATCTCATCGTATTCCTCAATACCATCGCTATCGAAATTCATAATCACGGCTGCAAGAGCTTCTACCCCCAACCTTTCTTCAAGAGACTTGACAATATCACTATCTTCAACCGCATCTATTACCGAAATCACCCACATATCTTTAGGTTGCTTCATGGAACGACAAACATTGAAAGTGACTTCTTCATCATTTAACCTGAATTTCATCTGCCTTGTTTCCATGTCAACCAATTCACAACCAGTGGCAAGGAATGGTCTTCCCAATATGATGGGAACCTCGAAATCAAATTCACAATCTAGGATCACAAAGTCAGCTGAAAATATGAAAGATGCAATTTTTACCAAAACATCATACAAAATGCCCACCGATTTTTTCACAGTCCTATCTGCTATGAGAAGTCTCATAGAGGTTGGTTTTGGTGCTCCCAACCCCAACTGCTTGAAAATTGCTAACGACATTAAGTTAATGCTAGCACCCAAATCACAAAGTGCTTTAGAAAAGTTGCAAGACCCGATAGTACAAGGAATTGTGAAGGCTCGTGGGTCCTCCTTATTTTCAACTAGGGAATGCGAAGTAACTGCACTACAATGATGTAAGTTATTTGCTAGCTCAAAACTGACAGTTCTCTTTTTCTTCACCAAGTCTTTCATGAACTTCGCATAACCTGGCATCTTCTCCAATGCCTCAACAAGAGGGATGTTTACCGACAACTCTTTCAACATTGTAATAAACTTTTGATATTTACCTTCCTTAGCCTTCTTTTTCAACCTTTGAGAAAAGGGAGGAGGAGGTCGTGGGATGGTTTTCAGCATTTGTGGGGCCTCCTTTTCCTACCTCTTTTTAGATTTCATCTTTTTGCCAGTATCATAAGGGTTTGGAACTGTTTCAACCTTTGAATTATCCGACTCTATCTCAGTTTTTACATCAACTATTATTGGTTCATTGGTCTTACTACTATCCACAGGTATAGATGGATCTATTGTGCATTTCCCGCTTCTAGTAGTAATAGCCAGACAATGACTATCATTCTTCGAATTTTGGACGGTGTTGCTTGGAAGGGTACCTGGCTAACGTTGGTTCAATGCCACCGATATCTGCCTGAATTGTTGCTCCACCTATTTAATAGCAGTCGAATAGGATTCTACTTTCTGACTTATTCCCGAGATTTCTGACCTAATCTCCTTCAGGCAATGTTCTTGACTCTCTAACCCTTTCACCAGTTTATTGAGAAGGGCTTCCATTCTTGAATTTCCAGAGTCAGCATCATAGTTTCTTGGTGGAACATATATGCCACCCTTCTCTTTATAATCATCCTTCCGCCTCCAATCACTGTAACAATCTTGTTCTCGATCTTTATATCCCAACTTATTGTAATTGTCTCCATAGTAGTTCCGACCTTGATTCCCTTGCCTCGAGTTCCAAGAGTCTTGATTAGATTCTTGACCCTTGGCTCAGAAACCCACCACTTCTCAATCCAGGCACTTAGCCTCCTCATCAGATTCACTATCATCATGCCTCGGTGTTTTGCCTTGTGCACTTATGGCATGTACCTTCTCAGCATCTATGGCCGCAATCTGTTTAGCCAACAAACCAATTTCTATCCTCAGTTGTGCGACCTCTTGAGCTATAGATTTGTCCAAAGCCCATTGTGCTGCTGAGGCTCAATTAGCATATGTGCCAGCAGGCATTTCTGCCTCTCGAGTGTGCCATCCTCGGGTGGTCTTGGTGATACAATCTAATATCTCCGAAGCTTTTTTCTATTACAGACTCATGAATGCTTCACCAGTGATAGTATCTGCTACAGCCTTTGTATTGGCATTTAAAGCCCTATAGAAGATTTCAAGTAAATTCCTACCACTCATCCTATGATTTGGCACATTCTGTAGCTTTTTCTTGAACCTTAGCCATGTCTCATAAAGTGCTTCAGAATGTAGTTGTCTGAAGTTGTAAATTTCATCCTTCAACTTTAGCATATTGGAAGGTGGAAAAAATCTTTCTAGAAATTGATTTCTTAACTCTTGCCATGTAGTGATGGAACCTCATGGTAATTCTGCCAACCACAAAGGCGCTTATCCTGTTAGAGAGAATGGAAACAATATCAATCAAATAGCCTCTTGGTTAACTCCAGGCAAATTATATAAAGTGCAGACCCCCACAAAGTTCATCACGTGCATGTTTGGATCATCAAAAGAAAGACCGGAGAACACACCCTTCAAGTTTAGCAGGTGAATCATGGCACTTGTAATGTCAAACTTAGTGCCCTGAGGTAACTCTGGTGGAACAATGGCACCAGTCTCTATCGGCTCAAAATAGGCAACATCTACATGCGGTCTTTGAGGCGGTTGGTGAGTTCTCAGTCTTCTTTTTCTCTTTTCAGTTTTAGCCAGTCGCTAGGCTACTTCTTACATAGCTTGATTATCTCTCTCTGCTTTTCTAAGAGCAGCTTGTCTAGCTTGCTCTTCCCGTGTCAGTCGAGCAGTAGTTTGGTCTGCTATTTCATGATCAACCAGCTGAATTGGTTGGTTATGAATGTCTCCTATGGCGGCAGGATCCTGAACTCCATCGGTATTCACCATTCCTTGATTAGCTCTCAGAGTCCTTTCTATTTTAAGATCAAGTGAAACCAAGTGATTGCCTTGACTCCTAGTATTGGGCATACATCGGCGTGTGACCTTTTAAAAATATAAGAAAATAAAACCAATCAACTCCAATAAGTAAAATACTAAACTCCGTAACCGTAGTCCCCGACAACGGAGCTAAAATTTGATGTCGCCTAAAATATACCTCTGAAAAAGTATAACGCGGTCGCTATATCAAATATATAACCCAACTAGGTTGGGGTCGATCCCACAGGGAATAGGTCGAAGTTATGTAGAATGCTAGTCTGAGTGACTGGTGAGTAAGTAAAATTGGGTTTTTTTTGTGAATGAATAATAACAGTAATGATTTCTGAATATATAATTTATAGACAATATGAGAAATACACTAGGACTGTGGTCCCCAATGATTCCTTAACTCCATCAATTTTTTGTGCTGGCAAAACTGTCCCGCTATGTTGCTTGCAAAATCTGATAAGATATGTTCATCTAAACGTCTCTCGACCTTGGTTAGACGAATTTCACTCTTCTCCTCTCGGTCTCCGAGTGTCGCACTACTAACCCTTGTCCTAGATCTCAGATAACTATTCTTGTTATGGCTCAAGTTATTAGATGAAGGTTGATAGCTTCAAATCTCTGTTGTTATTCCCTTTTCCCAATCTCTACCTCTCTCTCGAGCAAGTCTAGAATACAGGAAAGTTTCTAACATTTGCAACCACTAGAAGATCAATTATAATGAAGGTAATAACAATACATGCATTCACAATGGTTCAAAGTTGCTTTGAACTTAACCAGTTTTGTTTAATTCCTCATGGTTCCCCCAACCCTAGTTAATGAGTTTAGCTACTCATGATTGCAGGAACACAATAAGCATTTGAAGATGAAGACATAATTGTAAACTCACAATAAAGAAGAAACTCTGAAATCTCAATTATGAATAAAACCCTGGAATTGATGTTCCAAGATTACAAAATCCAACAATGTGTTTATGAACTCAAAATAATGAAAAACTATCTCAAAACAATATAATGACTAACTCCTGAACATAGAACAACAAAGGGGTATTTATAGATACAAGACGAATCCTAGCCTAATCAAAACAAGAAAATAGAGTCGGCAACCTTTCACGATATCGTGACTTGGTATCCTGGAACCAAGTCACGTCATGTGAGTTTAGTCATGGAAATCAGACACATTGAACATTCTCTGAAGTTGACTCACGTGTCGTGAGCATGTGAGTGGACTCACGACACGTGAGTCCTGTCGTGAGTTACCTTTCTAGTGCAGATCCTGGTTTTTTTGTCATTAGATAGTTCGTTCTTGGGTGTGATTCTTCCTTTTTGTCCATTTTGCCTCCAAAACCTATTCTCCTGTAATATAGAACAGAAAACATGTCATACAAACCCAAGTTGTTGTATATTTTTATTATTTTAAGCATCAAAAGTGTAATGAAACCATGACACTTCAAGAACCCGGATCAATTAATGCATATACATTAT
The DNA here is from genome assembly GCA_031232105.1 of Capsicum rhomboideum. Taxonomy (NCBI): domain Eukaryota; kingdom Viridiplantae; phylum Streptophyta; class Magnoliopsida; order Solanales; family Solanaceae; genus Capsicum; species Capsicum rhomboideum. The sequence continues at coordinate 58,053,091 of CP124717.1, forward strand.
GTGAAAAGCTGGACATTGTACCTGTAACCACATCGGGAGAAGCCTCCAAATTTTGTCTACCCGCTAGAGCATATGTTCGATTTTGAACTCTACTAGAACTAGCTGCTCCTTTAGAACCTCTACCACGACCTGTAGGCTATATACCCCTACCCAAAGAAGGCATCAATGATGACGATGCAACGGCTGATCCAGTAGGTCGTGCTATACCACTCATGCCCCTTTGTGGGCACTCTCTCATCATTTGCCCCGACATACCACACCAAAAGAAAGCATCTGTCCCAAATCGACATGCACTTAAATGAAGCTTTCCACATTGCCTACATGGCTGCCGATGAGGTCTTGATTGGCTCATACTCCCTTGCTCTTGATACCCCGCTGTCCGTGAACCTTGGCTCTTACTTCTTTGCCCAAATTGATTGTCGTTAAATCTATAAAATCAGGGTGGAGCACTTGCTGCAGAGTAGGAAGATGATGGCCTAGGTGGTCTGTTAAGAAACTGAAGTCTGAACTCACTTTGGGATGATATAAACTGCCACTTAGGTCTGAACCTCTTGGGATGCCCTCTTTCCAACTCTTGTGTTCTTCTCCTTTGCCTTTGATCCTCTATTTTTTGTGCAAAAGCTTGTATCCTTGCTATATCCATATCTTTATTCAAAGCAGTAATAGTACAATCTCTAACCAAATACGAATCAGCCCATTACTAATCAAAGCAGTAATGACTAACTGATCAGTGGTAAATACACAAATTAGGATCAGCCCATGCTAGGCTTACACCCTAAGCTGCCACCCATATATAAACGAATTGGGATCTTCCATGCTATGCTTATGCCCCTGAGCTGCCACCCGTACATAACCAGATTTACGCTTCTTAGTTATTGCCTTTGAGATTGTTATTGTGGTGGTCATGACATTATTGAGCTTTGGGACAGTAGTCCACTAGTAAGAGACATGTGAATAAATACTCGATGTAGTAACAATGATGTAGGGAGCAATTTGTACATAAATGAAATGCTTAGGAGCTGAAATAACACATAAATCTTATTTAACTAAAAGGAGAACTCTTGAAACTTGCAAGTAAAAGTAGACGTGCATACTTAATAAAGTAGACGTGCATACTTAATAAACTATCCAATTGGTGATCTACACTTCCTTCCATATAAAACTTCATAAGGCACCATCTTGAATGATAACTATCATTGTAGACAAATTCAATAAGCGGCAAATGATCATCCCAACTACCTTTGAAGTCCAATACACAAGCTCACAGCATATCTTCAAGTGTTTGAATGGTACGTTCTGCTTGTCCGTCCGTTTGAGGATGAAAAGCTATACTTAAATTCAGTTATGTTCCCAAACTCTTCTGAAATGACTTCCAAAAGTTTGCAGTAAATTGAGCTCCCCTATCAGATATATAGATTGAGACTCCCTGTAGCTGAACTATCTCTTTAATATATAATTTTGCATACTCTTCAGTTGTATAAGTGGTCTTAACTGGCAGGAAGTGTGCTGATTTGGTAAGTCTGTCAACTATTACCCATATGGAATCAAACTTTCAAATTGTGCGAGGTAAAAGTAGACGTGTAGACTTAATAATAAGCAGATATGAAGTATTTTAACATGTTAGGGAGTGGGAACAAGGTCGTTAGCTACATGGGAGATCGTACGCTGCCACTATGTATCATTTACTATAGGAGAACTTTGGAAGTTTACTTTGTAACACAAGTGATGGATTTCATGCCAAAGAATACGGAATAGAGTAGCCTTACATACCTTGTTGTAGAACTCCGGTATTACCCTGAATTAACCTCCTTCCTTTCAGGTTACTTATCTATAATGAAGTACGTGGTAAAACTAGTATTAGTACTTAATTAACAAATTTGGGCTATTCAACTTCACTCAAAACAGTAGCCGGGCAGCACATCCGTAATTCCCAAATCAAGAGTGTTCTTTCAATCCCTTCTCCTCTAATTACATTTGTACAATACACGGATTCATATAAGATTCCCAAAGACTCCTTTGGCTTCATAACATGTACAAAACAATCCACAAAGTATGATAGGCAACAAGCTTATACAACATCTAATTAGGTAGTGTATCATTACACCCTCCTTTTATATGTAAATACCAACAACTCACATCCCTTTTTCAGATCAACCAAGTTGTCCCCAAATATAGACATAAAACAGCCCCTAAAACAGTCCCAAAATCCTTTATTATAGCAACCCAATATTGAACTCATTAGCTCTTGCATTCTTAACAACAATATATACACAATTCCCCATCAAAACATATATATAGAAAAGGGCAAAAATGGGCAGTAGCTTTACCTTAATTTCTGGAATTTATCCACTAAATTTACACTTCTTTCAAGAGTTTGAATTATCCTTCAAATTTAACCAACAAGAGAATAAGGCCTCTTAATAACCAAGGGACATGGGGCAGCTAACATGGAGGAAGAGAGTCCAATACTTTTAAGTATAACCAACATGATTTCCTAATTTCCAATAGAAGAATCAAGCTAAATCCATAAGTAATTCCACTTACCTTAGCTAGCAAAGGTGAGGGTTTCTTAAAGAACCCTAGGAGGAAATTGAAGTGGTTGTACTAAGACTTGAGAGAAAGAGAGAGAACTTGAGACAAAAAATATGATTTTTATAACTTAATAATGAAGGAAATGACCAGCAACTTGGTCTTATAAATTCCCTATTTTTGGCTGCCTCTTTTGCTGCATTTTGGACCACAAATTGGTCAAATTGGTCCAATTAGGTGGTGCACCTACTTAAGGAGTTCAAGCTGCTCAAAAGGTCAAAGTAGGTGATGCACCTACTTGATTTATTTATGTCTGAAATGGGCCTTTACCTATTGGGCTTTTGGGACAGATTTTTGGGGTTGGGCTACCTATTCTCTTCTCCTTTTACTTTACTTAGTTCGGGCCTTAAAAGAGTCCATTAATATAGGCCTTAATCTGATCTATTAACTTACGTAGGTAATTCACCTCTTTAGCACATTTAACTTGGGCCCAAATTTGATCCATAACCTTTGGTCTATTAACTTGGTCCATATATGTCATGTAGGTGATTCACCTACTAGCTTAATTAAGTCAAGCAAGCACCTCAATAGTTAATTCCATTTTCAGTTCTTAATCCCTTTAATTTAACTTACAGCTTGTGTACACTTGGTCACTTTAAACTTTAGATCCAAATACCTACTCACGATCCCAAGTTTAAATAGTTGCATTGACATTAACTTAGTCGTGTCACATTAAAATGTACGGAAAGTTCCTTCCAACCTATCTTACCGTCGCTAGTCATATAGGAAATCGAGTCCATTACCCATACTATAAGGCTATATCAAGTGACATATAAGTAGAACTAGTACACGTAGGATACAGGGTGTTACACATTGATAGGATATAGATCAGCAAAATAATTGTCCATCCATCGGTAGGAAAAATAAAAATTCATTGGTAGAATATAGATTGACAAAAATAAATTCCCGTCCATCGGTAGGACGAATAGATCTATTGATAAGATATAGATTGGCAAAATAAATTCTCGTCCATCGGTAGGACGAATAATTATTCATTAATCAAATAGGAAAAATAAATGTTTGTCCATTGGTAGGACGAATAAAGGTCCATTGAAGGATATAAATTTGGCAAAATAAATGTCTGTCCGTCGGTAGGATGAATAAAGATCCATTGATAGGATATAGTAGGTTCGTCAAAGGGACAATTGTGTAGGTTTGTCGGAGGAACCAATAGAAATCCATCAATAGGATATAAGCATATCCGTCGGAGGGAAGGTTGTGTAGGTTTGTTGGAGGAACCAATAACAATCCATTGATGGGATATTAATATATCCGTTGGAGGGATAGTTGTATAGGTTCATCATGGGAACCAATAGAAATCCATCGATAGGATTTAAGAGGGTCCGTCAGAGGGACAATGTTGGCAAAGATGAATGCAACGGTTTATATAGTAGTTGCAGAAAATATCACCTTCATTGTTATATTGACTTGTTGACTCCTTTACATATACCTGCGCTCAAGGTAAACAATTAGCAGACACAATGTCGCTTTTGCTAGTGACTGTAGTCAAATTTTGGGAAAGCTTTAAAGAAAGCTTTCACAATATAAATAACTTTGTTTTTAAATATCATCCTTTTTGAGGTAAATAGCAAAACAAGAAGTCATTTTAGATGTAAACGAATGGTTGAACCTCATTTTTGGGGATAGGTATAAACCATTTCTGAAAATTATAGGTTCATTTTGAACCATGATGGATTAGAGGAGGATGTCCTTTCTCTCCTTATCGGGTAATCTTTTTGACTGCTCCGTTATGTCGACTTTTTTACATATACCTGCACTCAAGGTAAATGGCTAATAGACACGCTGTTGCTTTTGCTAGCGACCACAGACAAACTTAGAGAAAGTTTTAAATAAAACATTCATAACATAAGTCAAATGACTTAATTTGTAATCAACATCCCTTTTTTGAAATGGAATATACGAATAAGAGGTCTTTCGAATGTAAATGAATGGTTGTACCCTGTCTCTGGGGATAGCTACAAACCATTTTTAAACTTCATGTATTTTTTGATCCTATGATTGCTGGGGATTTGAGAAGGATGTCATTGTTCACTCCTCCTTCATCGATCCCTGTGACCACAAAAAAATTATTAGTTTTGGAAAGCTCTGCTGCTTTCGACTCTTCCTATTGTCATAGCTCCTTTTTCCCTATTTTGGGTGTTCAGATTCACTGCATTCCTTTTTGAATAAATGGATACGCTGAATAATTAAAGTCTGTTGCTGATCCTTTTCATTCTTAGCACAACCTGCATCCACAGAAAAATTATTAGTTTTTATATAACTAATCTGTGTCGACCTCCTTCAACCTTCTACTTTTTTTTTGCCATTCTCTGGGCGCTTGTAATCTTCGAACGCTTGCCTTGACTCCCCCGGTTGTAAGAAAGAATCAGTTTAACAATTTTAAGGATAGGTTTTTTCAAATAATCTAGTTTTATAAAAAATAATCTAAAAAGAGGATTGTGTAGGGGTCTCTGCCAATCTTGTCATGTTATGTGCTACCTCAAGAAACATCCTTAGTTCAGGGCTTGACACGTCTGACACTTACTGGTGAGCTCTAGTGATCTTTTAGCATTATAGCTGGGGAGTTTGAAGATGACTTCTCAAAAAATTTGTCATTGCTGAGGATTGGTCCACTAGGACTTTTTTGCAGCTAGGGATTTCTCTGAAGTTGACTTTGATCTCTTGGTGCTAGGGATTTTTTAGAGTTTGAAATCATGAATGAAGGTCGATGGAAATTTTGAGGTTCTGCTAAAAATTTTTGCCCCAGTTTAGACATCTTGAGGTAAGTCTTGACTCATTGAAAGAGTTGACACTCCACGGGGGTCTTGAGATTCTCTATTCTGACTTTGTTGACGGTGATCTTCTTCTTTGAAATTTTTGAGATTTCTTCACAAAAATTCTGCCCCAATTTCCATTTCCTAGGTGATAGGACAGAGCCAGTATGGCATTGATGAATCCCGTTGAAACAAGAATCAAGTCAAACATAGTTCTCCTAAAATAGAAGAAATTTGGATCCCCTAGTGTTGGGGAATTCTCAAAGTTGATTCTGAATTCCTTATAATATTTAGTGGAAATTTTGAGGCCTTTCTCAAAATTTCTTCCCTAGTTAAATACTTTTGAGATAAATTTTGAGTTGTCGACTTTGTTGGGATCTTGAAATTCTCTCTAAAAAATCTACTTAGTTGCATTTCTCGAAACGATCGTCATTCTCTCTATTGCAAGAGGATCTTCTTTTTTTGATTTTTCCCTAGTTTCCATTTCCTGAGGTGATATGATCGAGCCGTTGGGGCGCCTACATATCCCATTAAAGCAGGGATCAGGTCAAACATAGTTCAGGACTATGATAGAGAATATGGATTATTCTAAAGGATTGACCGAAGCCAACAAAGGTCGCCTACATATCCCGTTCTTGGGAATTCAGGTCATTACGTAGTTCACACATAAAAGGGAATATAAAAATCTTAAAGGGTTGATCAAAGCTGATATAGGCCGCCTACATATCCTATTCTTGGGAATTCAGGTCAAACGTAGTTCGTACATAAAGGATTTGGAATTTTTAAACTATTACAAAGCATAAAAATGATTATATTCAGAAAAAGTGCGATTACAGGGAAAGAAACACGAAGAAAAAACTATCCTTCAGAAATAGTATCTCTTCACTGCAACAGAGTCGTTCGATTTGGGACACTCTTGGCCTACCCTTCTGGATAGGATTAAGTCTCTCTACGGATGGGCCCTCATAGGCGACATGATGTCTTCATCAATCTAGTGCAAACTTTCTTTTGAGCATATCTTGATGGAAGGAAGGATCAACTGTCCACCTCCTGAATTAAATTATGGATCAATCGACAGCTTGTCGGGAATGATGTTTGTGTTTAGATTTGGCATGTCATCACAAGACCAGTCGAATATGTTGAGGTTTTGTTTGAGTAGAATGACGAATTCTTTCTTTTGTGCCTTTGTCAGATGGATACCAATTATGGTTTCTTTGACCTCACCATCAACTCCAAATTTGACAACTTCATTCTCTCCTAGATTGGACTCTTCTCGGTTCTCAAAATCCTTCAAATCTTCTATCAACTATTTCAAAATCATGGTCTCTTTATCATATTTTTCACATTCATCATCATCTACCCAAATTTATTTATTTAACTTTTGACATGACATGATGTTGGTAAATTTAAAACACTATAATATAGTGACCGGGGAATCATGAGTGGAGTAGAGGTCCAGTTGAGCAATTGCTTTCCTAGATAGGAATTTTGAATGTGTGATATCCTGATTGATTCTCCCACGACCATATTACACTTTGTGAAAAAACCCTTATTTCTTTTCTCGGGCCACTTTTTTTATTCCTGCTTGAATAAGGAAAGACTGGTATAGATGAGGCGAGGGTTCGTGCATCTGTTTTAGAGCATAGTATATTCTAGAATGAGTCACACCATGTGTGCCCTCATTTTCGACAATGAATTCTTTCTTGGTCATAGCAAGACTGTTCTCTTATGTTAAGGCAAATGCTTGAGGTGTCGTCATCTATGAACCCAGGCCTTATACTTAGAGAGGTTACAAATCCCTCAAGAACATTGGAGTTGGCTTGAATTAGTGTCTTGCTTACACACCGATCTTCATCTATTTCAATCACATTAATGGTTACCCCTCAATAATTTGACAACAGATTTCTATTGACATTTAGAGTTGGCGCTTGGAGAGTAATGACCTTATGGTCAATTAAGTTTTGAATCTTGTGCTTTAGATTAGTACAATTCTCGGTCATATGCCCAGCGCCTCCTCAATAGTAAATATAATATTGATCAGGTCTATAAAATTTTGCATTCACGTTGATAGATTTTGGATCAATTGTTTGAATTAGTCCAGCTGCGTTTAGTCTCTCAAAAAGTTATGTTGAACTTTCGGCTAGAGGAGTAAAGATTTTGGGAAGTTTCTTCTCAAAATTTGGATGGGGTAGGTTGTATTTGTTTTGGTTGGTGGGATGTGGTACTTGATGGTAGCTCTATGGTGCTTGGATGTTAGACTGATGATTTAGGAGAGTAGTTTGGACATTGGGTTGGTAATTTGGCTGTGGAGAATTGTATTGGCATTGGTAATTTGGTTGCAGAGCTTGGTATTGTGGTTGGTAATTTGGTTGTGGAGCTTGGTATTGGGGTTGGTAATTTAGATGTAGATCTTGGTATTAGGGTTGGACATAGAAGTTAGGTTGGGGGTTCGATGGATATGGAAATTAGACGGGCGTAGAGAGAGTTCTTCAGATCTTAGAGTTCCTTTTTGGTTTTGCATTAGGACCAAAGGATACTATGGTCACATCTTTGTTCTTCTTCTTCGGGAAGCCCAAAAATCCTGCATGTGACAGAGGCTTGTTAATCTTACCTCTACATATGCCTTCTTCGATTGACTCACCAATTTTAACCAAATTCGTAAATGCGGCACAGACTACTGATATCATTTTGTTATAGAACTTTCCTTATTGGGCATGAGAAAACACTGACACAATCTCTTCTTCTATCATGGGAGGCTGAATCTTGGCCGCCTCTTTTCTCCACCGATGAGCATATTCCCAAAATATTCATCATCCTTCTTCTTAATCCAATTTAAAGTGTATCGATTTAGGATGACTTCCACATTATATGCAAATATTCCAGAAATGTCTTTGGCCAGAGCCCTCCACCCGATCCATTTCTTTAGTTCTTGTGAGGTAAACCATTCCAGGGCTTCACTACTCAAGCTTCGGATGAACAACCTCATCAACAGGGCTTCATTTTTTACAACCCCAACCATTTGATTATAGTAACTTCTCATATGAGACATAGGGTTCCTAATTCCATTGAATGTCTCGAATTTTGAGATCTTATAACCCTCAGGTAGATCCAAATTAGGATGGATACATAAGTTTTCATAGCTAAATCAGTTGGTGGTATGGGTTAGACATGAGGGGGATTTTGGATAGTTGGATTAAGACTCTGGTATGTGGGGATGTGGATTTGTGGATGGTAGATATTTGAATTGCAAGTGTAAGGGACATTCGGGAAGCTATAAGTATTTTGTGGAGTTTGGGAGTGATTTTGCAGATTGTAGGCATCCGGGTTATTGTTTTAGTTGGTGTTTTAAGTAAGTGGGGTATGAGCTTGATATGTTGGTGGATGGTTGATAGTAGGGTTTGTGGGAGGTCTACATGCGGAGGCGAATGGTATATTATTTGGGCAATTCTCGGGGTTAGACAAGTTGAAAAAAGGGAATTAGAGTGGAGGCTCGTGTACTCACAGGACAAGAGCATTAGCGCAAGTGACCAGATAGGCCAAATCCCTAGTATAATTCATCTCAACTTGGATCATCTCTAGCTTCTTTGAGAGCTCAATGATCATCTCGTTCTGTTTCGTTATCACGTAATCTCTGGTAGCCAATACATTCTCATTGTCACAATCAGTCATGTTTTAAGTCAAATGATGGCTAGGGGAGGAACTTTTGTGAGCCTTCAACTAGGTGAAGTAAAGATGTTCGGCCAGCCTTTGTCAACACAGATCAGTTTCTATTTATTTTGTTACCTATTAAAGTAAAAACAACTCAAAAGGTAAATTTGTTAGATCCTGTTAGTAATAAGTAGTATAGGATACTTTACAAAATGGGAAACACATAAAATTTACTTTTATCACAGGCAAATTAATCCATGAAAAAAATATTGACTTAAAAACTCCAACGAACAGGATTTTGTTCATTTATTTTGGATGACTATGATTCATCAGGAAGGTTTTGACTTTGCTGAATCTTCTTCATGTGCATCCTTATGACTTTTTCACCAGCACAAGGGGAAATAAAACTTTTAAATATAGGGATCAGGCCAGAAGGCTGTGATGTCGCCCAAAATATGCCTCCTAAGAAGTATAAAGCGGTCGCTGAATCAAATATAGAACCCAACTAGGTTGGGGTCAATCCTACAGGGAATAGGTCGAAGTGTAAGTAGAATACCGGATGGAACAATTGGAAAGTAAGCAAAACTGGGGGTTTTTGCTAATGAATAGTAACAATAACGATTGCTGGTTGTATTGAGTTCGTAGACAATAAGAGAAATACACTAGGACTGTGATCCCCAATGATTTCTTAACTCCATCGGTTACTTGTGCTTAACAAGATTGTCCCGCTGTGCTGCATGCAAAATCTAACAAGTTAGGTTCATCTAACTGTCTCTCGACCTTCATTAGATGAATTTCACTCTTCTCCTCTCGGACTCCGAGTGTCGCACTACTAACCCTTGTCCTGGATTTCAGATAACCATTCTCGCTAAGGCTCCGATTATTGATGAAGGTTGATAGCTTCAAATCTCTGTTGTTATCTCCTATTCCCAATCTCTACCTTTCTCTCGAGAAAGTCTAGAATACAGGCGAGTTTCTAACATTTGCAAACGTTAGAAAAGCAATAACAACGAAGGAAACAACAATACATGCATTCACAGCGATACGAAATTGCTTTGCACTTAATCGATTTTGTTAATTCCTCATGGTTCACACAACCCTAGTTGATGGGTTTAGATGCTCATAATTGCAAGAACACAAGAAGAATTCAAAGATGAAAACATAATTATGAACTCATAATAATGAAGAAAAACTAAAATTTCAATTATCAATAAAACTCAAGTTAGGGTTTGTGACTACAAAACCAAGAATATGTCTGAAAATGTATGAAATAACTCTCAAAATAGTATAATGTCTAACTCTCAATGAATTTCGCACATAGGACTATACATGGGTAGTTACAGATACAAAGCTAATCCTATCCTAAGCAAAATAGGAGAACAGAGTTGGCAACTTTCACGGTGTCGTGACTTGGTGTCGTGGAACCAAGTCACACCACGTAGGTTGATGTCGTGGGAATCAGGCTCAATTAGACGTATTCAGAAGCTGAGTCTCGCCACCTTTCCACGTCACGTAGGTGTACCCACGCCATATGGATGCCTGGCGTGAAAATCAGGCACAATTTTGACACTGGGGAGGTGACTCACGACACCACTCATGTCACGTGAGTGCTGTCTTGATTCCCACTCCGGTGCTGATTTTTGTTCTTTCATCTTTCGGTACTTCGTTCTCGGGCTTGATTCTTCCTTTTTGATCATTTTGCCTTTAAAACCTGTTTTCCTGCAAAGTAGGACAGAAACCACATCATACCAACAAAAAACACCCAAGTTATTGCATATTTTCCTTGTTTTAAGCATCAACAGTGCCACGTAACCATGACACATCAGGCTTCCTACGTATCTCATGAAAGAGAAATTAGGCCCTACGTAGTTCGAATTTTAAAAGGCTTTATAAAAAAGGTTTGCGGAGTTTTTCTTGAAAACTTTAAAAGAATTGGAGTTTTTTGACTTTTGCATAGTGGGCTTACTTTATTTGCCTAAAAGAGTTCTATAAAAACCATCAGAATAGAAGTGGATTAATTCACCTTTAATTTAAGCAACACACGCAATACAGTTCTATCTCACAGTATGTAAACAAATTATGGCACATCCTATGCAGAGAGGTGACCTTTTATGTCAAAGGTAGGCCTAATGAATTAAAGGATGTGTACACTATTTGTGAAACGTTCCATTTCCCTAAAAAATATATTATATGCAAACCAATATGAATAGATCGAATGAGGATACAAAATAGGTGAACAAGTATACAAAATTAATATCAGTCTCACACAGGGGAACAATCTTAAACTAGGTCGCTATGGGAGGTTCTTCATTCTCGAACTCTTTGGACTTCTTGAAAATTCGAATGCCTTTCAGAAGAAGATCTTCAAATCAAGAAACTATCTAAATAATTCCCAACTCTGAGGGACAATGGTCTATACAAATTGGCATCACATCCTTCAATTAATCACATAAGGGTATGATTGTCTTTTTAAACCGAGGACCCTTTTTGATAGAAGTTGGTCTCATTACTGGGCCTGATACCCATGGGGTACTAGTTCACTTAAGTCAGCATGCCTAGTTCAACAGATTTTGGTTTCGCTCTATCCTAGTTAACTAAAGTGATCTGTTCGAATTGACCGAGAACCCAAAATGGATTTTTCGGACTAACATACGAAGTAACTGTTGACCGACTCGAATCAACTACTTCACATGGATGCTCAAAGAAAATCAAGGTTTTATACTGAAAGGCGGTGCAAATACTCACATAACCATCCTTTTCCCCTAATGACTAATGATTTACCAGGAGGGGCAAAAAATGCCATGAAATGCAACAATTATAATTTGTAGAAATTTAAACAGGTAAGCAAATAAACAATTAAATATTATAAGACTGAATAGTTAGTTAAATATAGCCAGTTTCAAATATTTGATTAGAACCTAGTTGTAGTTCCTCAGCAGAGTCATCATTTCTATTTTGTGAAAAAATAATTTCGACTTGATTAAACTTGAAAACTTAAGGAAATTTTCAAATTTTATCAAAAATAGAGTCGCCACTTAATTTGATTAAGGAAAATTAAGAAAACCTTTGAAAAATACTTAAAAGATTTAAAATAGAAAAAAAATTTAAGTTTCAAGAAATCTGGGTAAGGGTTTAAATTAATACTCCGAGAAGATTTTTAACACACTCGGGGTATCCACTAATTTGTGGTTATTCGGTCTATTTGAAACTAATTTGTTGACTAACTGAAATGATTTTTTTTAAGTGAAAAAGCCATGTTAACAATAAAATTTAAACGGGTCTTATTCTTGAGAAAAGATTACTTAAATAAGAATACCAATTTGGACAGGAGGAAAGAGACTTGAGCGTGGATTAATCCTTCCTAGCAAAAGCACCAGCAAGGACAATTCCATTTTTATAATACCTTGAAATAGAGCCGATTAACACAAACAAGAAATCAAACAAGAGCTTGATTGATCAATCGAATAAAATTAGTGTCGAACCATAATCCAATTTGTTCAAAAGAAAATAACAATTCTTTAAAGGATCAACTTGATTAGCTAAAAGGAGTTAGTAGCAAATAAAAATATTTAAATATAATGAAGCAAATATAAAATAATCTACGAAAGTTTGAGCCTTGGGCCCCAAACTGTCCCTTTGAGGAACTGCTACTGCCAAGCCTCTTCAAATTTATTATGGGCCGGCCCATAATAAGTTTTTCTTGTCCTATAACAAAAGTTTAAGCCTTTGAGGCCCAAATAACTTTCAAGGCTTTGAGTCTTTTAAAACCAATCGACTGATTTACTTGTGGGCTTTGTCCCACTTTTTTCACAGCTTTAACCTGTATTTTTTGCTTCCTTTTATATAGGTAGCTGACTCGAAGAACTTGTGTTGATCCTCCAGCCCAAGGAAATGCAAGGGAGGGTTCAAATGGACTCAAATTGGTGTCACACGCATCAAAGAAAGAAAGAATAAGGATTAGTCAAAGAGAGTATGAGATTAATTTCCAAACAAATACATTCAACATAGGCTACTGCACAGATTTTATGAAGAAACAAAGGAAGATAGAAAATTATTTTCCCAGTGGTTCACTATTTAAAAAAGCAAAGACTAATTTCAAGAAGATGAATAAGCGTAACAAAAATCACTGAGATTTTAATTCACCCATAGTTCTTTTGACACAGGGTGGCATTTATGCTTTTAAAGGAGTACTCAGCTAGTTACTCAGATCAAAACTCCATTTATGCACCATTTAGTCATATCAAAAATATAGCATGGCGAAAGAAAGCAGTAGACACAACATCCAATCAAAGAATCTCAATGCTTAATGAAGAAATTTACTCAACGTGTGGACAGAATCACTCACAAGGGACTACCAGATTCTAATAAGCATGCAATATTATAAACTTAACCTCTGATTGACATAGGACCAATTGATTCCAAACTAAAAGGTTAGACAAACTTAAGACGTTAGCAAGCAGTCATGCTAATGATCAAAGTGTTTGAACAAACATGGTGGACAAGTTTTAAACTTCAATAAAACATAGAGTGATTGAACCATTTTATTGTCAAGGCCTAAATCACGGATCGTCCCGGGCACCTACCTAACTCTACCCTAGATAGGAGAACCCTTAACACCCAACCATTCAACCAATGTAGAAGTTTAAACAATTCATTTTTAGTAACATAATTCAGTTAACTCATATATAATACTCTGGTTTAATATATTTGATAAGTAAAAGAGATGCATCAATAATGAATTCTAAAAAACTAGCCTAAACCGGTACAAGAGCACTAGATAAGGGATATGAGAATCCATGACACAACATCCATATAGAATAGAGAGGGCAGGAGCTACTGCTGGGTGATCACCGTCGTGGCTATAGAAACTCTAACTGACCTGCACCATGACTATATCCCCAATTGAAGATATAGTAAGTGTAGTATCAGTACAACCACACGTACTGGTAGGCATCATCGGCTGACCAGGATTAGAAAACACATAATAATAATAATAGCAAATAAGAAAAAAGCCATGACCTTAATTAAAGTTCCAGTTACTAACCCTCGACTATACTCTTTCAACCTATCACCCTTAGCATCTTTGTGACCTATTTGTTACTTAAAATTTTCATATATCTTTCTCCTTTACTAACCCATAATTATCACGCAGTTAATTATAACTCCATGAAACCTTATTTCTTAACTTAATACTGATAGACTTATAGTTTTTCCCTATATAACAACTTCGGGATTGCAACAACTAAGACAATTGGTAATATCAACATCCTTACAAGAAAAGGGCACTATAATATACATCACATATATACCATATACACAAGGGTATAAGACTTATACATAAGTCAAGACGTACCTTATATTCACACTTGACTACAATGCCCAATACCATCAACATAACCGATCCACTCAAGGAACTACAATATCTCATCAAATAACTGGTCCACACAAGAAACCATAATATCTCATTAATATAACTCAGTCCATGCAAGGAACCATCAACAATATATAATTATAGATGCACATTCAAATGCATATGAATGAATGTGTGAATGTAAGATGTGCGCATCATCTCTTTCTCTTTTCAACCTCATCAACAACATTATGAACATCATGATTTCAATATTTTCATCATCATAATCATCATCTCATCATTATCAGTACGTATGAATATGCAAATACAATCAATAATTATAAGTAGTGCATGAAGGTAAATCGTAAACACCCAATTGAAATTAGATACAAGCAACGTCGATTGAAATAGAACTTACAATTAATGACAATCAAGTAATGTGGTCAATAATCACAAGTATGCCCGAAGTCCATTCACCACTTGCTCAATTGAGCATTATCAAACTCAATCATCAATCAAAGATATGTCCGAAGACCAATTCATCAAGTATCCTACCAAGATTGATATATATACTCTAATTCATCATCCTATTTCATTCATCAATCTAAATATCTTTTATTCATATTGAACCCATAGTTCAACTACTATCTAGTAACTCTTCCATTCAAGTCATAACTAAATTCAAGATACTATCCCCTTTAGTCAATCATTCAATCGTTTGACTATATTCACTCTACAATTCTAGCTAGAGTCCTCCACCTTTACACATCGTACTTTCTATCACTTAGCAAAAACTTAAATTTAGGTTTTTAAGTTATATCATCACATCATTTTATCAAAAACAATCCTCCTAACTATCCTCTAGAAGAATGTCTCTTATGTCGGACATGCACAATATTGGGTTCACCCTTTTTTAAGATATTAGAGACTAGTTTTATAGATTAGAAGGTCACCTAATCCTTCTGTTATTATTCATATTTACATATTAAACTCTATAAATTACCAATCAAGTCATCCAAACACAACCACCCCTCAAGGGATCCACACAAAAGACAATACCACACAATCATATTATTATTACATTATTTTTGTGTTTATCCACATAACTTCTACTAATTCATAGTTACTCAATTTCGATGGCTGCACTAACCCCCTTTTGAGATACATGACCTTCCCACGTACCTTTTTGTTAGACTTCCCGGCAAGCTGTCTCGTCTACTTAACCAACCCTTACAACACTCAACTTGAGTAACTTGACTAACGTAGCCCACCTTCATACTTATGCCTCATTACCACTTTCTTAAGGCAAGTCACGGAATATCTTGAATTACTATAAACAATCTACTTGAATCTCAATTAGTTTATTTTCCCCCTTTTTACCGTCCTTACTCCATACTATACTCAAAAAGTAATTACATTCATTCAACTAATTATAATTCTCACCATATTTCACCAAATTCATCCCACAAATACCACACCAGCTAAGTATAACAACAATCCACTTATAATATTAAAGCCTAACCAAATTTTTATCAATTCCATCCATCCAAACACTGTGCCCAAAGGCCTCAAACATAAAATCTCCTAATATTACTATCAAAATTAAGTGCATCTAGACCAACTCTACTATAATTTAACCATAACCTACCTCGTAGATGAAATATGCCGCTATTAAGAGGAGAGAGTTGTCCTACAAGTTCCAAGCATCTTCCCATGTCGGTTCCCAATGGTGTGCCTCAAAATCACTCTCATGAAGTTTGGCCTTTGGAATCTCATAACTATTGAGATGGGGTTTATCCAGGATGTTTCTGGTGGGGAAAAACAACCTAGGAGGATGAAAATAAAAAGGGGTTTTAAAGAAGTTCGGACTGGCCACTGTCGGGTTACCGCTGCAGCGGATAATCTTACCACTGTCGTGCTGCAGTGGTTAATCTATCGATGCAGTGATAGGCTGCAGGCTAGCCTAATTTATATTGGATTCTTAGTCCAATTATGTTAGGCCCCAATTTTTTCCCATGAATTAAATTTTATCAGATCTGGTAGGAGGATTTTATTCGTCATAAAAAAAAAATTTAGAATGTTTTTCAACAAAACGATGTTTTGGTTCGTTACATTTACTAATAGGTGAAAAACAACCAAAAGCTCATGCTATGATAGTTCCCTCCTCTGACTTGAACATCATCAAGAAAATAGGTGTAATCTCGGAGGGTTTCACACGCAAATTGAGAATTCTCAAGGGAACAACTCATCAATCCACTTATGCACTTAGCATAGTCATCAACAACTCGTGTCATCTACTTAGAGATTGATAGGACACACTAACTCTGTCCCGAACCACTTGATTCATAACTAGTTACGCACTAACTATCATAACCACGACCTCGAGCCCAACAATACATAACTAGCATGATAAAAGCACCATAATCTGGGAAACTATGATCCAATCACTAAGTCAAATGGCATGTCTTATACTAAAGGATCCTTAACATCAATCTGTGGTTAACATGTCTATCCTCAGGGATAATAAGGTCCTATGGCCATAACGAGTATCCTATGCTAAGGTTCGGGTCACATTTCTATCCGAAAATCCCTAAATAGGTTAAGTCATGATATACTATTCATACTCCTCTCCTATAATCCCTACCTAGCATGAAATCTATACAATACACAATCTCGTAGAGAAAAGTAGATCGAAACCTACCTTGATGAAGAACCACAACCTTGAATTGCCCACAAATCGCTCGTCTTTGTTCCACGATCCTAAAATTTTGCCACATTATTAAATTAATAATCTACATGTCAACACGAGTAAAACAAAACCCATATTGCTATATGTTGAAACTCAGGTCAAGAACGGGCCCGTGAGGCCTGCAAATAAAATTCAAAACTTGAATCCATCATGAGGTCCATTGAAGGACAAGGAATGTGTGCTCAAAAGTTGACACAAATAGAGTACAAATCGGGGCTCAAATCAGCCCTGAGAGATGGAAAAAATAAGAGAGAAAACAAGAATTAAATGGAGGATTTAGGCCAAAAAAATTACAAGCAAATTAATGGAAAATGATCATCTCAACGTCCTCTACACATTACCAACTCCAATTGATTGATTCCCATACTTTCTTGAGCTCTTAGGGCTAAAAATGGCAGAAATAAGGCTTTGGAAGGCCTAAAACATTAGGGAAGAGAGATTATATACTACCAGGGCAATGCCCTTCGTGAATGCCGGGTCAAGGGCCGTGAACTTGAAGACCATGAGAATTTACCTTTGCGAACACCGGCAAGGGCTGCGATTGAGAAGGCGAATGAGTCTGTCTATCGCGAACGCGACACTGATGGTCTCAAACGTGAAGAAAGAGAAGGGGCTGGGTCCGGTAAGAGAAGGGGCTGGGTCGGGTCAACCCTTCATCACGAATGTGAGAGAAGGCCCACAAATGTAATGGTCAAAATCATGACACTTCACAATCACGGCTGCCTAGCCTTTGTGAACGCGAAGAGTAATTGGACCCTGCACCAGCTGCTGTAAACTATCAAAAGCTAAGTCCTAACAAACTTTGATTGGGGGTTTGAGATTCGTTTGGAACCCTATGCACACAAACGAAGTATGCTACCATACCAAAATTGAAATTTTGAACTCAACAGAACCATTGAAACTTTCAACGGAGGTTGTTTTGACAAATGTAGGTCCCACACCCATTGTTTAATTTTTTATCAAATCTACCCAATAGCCCAAAATGAGTCCGAAAGCCTCAGGACCCAAACCAAGGGTCTCCCTAGCCTAAAATCGACATTTTAGAGTTGATGGATCTGTCTAAATTCTTATCCAAGGCTATTTACTAGGATTTTTGGTAAGAGATCAATTCCTTAACAGTGAAAGATCCAAAATAGGGAATTGAGCCTGAAATCTAAACAAACTGTCCGATACCCGAACCTACAGTTCTGACAAGTCATAAATGACTTGTAGCCGCTATGGAAAGGCTCTAAATGCCAGAAATTCATGGAAACTGATAAAATGACCTAGAGGGTCATTATAGTTGGAGAAGCCAAAGGAAGAACTTAATTTTATTAGGGATGTTAGACTTCCAAATCCAATTAAAATTGTTCATGTTGTCTTCCCTACTGTTTATGCTCTTGTTAGCTAAATATTTGTAAGTACTACTACAAAATAAGAGTTCATTGCCATTAAGACTCTAAATAAGGTAGTCACAATTGGCTTTAGTGTTGGGAATGAGGGAATGCTAGATGGAGTTAGAGATATCCATGGGAATCTCAAAGGGAAGAGTGTTAAGGTTGCAAACTTTGTTGATCCATACATCAAAAAACTTTATATGGGATATTCTTGGTGGACAAGGGCGATGAATGAGGTGATTTAGAGGTGGAAAGTTGGGGAGCCATTTATCATTCCAAAAGTTGGCTAGCTTTCCATCATGGATCACCCATTGGAAAACTTTGTTACAAGTTGACCAGACTTTTTTGATATTAATCTAAGTTTTAGATAGACTAAGTTTGGTGGGTTGATTTTGAATGTTGTACTTGGCTAGGAGGATTCTTGTCCAAAGATAGTTTGGAATTTTCGAAAGTATCTAGGCCAAGCTATAGTACATGGAATCATTCTTTATAGAAGATTTTTGCAAGCCAAGACCACCCTCACTTTTGAGTTTGGTGATAGTATCTCAGCCTATAAAGTGCATCTTTTTCTTGGCATCAGTGGTACACCAAATATAGTTTCTTTGAGATCTATCAATTAGTTCTGAATCTTACAAGGGAGATATATATATTGCATAACATGGTTGGGGGTGCTCCTCAGGGTAGATTTAGCTAAAATAGTTCTACCAGCCATGTTGAGAAACTTAGTCTTCCATCTAGAAAGCTTAGTATGGATGTTGTCCGGAATGAATTGAAAGTCCCTATTAGTAGGCCTATTTTGAAAGATAGAAAAGCCAAGATATTTTCCAAAGGACTCTTTGACTGGAATGGACATTTCAGTTTCCAAACTTTGAATGGTGTCTTGGCTAGTATTTTTGAAAATATGACCTAAGATTTGACATTGTTAATTATTTTCCCAAAGTGAGCACTGAAACTAGCCAGAGTATTCGTGATTGTTCAGTATTTTTTTGTCGCTTTAGCAAACAAGGCTAGATCATCTACAAAAAAGTGACGGGAGAGTTTTGGCCCAACTTTACTGGTAGAAATAGGAGTCCAGTTTAGGAGATCTACCTCATAATTTATTCTTCTGGAAAGAAGCTCCATGCAGAGGATAAAGATATTGGGGAGAAGGGGTATCCTTGTCTTATTCCTCTTATAGGCTTGAAAAAAGTGGTGTAACTACCATTAACCAGGAAAGAGATGGAAGAGGAGGTGATGTAAGACATAATGAGTTTGTTGATTCCAGGAGGGAAATTGAAGAAGTAAAGGACTTGTCTTATAAAGGACCACTCCATTCTATCAAAGTACTTTCCAGTTCAATCTTAAAGATCATCTTGGAACTTGTCCCTTTCATTTTGGATAAGCGGCCGATGTATTCTTGGAAAATAATAGCATGATTAAAAGCTCTTCTATTATCAAGGTAACTAGCTTAATTCATACCAATGATGTTTTGCAGTAGAGGTTTAATTCTAATTGAAATAATCTTAGTAATAACTTTGTATTGGGTGTTACAAAGTCCAATAGGCTTGAAGTTCCTAAGTGTAGTGGCATTGGCTCACTTAGGGATAACACACATGTAAGTAGAGTTAACCTTCTCATCCATGGTGAAGTTGGTAAAGGTACTATTGCAAAATTTGATTAAAGGATGTCCAATGATGTCCCAATATTTTTGGTACAGACTAGGGTGGAGGCCATCACATCCACGAGCCTTAGTAGGCTTGAAAGAAAATATAACTCTCTTGATTTCCTTAAAACAAGGAATAGAATTAAGAAGAGGGTGGTCACTAGAGTTAATAGATCCATGAAGGGAGGGATTCCCCTGTCACTTAAGATAAGAAAGGTTTTACTCAAAGGAAAAGAGACTGGAGTAGAAGTCCTAAATCATATTTTTAATGTCCATAGGGTTATAAGTCCACTCCTATTGGTAATTTTTTAAGACATAAATTCTATTCCTTTCTTTTTTATTCAGGGAAGCAGTGAGAAAGAAGATGGAATTAGATTCCCCTTCTATTAATCAATTGATTCTGAATTTAAGTTTCTAGAATTCCTCTTCTTGCTTGAGGATATCATTGTAATCCCTAGAGAGGTTTAGCTCCTTGTTTTACAGGAAAGAGCTAGTAGGACGTCTAGGAGATTTTTGAATCCTAGATAGCCTGACAAGGATTTTCTTCTTTTTATGGAAAATATTGCCAAAGACATCCTTGTTCCACACCTTAATGGTGGTTTCAAATCTAGCAGTAGCTTCAGTGAGGTTATTGTTATTATTAAAGGAGTCTCTAACCAAATTAGGAAAACAAGATGGGAGAACCACATAGTCTTCATCCTAAAGGGTTTATTAGGAATAGAGATGCTCCTGATGAGGCTGACCAGGAGAGGACAGTGGTCAGAGTGTGTTCTAGGTAGATGAATGATTGTAGCATTAGGGTAAAGGAAGATCTAGGAATCAGAAGCTAAACATCTATCAAAGCTCTCTAAAATCAAGCTACTCATATTCCTAAATCTCTTATTGGTCCATGTATATCTACTACCTTGAAAACTAAGTCCACCAGTTTGCAGTAATTGATACAATCCTAGAAGAAAGAGGCCATATTATAATTAATCCTATTACCACCAAACTTGTCACAAGCTTTAAGGATTTCATTAAAGTCACCATCTATAAGCCAACTTTCATCGGGAGTGTCTTTGATAGTATCAGCTATAATATTAAGGTGTTTCCAAAAGATCTTTCTATCATCAAAGAAAGTACTAGCATAAATGGCACTGAAAAACCAGTTTGAGGGAGGAGAACTGACCTTCACTGATACATAGATACATTGAGGGGAAATGGAGATATTATTGATGCAGATATTGTCATCCTTCCATATGATAACAATACCACCAAATAACCCAATAGCTTTGAACTCAATAAAATTGGAGAAACCCAAATTATCATAAAGGCTTTTATGATAGGCCATTCTGGTTTTAAGCAGGGCAAGGATGATATGTTGGTGCATGCTAATCATAGATTTGCAGTGTTTTCTGAATTCGGTATTATTTGCCTCTAGTATTCCATAAGATACAATTCATCATCATTAGTTTTAGAGTTTGGGGGGGGGGGTGATATCATTACATCCTTAACCTTTCCTAGAGGGTGGGATAACTCTACATTGTCTAGTTTTTTTTATTAGGACCTGATCTTCACAGTCCAGATTTCCTCTGTAAGGGATTTTGGTAGAAGGACACCCAAGACTTGACTTGTTAAGTCCATTGGAAGAAGGACTATTATCATTTCTTGAAGCACCTCTGTAAACTCTAGAGTAAGACACATTTCTAGAGTTATTGCATTTGTTTTGGAGACTTTTATGAATGGTAGGATTGACTCCATTTCTTTGTTAGAGGCTCTCAACAGTTCCAATACTGAGGTTTGTTTTTCCATCTCCAGCAGTAGAGGGTTTAAAATTGATCCCTCCTGGTTTGGGTTTATTGGGGTGCCCCATTCTTTTTTACAAAAATTGGCGCTTGTAAGAGCAAGTTTTGGTTTAGAGCTGGGATGAAGGAAAGGCTTTGTCTCACTTGGTTTATCAGCTCTGAGAGTATCGGCTTTGTCTCACTAGGTTCATCAGCTCTGAGAGTATCTCAGGAGTGAGACTCCACTGGGATGGATAATTTATCATATTCATTAACGTGGTCATCCAAATATTGTGCTTGTATTGGAAGAGTCCCTGGTTTAGGCCCTTCATTACCACCTCTATTAGGTGAGCAGGATTTTGAATGATGATTTTCACCCATCTTCCCTCTACCCATAGTTAAAATTAGACTACTTAGATCCCCAGATTCATTTCCAGCCATGAAGATGGTTGATGAGTTAAAGGGAGTGATTCTGTGATGAAGGTTAGTATGCCATGATTAAAGTTGTTTTCTAAAGAAAGAGAGTTTGTAGAAGGAGCCAATTCAGAGCATATAAGCATTTACAAGTTTTCATCAGAAGGCTTTGTCAGGTTCATTAATGAGGATGTGGTTGAAGTTACAGTGTCCATCACATCCGTCACACCCTCGATGGGAAGCAGATAGGAAGCCATCTTGGATCAGCTGGCATTTTTTTGGGAAAGGTTTTTATGGCTGAGCATTAGAGGTTAAAATGGACTTTGGTTCTGAAGAACGATTATTACCACTTTTAGAGTTGATTTGAGAGGATGTAAGAAGAGTTTTGTTAGAATATGACACCTTTAACTTGGATTGAATTTTATCAGGAGAAGCATTTCTAAGTTTAAGATGAGAATTGGATTGACCATCAGAGTGTTGTCAATTCTCCAAGGTGTAGTAAGAAGCTGGAGGCCCCAAGCCCACTCGAGAGTTACTATTGGGCAATTTTTTTGTCACGCTCAATCCTTTATTTTTTGGCCAGCTGATAAGCTCGGTTTGGCAAGGGTTTGCTTTTTGAACATCAGGAGAAGTTTCTAGGTCACTGTTGGACCTAGCGTTGTCATTGACAACATCGTCGTCGGTTTTAGATGCTATAGATGGGTTGGAAAACTTACCTACTTTCCTATTGAAGGTCTTAATGACGGTATAGAGTGTTGGAGAGATCTTACTAGGCTTTCCTTGTATTGGTTTTTTCGATCATTCTTACTTTTTATTTTGAAGGAAACAATTTGCCAGTGTTGATCTTGCCCTGCTGGTTTTGTGAAAGGATTGGGATTGGCATTTGGGTGTGTGTGTGATGTGTGTGCACTTACCTGGGGTATGACTAAGTCTACCACAACTTTTGCAAAGTATCCCTTCCCCTCATATAGAAGAGATCGGGAATGTTTACTAATGGTGATGGAGGACTTGACTGGGGAATCTAGAGGTACTTGAATACAGATGTGGGCATATCTACCCCTAAGTGTAATAGAGGTGCATAAGTCTACCTTAACTAGTTTCTCAATCCTCTGACCTATCATTTCCAAAATGATTTGGTCATAGAATTTCGTTGGGAGTTGAAATAGTCTAATCCAAATTGCAGTGAATTGGATTTGGTTTTCACTAGGGACGAAGTTGGGCTCCCAATTCCTGACAGAGAGGAAACAACCTCCAACAAACCAAGGACCTTCTTCTGAGGTTTTCTTTTTGCTTTCTTCAAGAGTGAATTTTATTGTGAAGAAATCAGAATCTAGATCTATGAGTATGTTGTTCTCTTGAGGTTTCCATAATTTGATAAGCTTTGATTTGAGATATTGGTGATTTAACTTCCGCCCAAAAGCTTTGATGATGATCGAGTGTTTCCATGGGGCATAAAGCCTTACTCGGTCCTCAATTGTTAAATTAATGAGGTCTTCTTCAATATTTTGCTCATTCTTAGTTTTGTTTAGGAACTCATCTTGGAAGGAGGTTGAATGTCTTAGATTAGATTCCTTTACAATGTCCTTGTAGGATTGCTTCTGCATTACGATGTCTTCCATGTGGCAATCTGAGTTTCCAGTGGGGTCCGGTGGCTCCGATGGAATGTGTGGAGGAGGGGGCAAGTCTACTAGTGACGAGCTGGTCATACTCGTAGGTGTTGGTAGTGGAAGTTTAGAGAGACGTGGGTCTTTCTCTCAGAAAATTATCGCTAAAAATTATAAGCAAAATCAAGTTTTGAATAAGAAAAACTCTTATATCTTGATCTCTCACTTCTTGTCTACTTTCTTACTAATATTGTTACTCTTTTACTTTAATCTTATAATATACCTTATATATTAAATAATATAAGTTAGGTACCTAATATACATTAGTAGGTGGAATCATATCTAATGCACTAATATATTAAAATAATAAAAATTAGGCATCTATATGAACCTTAGTATATCTCACGTGCATTATACTGGTTGGACAAACTTTTCTTCTTGCATCAATATATTTTTTCCCCCATATAAATACATTTACGCGCTAGCATAAAAAAAAAGGAAAAAAAAGAGAGAACTGTTATAAATGTATTTACATTATAGTGAATGTCTATCAAGATATAGTGAGTATCTATCAAGATATTGTAAATGTTTATCAAGATAGGGAATGTCTATCTCTTGGATACTAGGAGGAATTTTCCTCTCTAAATAGAGGGGTTGTATTCATTGTAAATCATCCTGAATCCATCCCTCATTCCCCATGAGAAATAAAGAAGTCTCCTCTCTTCTCTCCCTTATTATTCTTGTTCTTTATTATATTAGTTTATAACATGTTATCAGCACAAGACTCTAACCAACTGACATTAAGTTTTAAGTTTTAGTTGTTCTTTGGCTTAGTCTCGTTATGAAAAGCAAGAGGAAAAAAAAAAAAGCTACTGCAGTAGGTACAAATTCAGGTACGTTTTTCTATAATTTTCTTATGATTTGAAAATAAATCAAATAATTGACGTGGAACCGTAAGTACATTAGCTATTGACACTTCGAACAAGTGCAAATTGCTTTGGTCAATTCACTCATAGAAGTGTAGTACAATAAATTTATTTTGTACAATTTAATTCATATATCAAATTGGATTACTGCCAGGAATACTAAATATTTTGAGGCGTCAAATTTGCTAGTAGTGATTATATATTTTATATGGTCTCACCGTGACAAAATTTGTTAATCATCAAAAACTATCTGGTTAAATTTGTTAGAAGCTATATATTTCACGTTATTAGTTATTTGGTCTTTAAATATATATTTGGTTATCTTATCATTGATTGAAGGTAAGACGATGGATTCAAATTTCATTGCACCAAAAGGGTAAGACATTGGGTTAAAGTCCCGATGCACCATAATGATAAGATGTTGGGTTCAAATCCCATCAATTTATGCCTAAGAAACCTTTATATGGATAAGACATTGAGTTTGCATCTCAATGCACTATATTGATAATATAATGATAGCTAAGGCAAAATAATGTACTTTTGATAAAAAGTCATGAAGCTTGTCCCATTGAATATGCTCCATTCCCTAAATTGAATATGGTAGCAATGCATTATATGTCGCAAAGCAGACAAGCAGTTAAAACTTCATAGTACTTCATAAGATCATGAAGTAGTAATTACTTTGAAGTCTGGTAACTCTGAAAGATATGTTAGAGAAAAACTTCCATCATATGTATGCCTCGATTTACTCCTGAAGTAGCAATATCTTGAAAGAGATTCTAAGCTATCATAATTTGATAGGCTTAAGGCACGATTATATTCTATTCCTGAGGAATGAGAATTTCGGTTGTTATAAATACAGATCTATACCCTGGGGGTGAATGTGATTGTATTTACTAAAGCTTATAAATTCGAACGTGTTCTTGGTTGTAAAAATATCACAACCCACCTCAAGAATAGGTAGAATAGTTGGAAGATTGAATATCTCCAAGTTAAGAAACATGAATGTGAAAAGTTACCATAGCATGATGAGATCACATGCCATAAGAAACTAAGAGTTTATTAGTTATTGATACAAAATTCATATCATAGTAAACAAGAAGTTTACCAAAGTAAAAGGCACATGTCATGGTAAATTTGGAGTTTACTAGTATAAAAATTCATAAGTTGACATGAACAATTACGACATTCCAAAGATGTGCATATTGAGTATTAAATATATATTGAAGAGCTAGAAAATTCTTCTTGAACTTTTAATGTTGTTGTTCTCGTGATAAGTTGGTTGGACCAACTAATGTTGGGGTTGAATCCCCTAAATTCTGGAAAGTATTAAAGGTGAATAAGGGTCCGTTCACCTATCATGTGATCTATTAAGATGCATCGATATAAAATGATCACATGCGTGTTTATTTTCAACCTGCAGTTTGACATTCATAAAGTTACTTGCTTAATCTAAATTGAGTTAAGAGAATAATTTTCAGATTATGTAATCAAGACAATTCATCTTGATAAATGTTGGTTTGACGATGAATGCCTCCGATAAACAGCTGAACCATTGCTTATGAGAACAAAACTTTATGTATTGGTCTGAAATATGAAATATTACATACAATAGCACTTGTATGCATTGGACCAATAAATTATGATTAATTCTTCCCTCTCAATTGGTTCAAGGTCAGCAACCAAATATTTCATCTAGTAATTTTTTATGTGTGGTATATGATTAATGGATATACTATGATGCACAAAGATGGATTCGCTAAAGTAAATTGAGATGTATGTTAGTTTTCCTAACATAAGGGGGAGATAATAAGCAGCTAAGAAAAATGTTGTGAATTATCAATATTATGATCCTCATTCAAAAGATAATTCAAGTTCAAATGCTTGGAGCATTTGCTGACCCAAAATTAATCTCATAGTTAGTTGTAAATACTCCAATTGGATGTCCCTGAAGGACAAATTCTACCGTTGCATGAAGCATGGTAGATTAATCGGTTCCAAATAAAATAATCCTTAAAAAGGATAAGGAGTAACTGATCATAATAAGGAGGCAATGTGCTCTTGAAGAGCATACGACATAACACTTCATGAAACCTCATGAGAGGTTTAGGTACCTAAATAATTGAAGTGATGAGATCTCAAAATGTTATGTCACATTACGAACCGATATAAATGATATATCGTCAACGATATCTTTGATACAATATGGCGCAATATTGTAAAAGATTATGAGGATATGAATTCTACGTTTATTTAAGCATGCTGACGTAAAAATATTTATCAAGTGACATGAAAGGATGCATTTTGATAAGCATAAAACTTATTTGACTTGCAGTCCAGACACTAGAAGATGTCACATATTTAATGTTGAATATTGTCACTTGACAAAATCGATATGGAAATCCCCAAAGGATTCAAAATGCCTGAAACATATAACAATTTCTGGGAAACTTATTTATAATCCTTATAAGGGATAAATTGATGATTTGAATATTATTGAAACTCTTGAAGAGTTTTCAAAAGCAATAGATTATTTGCTTAATAAGAAACATGCAGAATTGGATTGGATCCTGAAGTACCATATCTTGTGCAATTGATGCATTTATACATCTTGCTACAACTATGAGCATGATAGAGTTTTACTCCTACACGGAGATAATGAAGTAGATCACTTGCATATTGCAATTGAAAGCCCTTGTATGAATGTGTTTATACTAACACATATTGTCAAGTTTTTGAATATACATGATATTCATATATGATAGACATAATGGTTCGATACAAACATATTACCTATTGTCATGAAGGGTTACTGTCACACCATGTATACATGATATTCATATTACGCTAAGATGATAGTTATTCATAAAGCAAGTCGAGAATGTATGTGGCCGAGATTAATGATACATCTCATTCAAGAAAAATGTGATTTGAAATGTGACAAAGTACCCACGATTTTACATGAAGATAATGCAATATGCATAGCACAACTCAAGGAAGGATTCATAAAAGAAGATAGAACGAAGCACATTTCGTCAAAGCTTTTCTACATACATGAGCTCAAAATGAATGGTGATATCAACGTGCAATAAATTCGTTCGAGTGATCTTATAACTAATTTATTCACAAAGTCTCTATCAACTACAACTTTTGAAAAGATTATGCACAAGGTTGAAATGTGAAGATTCAAGATTCGGAATTGATGTTCTCATCAGGGGGAGACAATACGCGTTATACTCTTTTTACCTTTCAAGGCTTTGTCCCACTGGGTTTTCCTTGTAAGGTTTTTAATGAGGCAGCCGAAATGCGTATTATTAGAGATGTGTACACTTTTTCCTTCACTAGATTTTTATCCCACCGGGTTTTTTCTAGTAAGGTTTTAACGAGGCACATTATCTATCAATTAGACATTCAAGGGGAAGTGTTATAAATGTATTTACATTATAGTGAATGTCTATCAAGATATATTGAGTATCTATCAAGATATAGTGAGTATTTATTAAGATATTGTAAATGTTTATCAAGATAGGGAATGTCTATCACTTGGAGATATTAGGAGGAATTTTCCCCTATAAATAGAGGAGTTTTATTCATTGTAAATCATCCTGAATCCATGCCTCATTCCCCAAGAGAAATAAAGAAGTCTCTTCTCTTCTCTCCCTTATTATTCTTGTTCTTTATTATATTAGTTTATTTCAAGAACAAATTTCAGCCTACCACATTATTAATAAAATGTTGATAGCTTTTAGTAGAAATGTTCAATTGACAAATGGTTTGAAGCGTTAAAATTAGACTTAAAATTCAAATCCTTTAATTTGATAGGTAGTTCAACCCTTAATTCCTCATATTCTGAAAGATATTCTCACTTAAAGTTGAATCCTGTGCGAATTTATTAAGAAAAGTTTTCCATAAAATGACCTTCAACTTAACTTTCGTGCTAAAGCTCCTCTTGACCTCCAATTAGCAGGCGTTTGGCCATGAATATTATTCACAATCTTCTGGAATACGTTTTTATCTTATTCCAGAATACTTGTTTGGTCATAAATATTTTGGAATACGTTTTCACAATATTTATCTTCAGGTGTTTTTATTATTTTTGGATTCACTTTTTGCACTTTTAAATTTATTTATTTTTCAAAAAAAAATCTAATTTTTTTATTTTCATAAAATAACCCATTTTTCATAAAACTCTAAATTTTTTTAAATTTTTTTTTACTTTTTATATTTTTTAACTTCAAAAATACCTCATTTCCAAAATATTATGGTCAAACACAGCTCCAACTCTATTTTCAACTTCAAAATTACCAAATAAAGTGAATATGTTTTTGGTTTTCATGGCCAAACGGGTTAAACGTTTAACTTTTCAAATGCCATCATGTACTGTCTCCTCGATATATTTGTTGGGATCGAAATCGATCAGGGCGTCATGCGGAAGCTAATAAGTTGCAAACCATGGTGATGATAAATCAGATGAAAAATAAAACTATACTAAAACATAATATTATTGATATGATTCGGCCAATCGGTTACATATTAAAAACTAATGCAAAAGCATATAATCTATTAGAAGAAAATTCCACTAAACAAGACTCTTAAACAACTACATTATAGATGTTATTGTGTTGTGGAATAAGAAGAATGATGCTCAATTTATAGAGGTAAAAAACATTTCCTCCAAGAAAGAGGTTAGCAAAATATGAAAGAAAATTATATTTTCCTTTCAGGAAAAGTAAAAACAATTATGGTATTACTTTGACTTTCCTTCCAGAAAAAAGTAAAACTCAAATTTGATAAGAAAATCAGGACAAAACCCCCTGACAATGTTTACTCAATACAACTTTATCCCCCGAGTTTGGATCGATTCATCCACATTTGACAAGTCGAACTTTAATTAACCCAGAGTATTACAATATAGTTGCATTCATTTTTATATATTTTAAATAATACTTAATTTATTATCAAGTGTTCTTGAAATGTATTAATTTATTTGTTCTTTCATATTCATATTTTGATATATATTAAACTCTTATATTTTCTTCGATTTGAGATGGTGTATTATCGGTATTTTTATAGACGGAACAAAGCGTATCAATTTTTAGGTTATATATTTTGTTATAAATTTTGATTAAGTGTGCATATGTATATCATTGAAAAATTATTGTTAGACTAAAAAAAATGACTAACACGTGCTTTGATAAGTAATACATATGTTTGTCAATTACTACAAATGAAATAACTAACGTGTGTTTTATAAGTAATACATATATTTGTCAGTTACGACCAAACATATCTTGATTTTTTACAACTTTATCTATAATGCTAAAAAAATTAAAATTAAAATTATATTCATATGACAAAAAACTAAAAAAATCAAATCAATCAAACTAATATAGTTGTTCTGATTTGACTTTGTTAATATTTAAAAACCTAACCAAACCCCCCTAATTATTTGTACCGTCTTATCTATTTCATCAATTGTCCACAGTAATGTTGGTGTCCCTTAATTACACCATTAGATAAGGCTACCGTAGCAGGTTACCAACTTTCTCCTTTTTCAAGAATTTTGGCATTGATTTTTTCTACATAAACTTTCTTCCCTTCCCTTCAAATCATCTATCTGAATCTTTTTCAATTAGCTGATTGGGTTTTTCTCTCTTTGCTTCTACTACCTCACTGTAAGTTTTCATTTCTAACCTTTTTTGATTTGTTCTAAATGTTGATTCACAATTAAACTAACAAATTTTACATATATTTTATGTGTGATTTGTGAATTATTATACGGTAAACAATTGCAAATTTTCACGGAGGTTTCAAAAAAAAAAAAAAACTTTCAAACACTTATTGAAAAGTGGTTGTTAAAAAGAGTAATATTTTGACATTTATTAGTATATTTTGACATTTCTAAGTTCATAGATACAATAACCCTTATGCTTGTAGACGGAAAAGGAGAACCCAAAATTTGTTAATATATGAGAACTTTGGGATCGTTTGGTAGTTGATTTGGAGGTGAGTTAAGCAGGTATAAGGTATTGAATTCTGCATAGGTAATACCATGTTTAGTAGTTGGTACGGTTGGGAAGTAAGTTATTCCTGTATAAAAAACAATGTTCGATTTGCAACTTGGATACTCACATAACTAATACTATATGTTTAATTTAAGAGGAAACATATGTATTATTTTATGTAGGATAGAAGGTATAATAACTAAATTTTGAATAACTAATTCTTAGATAAAATAATACATAATATCCCTCATAACAAATCCTTGCATCAAATAATACATAGAATCTCTTGTAACTAATCCGTGTATTATTAATACTTGCATAACTCTAACCAACTATCAAACAACCCCTTACGATAAACAAGAAGAAGTTCCCCGGCTCAAAGTTAAAAAAATATTTGAGGCGTTTAAAGAATTACTTTTTTTTATTATTATTTATTCACCCAGATTATACTCACATGTAGTGATGTTATATAGTCCACTAAAAGTCACATATCGATACACTACAAATTAGTGGTGTCGGCCGGGTTTATATGGCTAGGATTGTTCATGATTTAATTAAAAACCAATCAAAATTGAATATTGAATCAAATTATTAAATTAGCTGATATTTTTTTGAGTTTGATTTCTGAAAAATTGATAATATTTGGTTTGTTTGATTTTGATTTTATTAAAAAAATCAAAAACGAAATCAATCCAACCAAAAATTTATCTATATTAATTTTCATAAATAATTTTAAATATATTATATATTTTTCCATCAAACTATTTTATTTTAGCTTGTGATCGTGCTATCCGTTCAGGAGTGAAGCATATTTGGTTGGTATTTAAGAAGATATGACTAATTATTTGTATCAATGGTTGTTCTAATTTTCTTTAACCAATGCAAGCTAGACTCATTTGCAAGTTTATTTTGTGCTTTAACTTATCTGTACTTTAAAGTAGATCGAAATTAATTACAATGAAATTCACAAAATTTATTCACATTTTTTTTCATCTATCAGGATTAACAAATGTTTCTTGTGCCATAAGATAAAATATAGAGAATCCTTAGCTTTTTAGTATTCGCTAATAGAAAATTATCATACTATTCATATTGGAAGCCTCGCTTCTATTTAAAACACTGCATAGTAAATTGACTTGTTCTGACTTCTGAGTATAGTTTAATTTAATGAAATGATGTTACATTGTACCTAACAAAAATTTTATTATTTTATTTATTTGTTTAATGTCAAGAAATAATAATAGAAAAAGAATGAAAGAGTATATAACTATATATTTATGTACAGTTAAAAACCGAACAACCGAACCAAAGAGATAACAACCAAACTAATAAATGTATATCATACTATTTGGTTTGATTTGATTTTAATAATTTAAAAACCGACTGATCTTGATTTTAACTAAAAATTAAATCGTGAACTCCCTTATAAATAGCTTTGGGCTCTCCTACCTCAAAATCTAGCTTTTGAAGTGTCGTTCTACCTGAGTAGTAACAACGGCTTTAGAGATATCCGTTTCCACTGTTCCATGTATGGTTACGCTGGTATGGTGGTGTTCGCCCGACTCTAATTGTGTCTATCTCACAATCGTCGAGCACGATGAATGCGGTGCGTGTGGTGGTTTGTTATGGTCAATTGCAAGTTCCGTATTGATACTACAAAGTGCTAATATGAGATTTATATAACCTTAGACCATCTCTCTTAACCCAGTAGCTAGCGGGCGTGGTGATTTATTATGGTTCATTACAAGTCTCACATTGATATTTCAAAGTGTTGATATGAGATTTATATAATCTTAATTTTTCTCATCTCAATAACTAATTTTTGGAGTATGATTCTCCCTAGATTGCAACAGGTGATGGGTCTTTGTAAATTACTACTTATTACAAAAGTATTCACAATGTTTGAAGGGTTAAAGAGTACCCTATTGGTAGGGAAATAACGTCAAAATTGTAAACAAACTTTGAGAGGAAATAACGTCAAAATTGAGGTCCCTTTTGAGAAATTTATGAAACCTACAGAAGCAATTAAAAAAAAAAAAGTGATGCCATTAGGTTAGAAGGAAAAATTATTCTAAGATTGAGATCCTTCAGAAACGCTCCATAAAGAAAAGAACAAAGAGACCGCAGACATAGGGCAGAAAAATTATTGTGTGGGGTTATTTTAAGTGCTTCAATGAATCACAATGCTAGCTGTCAGTGCATGGTGTGGGTTACAATATTAGTTTTAGTAGATAAATCAAACATTGAATTAGAGATGGCAATGGAGCGGTGCCAGTACAGTAGTTAGGTTTTCGGCTATGTAGGGCGGTGCGAATTTCAGGCTATGTGAGCGTTTGGTGGGTTGAAATACTTTTTAAAAAAAATTGATGTGGGGCGGGATGGGGTGGATTGTAGATCTAATTTAAATATATTTTATAACAAAATTATTTTCTATCATCTCCTTGAGAGAAAACTAACATTGAAATCATATACCTAAATTTTGACTATAATCGAAATCATACCTAAAATTTGACTATGATCGAAATCATACCTAAAATTTGACTATGTATCTATCCATGTTTACTTTTGTGTATGGCTGGGTTTTACTTTCATCATAACTTCTTTTATATTTTGTGTTTTTTTATGTGTAACACAAAAAAAAAAATATAATTTATGATCGGTATTTTATGGTTAGTAAACTGTGTAAAGAACATAGTGTTCTTCAATAAGTTGAAATGAAACTACACCAAGGTTTTCTATATCTAAAATCGTATCAAAACTGTTCAAAATGTTACAATACAGCTAGCTTGATGGAAGTTGTACATGTATGATTGAAGTGCTAGAATAAAAGTTGTGAAATATAGTAAAAGAAACATATCGACATGATTATGATGAAGAATATTGCATGCATAACAACGACGAAGACATGAGAATCCAACAATTTTTTTTTAAAAAAAAAAAGTTAAGCAGGCTGGGCGGAGCGGGTTGAATCCTTCACGGGATTATGCGGGTTTGCCCCGTAACGACGCTGCACCGCACTGTTTGTCATTCCTACGTTGAATAGAGGTATACCTTAAACATGGATCTTAATTCCTCGCTTATTTGTAGATCTCTATCTTATTGAAAGCTATGGCCTCTAAGGTATCCATCGTGTCAACATGGACAGTTAAAGCTGGAGAGAGTGTGATTGAAGAGAATCAATCAAATAATTGTAAGATAATTGAGTTGACACCATGGGACATTCTTGAGCTTCAACTTGACTATGCTCAAGGTGGAGTCCTCTATCTCATGCCTACATCTCAACAAGTAGGAGATCTATCAAAAGCAACCAACACCAGTTCCTTGATTGATCATCTTAGAGCTTCACTATCGAGAGTTTTAGATTTCTTTCCTCCATTCTGCGGCCGTTTTGAGGCGGTCACAGAGCAGAGTGGAACCACTTCTTTCTTTATTAACTGTAACAATGCTGGTGTTCAGTTCATCCATGCGCTAGCTGATGGTGTTACAGTTGACGACATCTTGGAATCAAAATGTGTTCCTCATGTGGTACAAGATTTTTTCCCATTAAAGGGAGTTCAAAACCAAGAGGCTACCTCCCAACCATTTTTAACTGTGCAAGTAACAGAACTTGTGGATGGCCTTTTCATTGGCTGCACATGCAATCACACATTAGTTGACGGAGCATCCTTTTGGCATTTTTATGGTTCTTGGGCTGAGATATCTTGCGGTTCTAATGTCATCTCAAAAATTCCATTTTTGAAACGTCAATTCCCTTTCAAAATTGACAATTTCTCCAACCGCATTTCTATACCAAATGAAAGAATCAATGCAAGTGATCATAAATTCACTCCACCAGTACAAATATTACGAGAAAAGGTGTTTCATTTTACCAAAGAAAGTGTAGCCAAGCTAAAAGCAAAGGCCAATCTTGAAATGAACACCACCAAGATTTCTTCTCTTCAAGCTGTGTTGGCTCATGTTTGGCTATCCGTTATACAATGTAAACATCTCGATCACAACCACGAGACTACTTTTGAAGTATGCATTGACATGAGAGAAAAACTGAGTCCTCCTTTACCTGAAGGGTTCTTTGGAAATGCAGTTTACCCTGCTACCATAACGATTAAGACGGGAGAGCTACTCGAGCACGGATTTGGATGGGCTGCTTTACAAATTAATGAGATGATTGTTTCCCATGACCATGAAAAGTTTAAGTGCATATACGAGAATTGGATGAACGACCCTGAGGTAACAAAATTGGGTGACTTGCCAAGCAATTACTTTATGCTGCACAACTCTCCAAGATTCAATTTTTATAAGTATGATTTTGGCTGGGGAAAGCCACTTGCTCATAAAAGTGGCGTGGCAAACATGTTCGAGGGAAAAATTACTGTGTCACCTGGGCTAGAAGAAGGGAGCATGATTCTTGAGATTTGCCTTTCTTCAAAGACAATACAAGCATTGGAAGAAAACAAAATATTTGGGGAGTTTGTGACCACACGACTTGCTGTGGAATGAACAATTAGAGCTTCTTATGGTATTTCTTGTTAGATTATTTATATGCATGAATGAATCAGGAGAAAATGTAGTATCTAAATTTGCTACTTTATTTATGAATCTTTGGAGTCAGGATAGAGCATCACCACAGCAATAATATACCATAGAGGTGTTAAGTTGTGTGTGCCTCAGGGCTGCTGTTTGTATTTGAGAAGCTTTTGTTGTTGTTGTTGTTGTGATTTGAGAAGCTACATTGTGTTCAACTTTTACAATCTTTTGGGGCAAAATATTTGCTTATTGTATCGCGTGTTTTATTAATTAATTAATTTCTATATAAATCATATTTAGTTTTAGCTATTAACGAGTTGTCCATCTCTAAACAATTAAATACACTTCCTTCGGTTTATAATGGTGTCCACTTAGCCTTTAGCACACCTTAAGAAAATATTAACTCCAAGAAACATAAGGTATTTTGACTAAACTAACCATACTTAATGGTAAAAATTGAAGTAACTTTAAAGACTTCTTAGGAAAGTGTAAATAAGGGAGAATCTGGCAAAAATAAAGTTAAGTCTTTCTGATTATGTAAATACACACTTATTTTGGATAAAAATAAAAAAGACTAAGCGGACACTTCTTATGGAGTCCGGAGGGCAAGTGGTTGTTCAAAGATTTTAAACCCCAAGATTCTTAGACATAATAGTGCTCATTATAGGAACAAGGGATATAAAACTAACTAAAGATCTTAACATGGCCCCCTAATCAAACTAGAGCGTAAGGGCACTTGTTCTTAGTTCTTCCCTTTCGGTCCGGATCTGATAAAGAAAGGAGCTAAAGGGGTTGTTTGCAGCATATGTTGCGGACTGCCATTTTTCTTGACGGACTTCACCAAACTACCATTTGCTCATTCTAATTTATTTTATTTTTTTAAGTAGTTCACAGCACTTATTACGAACTACAACTAATATTTCTTCTCTGTTTTTTTTTTAAAAAACTTTTGCAGGTGTTGAATTTGACAAAAATAAAAAAAATAATTACATCGCAATAGTTAGTGCGAACATACTGCATTCTTTATTTTCATTTAATAGTGGTTCACACTGTACGTTACAAACTACTCCTACTTTATTTTTTTTGTAAACTTTTTGAAGCTTTCAGACACGACGATGCATTTAACAAATTTGTGCACCGCATTTTGTGGTAAGAAACGACGAGCCAATTCATTCCTGTCCAATGTACTTGTAGCTGTAGGAAGTGCGTCATTCGTAATAGGTACTGTGAACTACTATGTTATTTTATTTTGGTTAGAGTTAATTTGCTCTATATATAACAAATAACTATAAAAAAAATTATATTTCGTAATAGGATACTGGTGATTTACTATAAATATATAGCAATTCTTTCACTTTGAAGTAAACTAGTATACGTGCCCGCGTGATGCGCGAATAATATTAAAATATTATTTCTAATTGTTTTATATTGAAATGTGTCGTTCGATCATGCTAAATCATTCTACCTTAAAATATACTTCAACTGTCATATTATTTCTCAATGAAATGCGAAAATAAAACAAATTCCCACCCCCACCCACCTAGCTCCCACCCCTATCCCCACCTCCAGCTCCATCTCCACACCCCAACCCCCCACCCTCAAATTTTTTAAAAGAAAGAAAAAAATCTACTCCCTCTCCACCCTCAATTTTTTTTAAAAATAAAATAAAAATCAACCCCCCCCCCTTCCCCCCCCCCCCCACATTATATAATTCTGTCATTACTCATTAATTTTAATTTACATTACTATTTCCTTCTTAACTTGCTCTGAACCAAATAGTTAAAGACAAAAATAATCCTATAATGTAGGCTATATTCACTACATCATATCCCTATATTATTTTCACTATATAATACAACTAATATTCATACCGGTGTGATGGAAATTTTATTTGAAAATTATAATCTGACCTATTTAAGTGCATAGTTCATATTACTTTAACAAATATTCTATTATCATCTTATTTCTTAATTTAATGTACTTAAAAAAATTCAAGAATTTAACGAATAAATAAAATGTGTAAGAATATCTTGTAAGTTCCTTAAATAGACTTGATTTTCTTCTAATCATTTAATAGTATGTATATTATTTTTATTTAATTTATTTCTCAAAATTATATCAGAATTTTTGTGGGTGAAAATTATTTTACCTTTAATTTGCTTAAAATCAAGTAACTTGCTTTAATTTTTTACGTACAATGTATATTAATTATTTGTAAAAATTAATTCAAAGTATAAGTACTTTTATATTATCTCCATTTTATTTTCACTATTCAATATTTTTGGTTTTGACTCATTTTCTAAAAACTTATTTACGTGATCATATTCTTTATATGATTTTTTTTTAAAATGCATGCACACAAATTTGAGTTAACTATAATCTATTCAAATGCAAACTTAATCATTCATAAAAATTATTTTATTTTTTATTAATTATGTTAAGCTAGTCATTAGAAAAATTAAAAGACAAAAAAAGAACTTATTTCAAAATATAGAATTTAACAATTATGTTCGTCAATAAGGAGAAAAAATTTAATCATCTCACAAAATCAACTTAGTTTTGTCCTATCAAATTTATTCTATATCTAAATTTATTTTTTTACAATCAATCGATACTTTTTTTTTTTTAGAATTTTAAAAAAATAGCAATCTAAGTGAAGAAACTTGGACCTGTGTATTTAATTATGATATCTTTTATAAAAATAACAATACATTCAACGTTTGCATCAGCTGAGATCAGTTTGTGAGACTTGAAAATTTTGTCCATCGCAGAAAAAGTTCATATTTCCTCTCCATATTTTTGATCCTGCCAAGATAAAAATAAAAAAAAAGAAAAAAAAAGAAAGAGAAAAACAACATAAAAAGAATAAAATATAAAGTATCAATTTATGTTAGCATTTATGCTATTATTGGTAATAATAACATTAAATAAATTTATTTATTGTTATAACTCAAAATTAACTAATAGCTACTAATTAATCTTTTCATTACTTTAAATAAATGCTTTAGTTCAAACCCTGCTAAAATTCTTCAAATAAACTCTTCTTAAGTTTGTTTTCTATTGAAAATGATTTGAAACACAATGAATTAGTTCAACAATTGAAATGAAACAAAATATATAAACACACTCTATAAAAAATTATGAAGAAAAGATATATACAAATATTAATAATAAATATTCAATAATATATTTTCAAAAAGTTATTACAGTATAGAATCAATAAGTATATTTAGATAAAGAAACTATCATGAACCTTAACTAAATGAAAGCAATAGAAAGGGATGATATTGGAGATATATGTTGAATTGTGGTGGAGAAAAAAAATAGTGACAATAGTATTAGTCGTTAAATCATAAAAAATAAAAAATAAAAAGATACTGACATCAATTTGAGTTGGTGGACCTTGAACACTAACATGAAAAGATGAAGATGATGACATATCCTTCTTGCATATAAAAAATTAAATGTTAAATTAAAGAAAATTTCTAAAAATGAATGAAGAATGCAGTAAAATATTTCACTATATGGTGTATATATAAGAGAAATGAAGAAGCTAGAATCTCATTCCAATACAAATTCCATTTAAATTCAAATTCAAATATCATATCAATTTGTTAGAAAAAAATGAATTTATTTATTCTTCCTTATCTTATACTTTTTTCAAATACAATGCATAATTACCTTATAATCTATAAATATGAAGTGAAAAATATTTGAAATTAATAAATAAGATCAATTTAAATATTTTTTTATAGTAAATAATAACAAATAAAAGAAGACTTATTTGTTACTCTTTCTCATCTTTGCTATTTTACCCTTTTTCTTATTTTTTTTTCGTTAGTCCTTTTCTTTCTTTTTTTTTGGTAGTAGTTAGTCTTCTTTTTTTTTTCTTCATTTGTTTGTTTGTTAAAAAATGTTATTGCTTTAATAAAATTTAATAAAGATTCAGATATATAAATGAATTGCAAGTAAATATATATAGGCTAGATTTAGATTATTTTCAATTTATGTTATAATTTTAAAATTTTTGTAAGTAACGGTGAAGTTTGAATAACCCACAACAAATAGATATTTTAGATTTATAAATAATTGCAAATATGTTTAGTTATTATTATTATTAATAATAATTATTGTTTATACTACTTCCACCATTACAACTACAATTACTACGTACTAATATTACTACTACTAATAGCCTGCCACTTGGCTTCTCAATAGCCTGCCACTTGGCTTCTTCTGGTGCTTCATCCTCTGCTTTATAATAGATATAGATATAGATTACTTCGTTTCTGTGTTTATTTTTAAAGAAAAATATGACACAACTTTATATAAGAGTTGATTAATTTATTTAAGCTCAAATTCTTGGTTTAACGATGTCGGAACTTGGATCTTGAAAAAAAAAAAAACAGAGCAGCCTTAGACTTTCCATATATTGTAGCAAAATATGAAACTTTTTATGGCTATCACCAATAGCCGAGAAATGTGTGCGAGCCTTCTTAATATTCAAGAAGACAAGGATAATATGGATATCCATGTTATCCTTCATTCAATTTATTTTTTCCCATATTACGTATGAGCGAGTTGAGCACTTTTATCTGTTTTTATGTCATTCGTTTACAATCTACCCATATCTTATCTGACCCGCCTATTTGTCAGCACTAGAGTTGAGCCAGTTTGACATTCACGAAAGCAGTTTATCAACCGATAGGTTAACACCCACTATCGTTGAGCCAGTAGTGTTGTTTAACACCCACAAAATTAACGATATAGTTGAAAAATACATAGTTACATATTGATACGAGGTCCTCTTTGATGCACACTAACCATTTGTCCGTAAGAATTTTTCAATTTTTTTCGGAAATTTTTCACTATATTCCAAAAATGGTGTTTGGCCATAAGAATCCAAATACAACTTGACGGCCAAGTTGTATTTGGAACTATGAAACTTGTTTTCACTTTTTTCACTCT
The DNA here is from genome assembly GCA_031232105.1 of Capsicum rhomboideum. NCBI lineage: Eukaryota > Viridiplantae > Streptophyta > Magnoliopsida > Solanales > Solanaceae > Capsicum > Capsicum rhomboideum. The sequence goes on from CP124717.1 coordinate 58,093,423, forward strand.
ACAAAAATTCACAAACAACTCCAATTTACATTCATGGTCAAACACAACTCCAATTCCAACTCCAAAAAATTGTGATTTTCATGACCAAACGCCTACAAGTCGGTGAAATAACCAACATGTACAACCGTAGAACGAAGCCCCATAGTGCAAGTCCCACTTGTATATCGTATTTGGTTGAAGAAGCATAAGACAGGACGGAGTTATTACCTTCTTGGAACAACTACGATCTGGCCTTATTATATGGGTCAACACACGAGCCTCACCATTTAAAACCCGCATACAATCAACCAGATGGATCTCAAATACCCCAAAAAGCAAGAGTAAAAAGGAGAGAAACAAATGCGCTAGCTGTAACGCGATTATAGTACTAACATTTATTTATGGTACATCACATTGCTAAAAATCACAACACAGTTGGAAGCTGGCTTATTCCAGTGCTTTTTACATTCAAAGGAAGGAGGCATGAAAATCGAGGGCGGATTAAAAAAATAGTACTTGTGAGCATAGTATTACCTCTTTACCCAGAGAGTGCAGTTCCCTACATCGATCTAACAAATGAGGGTCTGCCATCTAACCGAAGAAGCACAATTGCTTGCTATTACAACTTCACAATCTCTGCAACATAAGCTCAGTACTAACACATGCTACAGAATATTGAGCACAGGATCTTAGGGAGCCTCGTTTGTTTAAATTCTTTTCCTCCAGCCTTGGAAAATAGTTTAATCAATATCTGAACACTGCTATCATTGGCTCCAAATGCAAGCCCTGAAACCAAAATATTAAACAACGCAAAGATCAATATGTTGGTATGCCATCCTAAAACCTAAAACATAAACAACAATGAACACTAAACAAGTAGGTAAAGCGCAAGGAATAATACCCAACAGAGATTTAATTGACTATATGCTCATTCATGTAGGATAGGAACAGCCAAGAACTATGCAAACAGGTGTAATATTTGGACAGAGAACCCCGGTGCCAAAAGACTAATGTCTCAAGAGGATAATACTCTGTTTTCTCAGCAAACACTCACAATTCCACACTGTCCATTTAGAGTGCCTCAGTGTGATTACAATGATGAGCTGATTCCTACTTATTCAACTAAATCCTTCTACAAGAAAGAGAAAAAATTTAAATTTTCTACAAGATGGAAGACTGATGGTTATTACTATTTACTTCAATTTAGTTAATGAGATTACTTCATAAAATTAATAAATAGAGCTTCAAGAGTAGGGGAAACTAATCTTAGTTTAGGGTTTAAGGTTGAAGGATCTTCTGGCTCCAATAATGCATTTGCACCTATGTTGTTTGAACTCTTCAAAAAGATCGCCGGGTTGAGTGTGGCGGATCCTTCAAAAGCCATGCATTTTGGAGGGCCGAGCAACATAGGTTTGCACCATTTTGCATGAAAGACAATATCAATAAACTAACTAAAAGTTTATTCGAGAAAACGGCCAGGAACGAACCCGACAGACCAGAATGGCCTGGTTAATTAAAATTTAAGTAAATTAAGCATAAAGGGTATTTCCCCTTAAGATCTATTTTTACCTCAAATGATATTTAAAAGGTCAAGAAGTATTAACTATCAAGCAACTGTTAATGGTGTTATATTTTTTGAGAAGGGTAAATTAGATTTAAACAAAACAGCACTAAGGCAATGCAGGGCCGTATTTACAAGAAGCATAAACCATGCTATATCAACCTAACTTCACTGTGAACCTAGCCCATGCAGGGCCGTATTTACAAGAAGCTATGTCTACTAGAGATTCTGCCTCCACCACATAGCTTTCTTTACACCAAAAATGAAACAAAACATACAGTTCATCCAGACTTTCACCAAAGAATTGTATGTCTCTTCAAACACACTAGCATATCTCTCTTTCACTGTCCAGCATATGCAAGGGAAATCCTCAACTTCAAATACAATGCGAGCTGGAATGAGGTTGCCTTAGCTACTGTGGTGTAAATATGCCAGGAAGCACACCATAGCCAGAGTTGACGGCAGACCAGATCTTGACATGGAAAGGAGCTCTCAAGCTGAGGCACAGAAGAAAGCTTATGATCCTGTCAGTGTGAAGTGAGCTCTACCAATCGAAGCGGCTAAAGGAGCCTGCTTTGATGACCCTACGAGAAAGTGTTGCTCGTTAAAATCAGCTTCAAACTTCCGATGACTGCTCATCCCAAGGAAGGTGGGCTTAGATAAGAAATATAGGAATTTTTTCTCTATATCATCCTTCAATAAGGGTACCTTTTCCATTTCTTCTATCGTACTAAACACCATTGTAATTCCAAAGTAGCCGAATATTCGAAATGGTTGTTAGCATAGTCCATCTAAAGTCCCACAAAGTTGATAAAAAGTTGCCATAACTAATCAGTAAGAAGGCAATGTAAGAAAAAATGATTGTTGCTTTCCAATACTACACCACGCAAGGAACTTAGAGAACATCATAGTAGAAATCCCATACTTCTCAGGGTTTCTAGAGTTAGACAAGCTTCTCTTGCCACTAAACATGAAAAACAAACCACCCTAAAAGGGACCTTGAATTTCCAAATGTACCTCAATGGCCATTCTTCTATATCTTGACCAGAGTTAGATAATAAGGATAATATAATATCCCGGCCAAGCGTTCAAAACGTGGAACCCTTACAAGATTATATCAAGGCAAAGGAGTGAATAAGAAGTCATATAACTGAGCTCTTATCCATCGGACCAACTTTTTCCCCATATTTCCAAGCTGGGTCAGATGAATAGGAGGAGCACACCAAGCAGAAAAAAACCTAGTCGTCAGTGGCGTGGCCAGAAATTTCATGAAGGGTGTTCAACCATTGATAAGAAAATTGTTTTGAAAAAATGGATGCACCAAAAATTTTAAAATAAACAATGCAATATTAGTAATTGACTTTTTTCTAGTGAATGGATGCACCAAAAAGTTTAAAATCGAAGTGCGTAATATTTAGCTCTAATGAATTCATATTTAATTTAATATGAAGTGAAAGGACGGAGCCAAAAAAAAATAAGAGAGAGAGAAGAGGGTTCAATCTAGAAAAAAACACTTTTATGTTTTAAGCTTTCACAGGCCTTCGGCAACGACAACGATAGAAGTGAGATATGAAGAATAGAGAGCAGAATCAGACGGGATCTTTTTTAATTTCTTTGTGGAGCCTTTTCGCTTTCGATTTTGGCAGAGTTGTAGAATTAAGTTTTATTCAAAAAATTAATGAAAAGTAAAAGAAAGTCAAAGACGCATTGGTTGGGAATCCAATTAGCTATTGATACTTTTATTCTTTTTATAGAATTTTACATTGTAGGTCACTAATTCAGAATTATTTAATAAATAACAAATTATTAACTATTATAGCACAAAATTACTTAATTAACAAATATAGAAAATAATTAATTATCAGTATATTAACGGGTGAGGTTGGTGTTGCTTCTTTAAAAACAAAAGTGGAACTGCTGCAGCCACAAGGAATCGAACCTGCACGCGCCAAGGCTTTTCTTGAGCTATCCTATCAAGTGTTTAAGGTGCACAAATCTTAATGTATAACCATATCAAGTAGCATCTCACCTATATACATAGTATAATTTTCCCGTGAAGGGTGTTCGCCTGACCACCCTCGGGACATTGTAGCTCTGCCCATGCTAGTCGTCCTAGTCAGTGTCTTTTTCTTCTAAAAGGAGTCCAAATTTTTAAAATTAAAAACAAAGTGTGCGCTTCCTGCACTTCTCGCTTTCAATTGAGAAGTGCTTGCTTTTTCACTTCGTGCTCATTTTGTCTAGGCTATTAGTTTAATGTTCTTATTCAGTTGACGTGGTTATTGGCAAGAACTTATTGAATCCACCAATTGGGCTCAACTGCGCTTCAGCCTTAAAAAACAACAAGCATGCACCTTGTTGCGCTCGCTCGCTTTTAATAACATTGATAGGGAAACTATTAATAGTATTTTAGTTTACATGACTTGTTGCGGCAAATTCTTGTAAGAAAGCTTTCGTAACTAATCGTTTAAGGGATTTTGGTTTATTATTAGGAATTCTAGGTTTTTATTGTATAACGGGAAGTTTTGAATTTAGGGATTTATTCGAAATATTCAATAACTTGATTTATAATAATGAGGTCAATTTTTTATTTGTTACTTTATACGTTGGTCTCTTATTTGCCGGTGCAGTTGCTAACTCCGCCCAATCCCCACTTCATGTATGGTTACTTGTATGCCATGGAGGGAACTACTTCTATTTCGGCTCTTATACATGCTGCTACTATGGTAGCGGCAGGAATTTTTCTTGTAGATCGGCTTCTTCCTCTTTTCAGAGTTCTACCTTACATAATGTATTTGATTAGTATCCCTTTAATCTCTTTAATGAACCCATTTTGGATTTCCCTTGTCATGGAGCCAATTATTAGTTCAACATCTTTTCCTTGGATTGATTATCCCCCTTTTGCCTGTTAATTTATGTTCCTCCCTAATCTAATTTATTGTGTTACCCTTTTTCTCCTATTTTGTTCTTAATTGTCATGTCCAAGGAATTAGTCCACAATAATATCAGGAACAAACCTCAATATTCAATCCTATGGAAACAACAACAAACCTCGGATAAAGAAATTCAAAATTTCACCTTCAAACTTCACAAGAGTTCCACGTGTTTTACCACAATTACTTCCAAATTTCAGCTAGCGTTTCGAGCTTGCAAACACAATACAATCAGTTTTCCAACTCAAATCAGCATACAAAATTTCGAACTCAAAAGCTTCAGTTCAAAGGTCTCTCAGCCAACATTGGCGGATTCAATTTTCACCCAAGCCTAATCCAAATGGACTCATATGTGAATCAGGAGCTCCTCACAAGCATAGGAACTAAGTGCAGGAGGCAAGCAATTTGACCAAACCTTGATAAAATCAATCAAACCTAGCTCATCTTCTTTGCCAAGTCAGTTGTAGATATTTTCGATCGAACCCAGTTTAAACAAGCTTCTATTGACTCCAAACCTCAAATTCAAACTCGAAAATCAATTTTCAATCGCGCTAGACGACACCCATTCAAATTGGACCAATATCTTCAAAGAACATTCAGATTTGAAAAGTTCTGAAAACCCATCAATGGTGAATTGCAGATTTCAGAAACAGTAATTAAGTCCAGATTTGGGTTTTTGAATCACCCAAACTATCTCAGATTAGCAAACTTCAGGTATCAGTGGTGAAGCACAAAGAAAAATAGTGAAGAACAAGATGAGTTTAGAATTTCGATATTCATATTTGTTTTAAACTAAAGCAGTGAAGTGCAATATGAACCGAAAAGAAAAGATACAAATCTCTATTTTCCGGAACTTCTCTGATTTTTGATAAAATTCAAATACTTAGACAGTGTCACAAACACTAATCCAAACACTGATACCAAGATGATATGAACTCAAACGCGAAAGGAATAAAATGAAACAAACAATTACGAACAAGATAGAATAAAGGGTTAATAGAAGAAATTAGATCAGGGAGAAACAAAAATTAACAGAAAGAAAGGATATTCAATCCAAGGGAGAAGAGATTGAACTCATAATTGGATCCATAACAAGAGAAATCCAAACTGGGTTCATTAAAAATATATAAGGGATATTCCTATGCACTCAGCAAAAGGAGTATCATACTCATTCATCAAAATCTAGACTATGCTGAATTAAGTCATTAACTGTAAACTATGCTATTTATGGTAGCTACTAATGTTTATTACAGAAATGGCCAAATAGGTTTTGATTGTTTGTAAAATTGACCTCCATTCTTGACCTCTTATAGAGGCTCCTTTACCTTGACATCATCTTGTAAGGGTTCCACATCGTGAGTTCTAGGCAGAGAGTATCAGGAGGTAAGAAGATTTAATAATGAGAATCTCCTCAGCATCTTTGAGACCTTGAAAAGTTTCCAAAGTCTTGACGAAGTCAAGAGCTCTCTCAAGTTCCTAATCATTCAAGAATCTTCTGAAAGTAATATTCCATCCTTGATATCCCCAAACTGCTTCTGGTTTTGCTTCAGGTAGTGATGCAATGCTAAAAAAATCTGGAAACAGATCTTTAAGAGAACCATGTTCTAAACAGTTATCGCTCCCAAGAAAATTTTTCCTTCCATTCCCCCTACCCCCCACCCCTTTATAGTAGTATCAGGAGCCACGGAATTCCAGTAATCTGCTAGATTTCAAACCCCAACCTCATAAGGACTGTTGACAATTCTTGAGCACCAATATCCATCTCAATCATACTTGTCACAGATGAGCCTTCTCCACAAGGCAATAACCTCCAAGTTATACCTTTCATAGACATTTCATAATTAAGCTTTGGTTGTGTACCTTTTGAGATTCTTGATGCACAAACCTCCTTTGTTTTTACTTGTGATAAGTGTTTCCAGCTAACCAAATGGATAGCTTTATTGCCTTTGTTTCCTTGCCATATGAAGTTCCTCCTTAATGCATCAATTATTTTCTCCACTTTGCAAGGTAAATGGAACAAAGACATGACATAGGTAGGAAGTGCATCAAGTACACTGTTCACTAATATCACTCTTCCTCACATAGATAAATACTGGCTCTTCCAGATTGCTAATCTCTTTTCACATCTTTCAAGTACCTATTCCAGATTTCATGAGTTTTACTTTTGTAGTGCAAGGACATCCCTGAATAAGTAGTTGGTAGTGACCCCACCTGACAGCTCAAAGTTGCTGCTAGAACCTGGATATTAACAATCTCAAAGTTGCCATATGAAGTTCCTCCTTAATGCATCAATTATTTTCTCCACTTTGCAAGGTAAATGGAACAAAGACATGACATAGGTAGGAAGTGCATCAAGTAAACTGTTCACTAATATCACTCTTCCTCACATAGATAAATACTGGCTCTTCCAGATTGCTAATCTCTTTTCACATCTTTCAAGTACCTATTCCAGATTTCATGAGCTTTACTTTTGTAGTGCAAGGACATCCCCGAATAAGTAGTTGGTAGTGACCCCACCTCACAGCTCAAAGTTGCTGCTAGAACCTGGATATTAACAATCTCTTTGACTGAGAAAAGCATATTCTTTCTCCAGTTAACATGAAGCTCAGAAACAGATTCAAAGATGATTTGAACAAGCCTTGGGTGTTTAAGTTGATTTGCTTTAGCATCACAAAAGACCAATGAGTCGTCTGCATTGAGGAGATGAGTGATCTCGATATTGTCACCCTCCCTATAAGAATCTTTAAATCCTTTCACCCATCCTTTTCCTTTAGTTAATGGTGTTATATAAATTAGGCAATTTCTAGTAGACAAGGACTTGTTGTAAATAGACAACAGTGAAACCATTGATACATAAGGCTAAAAGCAAGGTCTCTCAAAAAATTTTACAATTTGTCTGCAACTTATCTCCTGACAAGCTGCCAGAAAAGCATTTAGGATCCTCGACCCAGGATTTTTACCTCATTGGCAAATGGTTACACCCTTTTAGAATCATAGACCCCAAGATTTTTGCCTCACGAACATGGACTAAATCCCTTCATTACATATCCATTGTAATTCTTGCATGGGTGTTCTCTAACTTGGACGATTTAGCCGACTGAAATCTACCGTTTCCTCCTCCTCCCACACCCACACGTTACTGCTAGAATGCCAAGGTCCAGCGATACCCCGCCCCATACACAGGTACTTGTGTATGAGAAACATTAGACTATTAGAAGTCACATACATCATTATTCCACATGAGTAGCCACATAAACTAACCTATCAAATCGGCTGCATATTAGCTATATATCAATTAACTATTCCTCAAATCTAAATTAGTCGAGGCCGACTATATGTATCAGCTCATAGCCTTTCTGCTCTATTCCTCAAATCTAAACATTTGCAGCTGTGGTTGGATTACCCCCCACCGGTCTAAAGTACGAGTCTATTTGGGTGATTGTAGACAGACTTACCAAGTTGGCACATTTCTTAGTGGTAGAGACGACTGACACAGCGTCGCAATATTCCAAATTGTACTTGAACGAGATTTTCCGTCATTATCTAATACATGTATCATAATCCCCACATTATAATTAAAGTATAAATTGTTCGCAAACCAAACAACCACCAGTATGGATAAATTCTTGCTCTATTCCATTTAAGGAGGGGCATGACTAAGTTCAACTTTTTTATTCTGGTTGGAAAGGAATTATTTATATTCTTTTGCATCATTAAAAAAGAGAGTGCCTTAATTAATAGCACACTAAGCTAGCTAAGAGAGGTATTCTATCTTTCTCTTTTTGTTGTTCAGCTCGATAGAGTTGTTTAGAATCCTCTCCTAGCTTCCTCTTTCCAACAAACATTTAATGAACAATTGATAGACTGCAAAAGAAAATAAATTTAAAAACAACAGGAAGGCAACTGAAGCATAATGAAAGGATTAACGACCATGCTACTCCAGAATGTAATATAGAAACAACTACAATTAGTCCATATATAGAAAGGTCAAATACCCAAGATTTTCAATGCCATTAATTGGCTCCAGAAGCTGCAATTGATGTTGCTGTGCCTCCTGTTCTGTCTGAATTTGCTGCAGTGTGTGCACATTACTACCTTCAATTGGTGCTGCTGCAGGAGTTGGAGTCCCTTTCCCTTCCACTAACCGCCACATATACCACGCCCCTGCGGATCTATATGGCTTCCATATGTCACATAATTGCTCCATCTGCGCTGGTCTTGGTAATTCCTCCAAGCCATGTAGCATTTGCACACCTTTCCTGACTCCCAAGTCACTAACAGGCAAAACATCTGGTCTATGAAGTGAAAAGATCATGAACATGTGCACTGACCAAGAACCAATACCCTTCACCATTGAAAGCATCGTAAACAATGACCTATCATCCATCTTTACAAGAGTTTCATCAGACAAAATCCCACTTTTAAACTTGTTTGCTAAGTCATAAAGATAACTAGCCTTTCGGCCCGAGATGCCAACTTGCTTAAGCTGTTGAGCAGAGAGAGCAAGCACAATGTCAGGGCAAACAGTTTCCTCTCCTCCACAAAGAGACACAAAGCGAGTGTAGATTGAAGTGCCTGCTTTATAAGCTAGTTGCTGATAGAGAATGCTCTTGCTAAGGGCTAAAAACGCAGAATGGTGTAACTCAAATTGTGGGGGAGCAAGTGTATCTATTAAGGAAACTAGAAGCGGGTCTGCAGAACGGAGGTGCCGGATTGCATTGTCGATTTCTCCATCAGCTGATAAGGGTTTGATGATTTGGGGCAAAACCCTTGATGATTTCAGTGTACTCTTCCGACGATTCTTGGTGGTTGCAGGGGATGCTGATGGTACGATGGTGGTCTGCAGGGGTTTTCCATTTGGTGTGGGGGTGGAAGAGAGCTTTCGGATTTTTTGGGGTCGAATTGGGATTTTGGTAGGGTTAGAGGGATTTGGAGAAACATCAACGGCAACGGTGGAATCAGAATTGGGTAGAGATTGGGGTTGGGGTGGGGGTGGGGTTGGAGTTTGGGTTTCGGTTAATGTTTCTACTTGGGTTTGTTCACCCATGAGTGCTCAAAATGGATGGATAATATTTTTCCGGTGGAATAATTGCAAGTTTCAGCTGGAAAATGGGTGTAGTGCGGCAGCTGAAGAGTCCGATGGTTGTCAGAGGAGTAGCGGAAAACGATGGTAAGCTGGGCGGTCTAGGAATTTATTTATATATTGAGGTGGGATAAAAATTTATCAAAAATACTCCCTATTGCCATTTTTCCTTTTTCGGTATAGGTTAATTGTAGTATTCAAACAAAGTATAAATATGTGTACACCTAATCCGCTTTTTGAACCCTCAAACTGATTTCTTTAAAAAAACAATAATAACGAAATAAACATGTCTAACTCTATGATCTATATATTTCTAGCTAGGAAAATTGTTCAAACAGCTCCATTTAGTAGTTTTCTGTTCTTTTATATGCAGTTGAAGAGTAATCTTCTTAAGGTGGCAGCTTTCATCATGTTTTTGTTGCTGAAATACTCTTTGATTCCCTTCCTTTCATACTTGGTATATCATGATGGCAAGTGTTCATTCCAATATTTGGCTTATTGATCATCTATTAAACCTTCTCATTCCAAGTTAGGATATTTCTTTGTAAGTTCAATCATCTAAGTAGAGTTTGTCAGATAATCCTAATATATTTACAGTAGAAAAATATATGTTTGGTGGGAGAAAGAAACTTTCTTGTGTATATATTAGAATACATTCCTTCACATGGATAGTGAGGCAAGAACAAGGCAAGCCTCGCGCCGTCGTCGTTGCTCGCTCGATTTCGGCTTCGACTTCGGATTCGGCAAATGATCGAGAGATTATCTTTTTGGACAAAGTTCACTTGAAACTTGAGAATTAGTGAAGTTTTAATCCAAAAATCCGATAGAAAATAATTTCTCCATATACGGACGCACATGAATAGATGCAGACACATGTCACAACACTACCTCGAAGGGCCGCGACCCTTCGAGGCACTGGTTGAGAACGATTTGGCTACCTGCGCGCGCATGTGGCACCTGTGGACGCAGGTGACCAGCGCAGGCCAAAGCAGTAGCTACTGGTTTTGTGCCAAACGCTGACCTGCGGCCGCATGTGGCCACCTGCGGGCGCAGGTCGTGACGCAAGTCAGACACTGTTTTGAAAAGTTGTGTCTTTTCTCCAACCATTGCATCATTTCTAAAGCATTACCTCTTAACCTATAACTATTAGTTTTTTCCTCAGATGAAGGATACGAAATATTTTATTTTCACAAGTCAAAAAACTTTCTTCTTTACAAGAGAAATCAAAGTAAGTGTGATTAACTCCATTAGTTGAGTTCGGCGAAGTTCAGCAAATTTCATTACCCGTTTTGCTGAATAGTGTTCTATTCTATCCTGGGAGGAATTAATCCAAACATTGGGCAATTGTGAGGGGATTAAATTCTTTAAGAAAACACAGTTTAACTATGGGCTTAGAACTACCCTTTTTTATCAATATTCTGGTTTTTTCGGATGAAGGAGACAACAAACTTAAAAACTTTAATATTGTATTTAGTTTACATTTTTTCTGCTTCATCTTTATTTCTGTTTGTGGTTGGAGATTAAAGTTAAAGACTTTCTGCTCTTCTTTTTAACTCGGTTCGAAGAACATAAAAACTTCATCGAGTTAATAGTTATTTTTATCGATTCGAAGAATATAAAAACTTCATCGACTGAATAAAACCACATTGATAGTTAACCAGTTTTATTGAATTTTGTTTGTGTGTGATCAAACAGAAATGGAAGAACCAACTAATGGTGTGATGGCTTCTGCATCTGCGTCAATGAATGCTAGTTCGTCAAGCCGTGTTACTCCTGCTATGTCAGCAGCGGAAAAGCCCGAAAAATTTTTCAAAAGTGACTTCAAAAGATGGCAACAGAAGATGTTGTTCTATCTGACTACTCTAAGCTTGCAGAAGTTTATTAAGAAGAACATTCCAACTCTACCGGATGATACTCCGGAGAAAGAACTATTTTTGGTGACCGAGGAAAGGAATCACTCTGATTTTCTGTGCAAGAACTATATCTTAAATGGACTGGAAGATAGTCTATACAGTGTCTATAGTGTTTGCAAAACTTCAAAAGAACTTTGGGACGCTTTAGACAAGAAGTATAAGATAGAAGATGCCGGACTAAAGAAGTTTGTAGCATCCAAGTTTCTAGAGTTCAAGATGGTTGACAACAAATCCGTCATGACTCAAGTCCAAGAATTGCAAGTTATCATACATGATTTACTTGTGGAAGGAATGATCATCAATGAAGTTTTTCAAGTAGTAGCTTTCATTGAAAAATTGTCTCTTTTGTGGTAGGACTTCAAGAATTACTTGAAACATAAACGTAAAGAAATGACATTGGAGGATTTGATTGTTCGGCTGCAGATTGAAGAAAACAACAAATTACAGAAAAGAAAGCAAATACAAAGTCATCAATCGCAGGAACAAATAATGTTGAAACTCCTCAAAAGAAGAAAAAGAGAAAGAAGTCGGATGATGAGAAAGAAGTACCAAAGAAGAAAAAGTTCAAAGGAATTTGCTACAACTGTGGCAAGGTTGGCCATATGGCTTCAGTTTGTTGTGCTCCTAAGAAAGATAAGAAAAAGGAGCAAGCAAACATGAATGAAGAAGTAGATAACCTTTGTACAATGCTCTCAGAATATAACTTGGTGGAAAATCTCAAAGAATGGTGGATTGATTCAGGTGCAACCCGCCATGTCTGTTCCAACAAGGAATTGTTTTCATCTTATACTTCTTCAGAAAAAGGCGAGACCATTTGTATGAAAAATTCAGCAACCGCAAAGATCAAAGGAATGAGCAAGGTTGGCTTGAAGATGACTTCGGGTAAGATGGTGACCCTCAACAATGTCCTTCATGTTCCTGAAATGCGGAAGAACTTAGTCTCAACATCACTTCTAGTCAAGAATGGTTTTAAGTGTGTGTTTATATCCGATAAGGTTGTAATAAGTAAGAATGACATGTATGTAGGAAAAGTTTACCTCACCGAGGACCTCTTCAAACTAAATGTAATATTTATTGATATGAATAAGGTTTCTGCTTCTTCTTACTTGCTTGAGTCAAATCATTTATGGCATGCATGTTTAGGACATGTAAATTATAAAACCATGCGGAAAATAATTAACTTAGAAATATTACCTAAGTTTGAATGTAATAATGTGAAATGTCAAGTATGTGTGGAATCAAAGTATGCAAAGCATCCTTATAAGTCTATTAAAGGAATTCAAATCCCTTAGACTTAATCCATACAGACATTTGTGACATGAAGTCTATACCATCTCGTGGTGGAAAAAAGTACTTCATAACTTTCATTGATGATAGCACTCGATATTGCTATGTTTATCTGCTTAATAGCAAAGATGAGGCAATTGATGCTTTCATGCAGTACAAGAATGAAGTTGAAACACAACTTAACAAGAAAATCAAAATGATTAGAAGTGATAGGGGTGGTGAATATGAATCTCTTTTTGAAGAAATATGTTTGGAATATGGAATTATTTATCAAACAACTGCCCCATACACTCCACAATCCAAATGGGGTTGCGGAAAGAAAGAATAGAACATTGAAAGAGAAGATGAATGCTTTGTTGATAAGTTCTGGTTTACCATAGAACTTGTGGGGGGAAGTTGTTCTAACAGCCAGTTGGATACTCAATCGTATACCCATAGTAAAACAAAGTCCATTCCATATGAACAATGGAAAAGAAGAAAACCCAGCTTGAAATATTTCAAAGTGTGGGGGTGTTTGGCTAAAGTGCAAGTTCCTTAACCCAAAAGGGTTAAGATAGGACCAAAAACAATTGATTGTATTTTCATTGGATATGCAACCAATAGCAAAGCATATCGGTTTTTGGTTCATAAATCAGAAAATTCCGACATTCATGTAAATTTGGTAATTGAATCAGATAATGCTGAATTTTTTGATAACATTTATCCGTATAAAAATGAATGTGAGTCGTCTAGTGAAAAATCTAAACTACCTCGGGAAGCGTCAAAGGGAATACACCTAATGAGGAAAGTCCAAGACGTAGCAAACATCAAAAGATTTCAACATCCTTTGGTCCTGATTTCTTGACACTTTTAGTTGAGAATGAGCCTCAAACGTTCAAGGAAGCAATGTCTTCTTCAGAAGCACAATATTAGAAAGAGGCAATCAATAGTGAAATACAATCCATATTGAATAATCATACATGGGAATTGGTTGATTTTCCTCCAGGAACAAACCATTTGGTTGTAAATGGATCTTCAAAAAGAAAATGAAAGATGATGGCACTATTGATAAATATAAGGCAAGACTAGTTGTCAAAGGTTTCAGACAACTAGAAGGTCTTGATTATTTTGACACGTTCTCACCGGTAACAAGAATCACACCTATTCAAATGTTGATATCGTTAGCCGCCGTGTATGGTATTCAAATTTATCAAATGGATATGAAGACAGCCTTCTTAAATGGAGAATTGAAGGAAGAAACATATATGGAACAACCCGAAGGGATTGTAATTCCAGGAAAAAAAAGAAGGTGTGTTGACTTATTAAGTCACTTTATGAACTAAAACAAGTGTCCAAGCAATGACATGCAAAATTTGATCAAACCATGTTGTCAAATAAATTTAAGGTCAATGAATGTGATAAATGTGTTTATATCAAGAACACTCCAAATCACACTATCACTGTTTGTTTGTATGTGGATGATATGTTAATAATGAGTAAGGACATTTCCGACATAAATGCTACTAAGTGTATGCTTGTTAGCAAGTTTGATATGAAAGGCTATGCTTGTTAGCAAGTTTGATATGAAAGGCTTAGGAATTGCGGATTCGATCTCAGGAATTAAAATTCTTAGGACTCCTCAAGGTCTAGCTTTGTATCAAACTCATTATATCAACATGGTACTTGAAAAATACAAGTATTTGGACTTCAAAATTGCCAAAACTCCAATTGATGTGAATCTTGCTCTCACAAAGAACCAAGGTCAAAGCAAGTCACAACTGGACTATGTAAGAGTGTTGGGAAGTTTGATGTATATCATGAATTGTACATGACTAGGTATAGCATGTGCTATTAGCAAATTAAGTCGGTACATAAGTAATCCCGATCAAACTCATTGGATGGCAATAAAGAGAGTTTTGGGGTATCTAAAGCATATGAAGACTATTCTTTACATTATAACAAATATCCAGCGGTAATTGAAGGATATAGTGATGCAAATTGGATCACAGGGTCAAATGAAGTGAAATCCACAAGTGGATATGTGTTTACTCTTGGTGGAGGAACAGTCTCTTGAAAATCATCCAAACAAAATTGTATTGATCGCTCTACAATGGAATCTGAGTTTAGTGTTTTAGATAAGGCCGGTGAAGAAGCAGAATGGCTATGGAACTTTTTAGAAGATATTACTTTGTGGTCAAAACCAGTGGCTTCTATATACATATATTGTGATAGTCAGGCGGCAATAGGAAGAGCTGGAAATGTTATGTATAACTGAAAGTCTCGTCACATACGACGAAGACATAATACCGTTAGATAATTACTCTCTAGTGGAATTATCACAGTTAACTATGTGAAGTCAAAGGATAATGTGTTGGATTCACTTACAAAAAGCCTAACTAGAGAGGCGGTTGATAAATCATCGAAGGGAATGGGTTTATGGCCTAGAACAAGTCATTGTAATGGTAACTCTACCTAGTTAAATAGAGATCCCATGGTCTAGGTTCAAGGAGATCAAACAAAGTTACGAATAACGGTTCAGCATTGTCACTAAAAAGTTTATCCATTTGCATGATATGACAATGTTCAAGAAACAAGGATAAAGCTTAAGGTTTGGAGTTTTTTAATGGTTTCTAAGTTTGGAAGATATGACCAAATAGTTTCTCTATAGGATAAAACGTTTAGAAATCACCTATGTGAGTGTGAAGTGGAAGCCGCTTCAAGATGAATAAGAGTAAGGCCAGTTCTCTATGCACTTATGAAACCAGGACATGTTCATGGCTGAAATGAACAAAACAATGAGAACCAAGAATGGTAAAGGATTGATTGTGTGAAATATATTGTCTAGGTATAAGTAAAAGCTCGACGATCAAATCTACTGATTGACCAAGGATACCCTACATATGGTCACTATGGAAAGTTCAAGGGAAAACCTACTTACTCAGATGAGATTGATCTTTATTTGTAGATCACACAGTTTTTATATATAATAGTCATTCCCCATTCATGTGGGGATTGTTGGGTTATGGTGATGGAAAGTGAATGAAAAATGGAGGGAAAAACATGGAGGGAAAAGTGAATGTGTATCTTCACTTTCAGGAAGTGAAGTTCTCCCACATTGGTGGGAGAAAGAAACTTTCTTGTGTATCTATTGGAATACACTCCTTCGTGTGGATAGTGAGTCAAGAACAAAACAAGCCTCGCGCCGTCGTCATTGCTCACTCGGCTTAGTTTTGGTTTAGGCTTCGGCTTCGGCTTTGGATTTGGATTTGACAAATGATTTATCGAGAGATTATCTTTTTGGACAAAGTTCATTTGAAACTTGAGAATTAGTGAAGTTTTAATCCAAAAATCTAATAGAAAATAATTTCTCCATATGCTGACGCACATGAACGGATGCGGACACATGTCACAATGCACCTAGAAGGGACGCGACCCTTCGAGGCATTGGTTGAGAACGATTTGGCTACCTGCGCGCACATGTGGCATCTGCGGACGCAGATGACCAGCGCAGGCCAAACCAGTAGCTACTGGTTTTGTGCCAAACACCGACCTGCGGTCGCATGTGGCCACCTGCGGGCACAGGTTGTAACGCAGGTCAGACACCATTTTGAAAAGTTGTGTCTTTTCTTCAACCATTGCATCATTTCTGAAGCATTACCTCTTAGGCTATAAATATTAGTTTTTTCCTCAGATGAAATATTTTATTTTCACAAGTGAAAAAACTTTCTTCTTTACAAGAGAAATCAAAGTAATTGTGATTTACTCCATTAGTTGAGTTCGACGAAATTCAGCAAATTCCATTGCCGATTTTGCTGAATAGTGTTCTATTCTATCCTGGGAGGAATTAATTCAAATCTTGAGCAATTGTGAGGGTATTAAATTCTTTAAGGAAACACATTTTAACTGTGGGCTTAGAACTACCCTTTTTTATCAATATTTTGGTTTTTTCGGGTGAAGGAGACCACACCTTTGATGAGAAGCCAACCATAGAATAAACAACTGATCCTTCGATTATTTCTGATATGATTGTCAAGTTTTTTCAGTCTACTTTTGGATATTGAGGCAAAAAGGATAGACAAACTTCCTGAATGCTAGATTTTCATTTTTGACTATCTGCTAGAATCCTGGGTCGATGTTGTTTGCTTGTAGCCACTTCCTTGCATCAAATATTTTTCTGACCAACGAACAAGTTTGAACATGTGATTGCATTGTGTTTATGTCTTGTCTCTTTATATAAAAAATATGAACCCATTGAATTCAAAGTGTTTCTTTTCTGCTCCGAGCAACTTACATATTGCTGCTATGTACTAGGGCTATTCAAAATCTAGCTGTAATCGATAACTAAACTACAAAATTAATTTATTTGTTTATTGGTAATGCGTTATCGAATTAACGGTTGGAGAACGGATTAAAATTTTATAATTAATGGATTATTGATACGGGGGCGGATTACTCAATATTTTTATCGGGTAAACTGTTAACTCGTTAAGAATTATCATATTTATATCTTTACCCCTAGATGTATCAAGTATCTTTTGCAAATTCAAAAACTAAAACTCAATTTATTATTCTATTCACTTCTTAGCTTAGAAAATAACAAGCCACTTTTGGTGACATCTAACCATAAAGTGTAGCCAGTCTCCCTAAACCGTAAGCGAAACCGGAAATTAATTCTTAAACCAAAACATGAATTATTCTTGATAACACAAAGAACTGCAACAAAAATAAAACAATCCCAATGTGTCCTTCACAAAGTTTGATATAAAACAGAAAAAATTCAAATCATAACTCATGACAGGAATAATATTTATTTTAAATATATTATTATTGAGCAAATTTTATCCTAATTTGTAGTTAGGTCTACTGTCATAAAAGAATTATTGGATTCCAAATAAAAAGTTAAAAGAAATCAATAAATTTAAATAAGACACAAAGAAATAACAAATAAGAAAAAAAAAAAAATCTTTACGATTAAATGTACAATTTTGGGTTCTTTTTTGTTAAATTTTTAGTACTACTATTAATTTTGAGTTATCTTTTTAAATTAAGTTTACTATTTGTTATGATAAAATTCAGTCATGATTTTTAGTTAGATTTCTTAGATTAATATATTTTTATGTTTCTAAATTTTAATTAATTTACTGTTATTAGTAAAAGATTAAGGAATTTGAAGAAGAAGTAAAAAGAAAAAAATAAAGAGTGAAATGTCAAAAATACGCCTAAACTATCCTTCTTTTTTTTTTAGTTTCATACCTAAACTATCACTCATTAGTTTGAAAAACACACTTCAACTAAGTAGGCGTTTGGCCATAAATATTATTCACAATATTTCGAAATACGTTTTCACTTTTTTCCAAAATACTTATTTGGCCATGAAAACCAAAAACGTATTCCGGAATACGTTACAATTTTTGGTTTTCTGAAAAATACCGCTTGAAGTGTTTTCACTTTTTTTGCACTCAATTTTTTCTATCACTTTATAAAAAAGCACATCCAAAGTCTAACTTTTTTTGAAAATACTATGGTCAAACACAACTCCAACTCTATTTCAACTTCAAAAATATCAAATAAAGTGAATACGTTTTTGGTTTCAATGGCTAAACGGGTCCTAATATGTGATGGTGTTTGTAATACACTCTCTCTTTTATTTAAAAAATCTTGCCACATGACACTCCACATGGACAAAAAATTCACCTTGGCAAAAATTAAGTAAAGGATAACTTCAAATTCAAATAATTAATCTCATATCACGTGCTTACCATTTAATTATATATTTTTTTTTGAATTTTTCAGTTTCGAAAATTTTCATTTTTACTATAAAGAACCGTCAAATCAATTTTTGAGAATTTGCCAATGTGTCCATCTCTCTAAGCTCTCTCTATCTTCCTCATTTTCTCACTATACACCCCCCTTTCAAGAATCCTTAATACAAACCCACAAGATTTTCAAGGTATTTTTTGTTCCTTTTGCTTTTTTCTCAGGAAGATTTTCAGTTTACCATAATGTTCAGTTAGAGTTATTGATGCGTGCAGAAAGACACAGTTACAAATGAGAAGAAGACATAGTCTAATTTTATGGAGAATCAATTGCTTTACATAGTGATATTTTAACTATTAACTTTTAACCAATACTAATAATTTGACTACACTTTGCCAACGTGGAATTTTCTGTCCATGTGAAGTATCACGTGGCAAGATTTTTTAATTAAAAGAGAGAGTATAGTACACACACCATCAAGAGAGTGTAGTAAAAGAGAGAGGTGTGCTCTCAATAATGAGGGATAATTTATGTTTGAAATTCAAAAAAAAAAAAAGAATAGTTTAGGTGTATTTTTCATACTTCAAAATAAATATACTGTGAGCAATTTTTAGCCCCATACGTAATAAAGAGAGTGGAGACCACTCTCCAATAATTCATGAATAACAATAACATATTAATTTAAGAATCCATTTGGCCATAAAAATTTTTTCTTTTTTTTAAAAATTTTTTTAATCATATTTTAAAAAATACATTGAACTTCTAAAATATTTTTTATAAAAAGTACGGCTAAACATAACTTTAATTCCAAGTTTAAAAATTCAAATAAAGTGATTATGAGGTAGTAAATCTTTAATATATTAAGGTTATTGGTTGGAAAAAAAAAAAAAGGAATCCAACGTGTACGCCAGTGACAGTGGGATTATTCGAAATGACACGTACTACCATCAATTGTTCACTCACTATTTTGTTATTGATGAACAATCTTTCTCCTCACTCCACAACAATCTCTCTTAGAAGTCTTCTTCTTCCTTTACTCTTCACTCCTCTCTCAAATCTACGTATGATTCTTTTCTCCTTTTCGTAAACGAAAAAACTTTTTTTTTGGTTGTTGAATTTGTTGAAACTGTGTTTTTTCTCTGTAATTTGTGACTTTTTCTTTTGTGTAATGTAGGATATTAAGAAGATTACTGATATAGTATAAAGCTGCTTGACAACCTTGATCGTCAAAGATTCTCAAGTAAGTTTAATGGTTTTAATTTTTTTTGTTTTTTTGCTTACTTATAATAGGTAATGAATTGTTGCAAACCTAATTTTTGTCTGCATGTGATGTTTTAGGTGTAATTTAAGTTTTAATTCAAAATTGATAGGCAAAAACAAAATCTAATACTCCAATAAAATTAATTTTGCTTTAAAATTCTTGTTGAATGTTCTATGAGCTGTTTATGAGTTGCATATTATCAGTATTATTTGGGAGATGATAAAATATTTTTCTGTAAGGAGGGGATGAAATTGTTGTTATGATAACAGGACCTTGAACTAAAGGTGGGTGCGTAATGGCAACGGCATAAAATTGTGGTTAGATCATTGGTTGCACGTTGGGGTGCTCAAAAATGAATTTCATACGGTGTATCAAGTTGGATGCAATGTCTAATTGTTCCATGATTTATCTTTGTTTAGTGTCCTTATCTAAGTTTGATAGGGCTTCTTTGAGTCTCCTTTTTAGCTCCTCCTTAGAAAGTTGAGATTCCTGTTGTGATGAAGAACTTGATGCTTCCTTATCCTTGTGGGAGTTTGGCCCCAACCGTTGATTCTGATAGTCTTAGTTATTAATCTTTTCAAATTTATGAATGTCGAAAAGCCAATTAATAATATAAGAAATTTTTTGCTATAAAGAATTTACACCACTTAAAATTATCTGGTAAGGCAGAAATACTCTTTTCTACCTAGAATTTTGTAAACTAAGTTTGGAAACGTTTAGACAATGCTTGATTATTTCCTCCAAAATGGCTCCACCATTCTTTAAACCATCCATGGATGACTGCACTTTTCATTTCTTCTAAATACTTCACAAACCAAGAATGAGTGTTGGGCCTTAGATACATGAAGTCGTACCATGCCGAACAACTCCAAGGTGATTTGAAAGGTCTAATAATTCTTTTTTCAAGTAACTCATTAATTTCCTTTTTACACTATTACATTTGCTCATGGTTCATTAAATAGGTCTTGTCTTAGTGGGGATAACCTTTTAATCGAATACCTCGATATATGGCAATTCAATAATGTGCCTTTTCCCTTTCCCATAAGGCATTGGGTAAGTGTGAACAAACTTCTCATTCGATGACTTCCTATAATCTTTTAATTTGGCCTCTACCTTCGGGATTTTTAGAGAAGATTCAATTCTTTTAATTTTTATATCCTCTTTTAAATAGTTTATTTGTTGTTAAAGAAAATTTATTTTAAAGTTAGTTTTATCTTTTATAAATTCACTTTCTTCTTTTGACATACTATTTAGATAGGGAAAAGTAGTCTCTTTTCCTATTACAGTGGTGCGGTTGTTTGTCTAATTCAGCGACATATGGTTTTATTTGAGTTACTAAGGGGGTGCCTAATATTATTTCTTAGTTCAAGTCTTTGGTTATTGTAAAATCATTAATGAAACAGATCCCATTATTGCACATGTATGTTCGAACTGTGGAAAATTAGGTCACATAGCTCGAGATTGTTGAATCAGTAATAAAAGAAAGACATGATAAACACACTATAACTTGAGCCAGAGGTCAAGAATAAATTATATTCTATTTTTACGGTCCCCAAATATGGATCTGGTTATGGGACATTGCGAGATGAAATAGATGTCTTCTTCCTACGACCTATGGTGTTGGTTCATTAAGAGAGAATCTGCAATTTCTTGAGTTTGAAGTACTCAAAAACTTAATAATCTGTTGCTTACCTTTCATAGAATAAACATAGTGTTTAAATACAATTATGATGAGATAACTACCCCTAGAAAATAGGACATAACATCCTAATATTATTGGAATAAGAAACTTCAAACTACTAGAAAGAAGTAACTACTACTGAACTAAGAAACTGTTACTAAGAAACTGCAATTAACTACTTCAAAGAAATTACTGCAATTAACTACTGCAGTAATACCTCTTTTTAAGCAAATTCCTCCTCATCGTCTATAGAGTCAATCTAGAATAATTTCTTGCATTGATGACCTCGGGTGAACAGTTCATCATAGCTGAAGCAAAGTCCCTTAAGTCACCTTTCCTCCATTTCAGATCTGGTTAGTTTCTTCAAAAATCTGACATGTTGTTGAGGTGAGAAATCTGTTGTCTTTGATTTGCAATCATCTAACAATTGCGAACAAATGGGTTGTTCCTTGTGTTCATAAAGCGGGGATAAACTCATCGCCATAGCCAAATCTAGAGGATTATGCAATTCAACCTCAATTGGTATATTATCAGCAAGACTGCTGATATAAAGTTTAATTTTTTATGACTGTGTGAGTATACCAGCCCGCGAAACTAATTGCTCAAGCTTTTCTTGATAATCTACCACAAACCCGATTTGGCATAACTTAGCTAATTCTCCCAACTTTTGACTTCTGATTGGTGGCCCAAAATGAAGGTTACAATGATGTTTGAATTCTTCCTAAGACGGTTGAGGTATATCTCTCTCTAATTGAAGAAACCAAAGTTGTGCATTCCCCTCCAAATGAAAAGAAACAAGTCCAACCTTTTCTTCTTCTAGAGTTTGTTGGTGTCGAAAGAAATGTTCACATCTGTTCAACCATTCTAAAATATTCTCTTGGCAATTAAATTGTGGGAAATCCAACTTTGTATGTCGAAGAATGACGGAACTTCCTCCTGCGTCGGATCCTAACCCTCTTGCTGCTCTAGCTTTACCCTTCCAACCTCGATTCTGACTGGTTTGTTTAGTTGATTACTTGATTTATAATATTCTCTTGGCAATTAAATTGTTTGGAAATCCAACTTTGTATGTCGAAGAATGACGGAACTTCCTCCTGCGTCGGATCCTAACCCTCTTGCTGCTCTAGCTTTACCCTTCCAACCTCGATTCTGACTGGTTTGTTTAGTTGATTACTTAATTTATAATCAGCCTTCGAATTTGCTAAATCCTTTGTGAGTGCATCCAAGCGAGCATTTATTACTTCCTGTCTAGCTAAATTTGTTGCGTATTCTTCTTGGAACAAGTTTACCAATTGTGCCAGTTGATATTGAATTTGGTCTTCCATAACTCTCGGATCTGATACCAAGTTATTACGGTCTCCGGACATGGGTCTGGTTATGGGATGTTGTGAGATGAAATTAGATGTCTTCTTCCTACGACCTATGGTGTTGGTTCTTTAAGAGAGAACCTGTAATCTTTTGAGTTTGAAGTACGCAAAACTTAATAATTTTCTGCTTACTTTTCATGGAATAAACATAGTTGTCACACCCCTTTTTTGTTCGTCGGAGAAGGGTTTTTCCAATTAAAGTGACGGTATTGAATAGGGATTATTTTTGTATTATTTTATAGAGTCGCCACTTGGAATTGAGTTATGGTGTTCCAAGTCACCGTTATTGAATCCCTAATCAAAAAAAAGTTGACTCTTTATTATTGGTCTGCGAACTAGAAATCCAGATAAGGAATTCTATTGACCGAGGGGAAGGTGTTAGGCATCCCTCGAGTCCCGTGGTTCTAGCACAGTCGCTTTATTGACTTGTATTTGGCTTAAATTAATTAATGGATAAACTAGGTTTGATTGGTCGCTCAATTTACCTCTGGATTATGAGAGGCATTATGACTTTTGTTTTCGGCTGAGGAGCATACCCATACACGGAGCCTTGTAATTATGAAATAAACCAAGGAGTGTAACCGCACACATGATCAACCTCGATATATTAATTGAATTTGTATCCCTCTTTTACTAAATCGTGACTTATCTTGCTCACTTCTCGCAATTGATTTTTCTCTCTTTTCTTTTATTAATTGCAACGGGTCTTGAATAAATTTGTAATCATATTGCTTCTCACATTTTCAATATTAAGTTACTCGGGCCTTAAATATAATGTCTAGGCTCAATTGTAAAATCTTGAACCTTTTACTCACAATTAATTAAAAGCAGATTGTGTTCAAGCTATATTAATTAATACTAATACCATCTCACTTTCAGTATAAGATATTTGCCAATACATCGAAACATAAATAAAGGATAAAGATCAGCATGGTATTAAGCAATCCAGAGAATTCACTAAAGCAAAAAAGAAAACTGATTTAAGATATTTATAACTTCTTAAACAGACTACTAATTCTTCGACAATTAAGGGTTGCAAAACAAACTCTCATCATGCGACCTTACAATTATTATTCTTAAGGAAGGGAATATTTTCTTAATTAGCTTAACATAAATTTATATATATTTTTTCACTTTTCCTTTTTAACTGTTAACATTATGGAGCAATTGATTAACTAGGGAGCACCTATTAATTAATATTGAAATTAAGGATGATAAAGTATATTCATAGGAGTAGTTAAATAATTATTCCAATTTCATTATACAAGAAGTATTACCTAATCAACTATAGTGGCCACAAATTAAAGAAATCAAATCAACAACATGTGATATGTCTCAAAATAGGTACGTAACAATAGCCTTTCAATCTTAAATTACAAAAAAATAGGTGAAATTTTTAAACAAAACTATTATTTATATATACGGATGCAGATAACAAATTTTCAACTTGCAAGTAGTTTATGATGAAAATGTCTCAACATACTTCAAATTATCATGTAAAGGAATAATAACTAGTTAGACACATTTGGAGTTCAAGCAATTTCGTAACATTAGAATCAAGTCTCATGTAATCATGGAAGTAAATAATACCAAGAGATTTAAGTGATACCTTGATGAAGATTATTAATGATAAGAAATGGCTACAACATATTGATTTTCCACGTTAACAATTGTTAACTTTCCAAGAATCACGAACTCGAAACCGCAAACCAAGACTTTTAACTCCAACTCTTCCTCTTATGTTCTCTCTTCTTTGGGTGTTGTCTTCTTTAAATCTTTTTCTTCTCTCTATCTTTTTTTCTATGTGTTGCTACGTTTTTTTTTTCTCAAGTGCTGTTCTCTTTTTTCTCTTCTTCCTCTCTATTGTCTAAGTGTTTTCTCCCTTTTTCTCTAAGTCCTCCCTTACTGTTTTTTTCTCTTTTTCTCTTACTGTTTTTTTTCTTTTCATTCTCCATCCTTTCTAAATGTGTTGTGTGTATATATATAATAGTGTGCATATGCTGTGAGTGTGGGTTGGAGTGTACGTGAGGGAGTGTAGATAGTGTAGGGCATATGTTGTGGGAATAGTGGGAAATGGGTGGATTGGTGGGGTAGTTTAGGTTAGGAAATTCTTTTCTTTTTTCAAAGATAAAATAAAACATAATGGGAGAATATTAACTCACTACTTTTATATTAATAAGATGTAGAAAAAGCTAAATGGTTAGTTTTAAAATAAACAATACTATTAAGAAAATACTAAAATTACTAGCTTATTAAACATAATTTAAAGAAAAAGTATATTTTTTGTATATTTTCTTTTTTCTTGAAAAGTAGAAATAAAACTTATCCTATGATGTGACTCTATTTTTTTGAATTTTATTTTTTCACAACTATGTAAATAAAACCTACTAAAAATGAAATAGAAGCTAAAACAAAGATTAGATGTATAATATATATTTAAAGCTAAAATAAGATAAAGCTCGGAGAGGGTCAAAAATCACGTGTCTACAATAGTGTTTAAATACAATTATGATGAGATAACTACCCATAAAAACTAGGACATAACTTCCTAATATAACTGGAATGAGAAACTGCAAACTACTAGAAAGAAGTAACTAGTACTGCACTAAGAAACTCCAATTAACTACTACAAAGAAATTACTGCAATTAACTATTGCAGTAACTATTACTGGAAACTAGGAGTGATAATAGCTATTCTTGAAGAAAGTGAGAATAGTTCTTCCTTTGAAGAAAGCTTCAGTGACGAAGACCAGCTTAATATTGCATACAGTTCTGTTGACTCGAGTGATCACTGTTGATGTACATAGGCAATTTGCATCTGTGATAGTCACTCCTTAAATTTCATTACCAGTAATAAGGAAGTCTTCCTTGATATGATCGATCATATTGAGGATATCTCACACAAAAAAAAAAATTGGAGGAGAAACTTCAGAGAATCAATAGAGGTGAATGGGACGGTCCACAAAGGTAGTAGGAGTTGGGTGGATGGTAGTTGATTTCTGTAAGTGTTTATTTAGGGAGGAGGTGGTTGGAGGCCTAAATTGGAGCACTTTGAGCTTAACCAAATAGGGGAGGACAAGAAGGGGTGGTTAGAGAAGGCTATTAGGGAAGAGGAGGCTTAAGAAGGCAGTCTAGAGTTGTACGTCAAAATTAATAAAAAGATGATTCTTGTCATTTTTTGCATCAGTCAAACCTGTTTGAAGAGGGCTTTATTTTAAATTTGGATGAGTTCAACTTAAGTCCAGATCAAATATGAATTTAAAGACATTAATATTATGAAAATTATGTGGGTAAAACTCAGATTAAAGTATGAATGGTTATCAAGTGAACTGGCACATTTCCAATCTCTCTCCTCACTCCACAAGAATCTCTCTTTGAGTCCTCTTCTTCCTTCACTCTTCTCTCAAATCTATGTATGATTTTTCTCCTTTAATTTTCCTTTTTGTAACCAACAAAAAACTTCTTTTTTGATTTTTTAATTTGCTGAAACTGTGTTTTTTCTCTGTAATTTTTAACTTTTTTTGTCTATTTTTTTCTTTTTGGGTAATGCAGGATATTTAGAAGATTTCTGATATAACATAAAGTTGCTTGACAACCTTGATTATCAAAGACTCTCAGTTTCGTTTTATGGTTTTAATTTTTTTTTTGTCATTTGCTTACTTGTAATCGGTAATGAATTGTCGCCAACCTAATTTTTGTCTGTATTTAATGTTTTAGGTGCAATTGAAGTTTTAATTCAAAATTGTTAGGCAAAAACAAAACCTAATCCCCAATTGCATAAAAATAAAACTAATTTTGCATTAAAGTTCTTGCTCAATGAGTTGCATAATACCAGCATTGTTTGGGAAGATGACAAAATACTCCTCTATAAAGAGGCGAGGAAACTGTTGTTATGTTAACAAAACCTTGAGCTAAAGGTGGGTAACGACAATCTATGTTGCTTGGACTCTTAAAAAATATCGTGCGTGTTGGATTCTCCAAAAATAGTGTATTTTGTAGAATCCGACACGTTTGCAGCATCAAAAGTGAAGAGTCTGCGCAACTTAGTTGGCAAAGACATAAGATTGTGGTTAGATCATTGGTTGGACGTTGGGGGTGCTAAAAGATGAGTTACCTACGGTGTACAATCTGGAAGTAAATAAAAAAAGCAGTATAACTGAATGTTTTTCTAGTATGACATCTACATTTTGGACGAAATCTCAGTGACTGGGAAATAGAGAATTTCAGTCTATATTGGAGTGCTAGAATCTGTCTATTAGACTCTAACCGGAATGACTCAATTGTTTAGATGGGTAGCAACTACAAGCTTGTTTGATTCACGAGAGACTCCAAAGGAGAGGTTTTTCTCTATGTAGTAGATGTTTCTTCTGTGAAAGCTTCACGAAAACACCAACCATCTGTTTTTTCACTGCTACCAAGTTTGACAAATATGGTCTCTGTTTCTGAACGTTTTGGAGTGTGTTGGGTTATGCCAAGGGATGTTAATATTGGGTTATGGGTCTTTTTCCCTTCCTATGTGGATAAATAAAAGCCCAAATTTGGACCAACCCACTTTGCCCATAGGCCCAATTCTATGGGGCATATATATAGACCTTTTTAGGTCTTATTTTCTAATCACAAAAGAGTGTTTTCAGCAGCCACATAGAGAGAAAATAGAGCAGATTTTCGCCCAATATTTCAGCACTAAATTGCCAACTTCAAATTGCGATTCCCGCTTCGTTTCTTATCCGATTGAGCTGATTTTTGGAAAGCTTGTTCCTCTCATCTCAATATTTGATTAAGAACTGACAGAGTTGGATTTGGTGCCCCGCAGCTTCAGTTTTGCATCCGTGAACAGTAGCTGCGTTTTGGGTTTTTGCTCCTTTAATTCTCTAGTTTTTGGTGTTGTGCTTTATGTAGTGTTGCTCGTTGTTTGACATTTATTTGGTGGCCATTTTGGAGAACATTATTGTAACTCTTGCTGATTATAGTGGAGGTTTTTGGTCCTGTGGTTTTTTTACTCTTCACACTGAAGGGTTTTCCACGTAAATCTGGTGTCTCGTGTGATTGGTTTATTTTATCCTTGCTTATCTGTTTTGGTTGATATATTTGCTGCCTTATTATCATTGTGCTTGGGTTTGTTTGTCTTCTCTTGGTTCAAGTTGAAAGGGAAAGTTTAGACTTGGGTATTCTTCCGCTGCTACCCTGTCGTGCACTATTGTTAGTGCCGTTGCCTTTCCCAACAAAGTGGTATCAGAGCGTAGGTTGTTGTTGATTGTCAATTTGAATGATGGAGGCAAATATGAGCAAAATGGTGTGTTTTAATGGTAGTAATTATCATACTTGGAAAGGCAAGATGAAAGATCTCCTATTTGTCAAGAAAATGCATTTGCCTGTCTTTGCTTCTAATAAACCTCAGTCCATGACAGATGAGGCTTGGGAATTTGAGCACTTGCAGATTTGTGGCTATATTAGACAATGGGTTGAAGATAATGTTAGAAATCATATTTTAAATGAGACACATGCCAGAAGTTTATGGGACAAGCTCGAGACACTGTATGCTTCGAAGACTGGTAATAACAAGTTGTTCCTGTTGAAACAGTTGATGAATATCAGGTACAAAGAGGGCAGTCCTATTTCTGATCATATTAATGATTTTCAGGGTGTCCTTGATCAGCTATCCGGAATGGGTGTAAAGTTCGATGAAGAAATTCAGGGACTTTGGCTTCTTAATACTCTGCCAGACTCTTGGGAAACTCTTCGAGTTTCTTTGACTAATTCTGCTCCCAGTGGTGTTGTAACTATGGAATATGCTAAGAGTGGTGTCTTAAATGAAGAGATGAGAAGAAGATCTCAGGCCTCATCTTCTTCAGCTTCACACTCCGATGTTTTGGTTACTGAAGATAGGGGGAGAAGCAAGTCCAGAGGTCCGAATGACAGAGGTACAAGTAGAAGCTAATCCAAGTCCAAATACAAGAATATCACATGTGACTATTGCCACAAGAATGGGCATATCATGAAATATTGTTACAAGCATAAAAGAGATATGAGACGACAAAAGAAAGAAGGCGATAATGAGAATCGTGTTGCTGTTGTTACTAATGATGATCTTCTTGTTGCTTGTGGTGAAAATGCCATTAATCTTGTTCGTGATGAGTCTAGTTGGTTTGTGGATTCTGGTGCTACTTCTCATATCACGCCCAAGAAGGAATTATTTTCTTCTTATACTCCTGGTAATTTTGGGATGTTGAAAATGGGCAATAATGATGAGGTTGAAGTACTTGGCATTGGCACAGTTTGTTTGGAAAGTAATAATGGTTCCAAACTTGTTCTCAATAATGTCAAGCATGCTCCAGATGTTCGCCTGAATTTGATTTCTGTAGGGAACCTTGATGATGAGGGTTATATTAACACCCTTGGTGCTGGCCAGTGGAAGCTTACTAGAGGTTCAATGGTTGTGGCTCGTGGTGACAAGTTGTCTAACTTGTATGTATTTCAGGGCTCCACTTCTAGAGGCTCAGTAAACTTGGTGGAGAATGATACTTCATTAGAGTTATGGCATAGAAGGCTGAGTCATATGAGTGAGAGGGGGATTGACAGTTTGGCTAAGAAAAATTTGCTTTCTGGAGTGAAACAAGCAAAGTTGAAGAGATGTGTTCATTTCTTAGCCGGTAAACAAAAAAGAGTTTCTTTTCAGAGTCATCCGCCTTCAAGAAAGCTTGATTTGCTGGAGTTGGTACATTCTGATTTGTGTGGTCCTTTTAAGGTAAGGTCTCATGGTGGTGCACTTTACTTTGTGACTTTTATTGATGATCATTCTCGCAAGCTCTGGGTATTTTCTTTGAAGTCCAAGGATCAAGTACTTGATGTGTTCAAGGGTTTTCAGGCCTTGGTTGAGAGACAGACAGGGAAGAAATTAAAATGCATCCGCTCAGATAATGGTGGTGAATATATTGGTCCTTTTGATAGATATTGAAGAGAGCAAGGTATTCGGCATCAGAAAACTACTCCAAAGACTCCTCAGTTAAATGGTTTAGCAGAGAGAATGAATAGAACTCTAGTTGAGAGAGTTAGATGTATGCTTTCAGATGCTAAGCTGCTAGATTCTTTTTGGGCAGAAGCACTTAATACTGCTGCTTATGTTATCAATTTATCTCCTACCGTTGCTTTGAATGGTGATGTCCCTGACAGAGTTTGGTCCGGTAAGAATGTTTCTTATGATCATCTTAGAGTCTTTGGGTGTAAAGCCTTTGTGCATGTTCCTAAGGATGAAAGGTCAAAGTTGGATGTTAAAACTAGGCAGTGTATCTTCATTGGTTATGGTCAGGATGAATTTGGCTATCGTTTTTATGATCCAGTTGAGAAGAAACTTGTTAGAAGCCGTGATGTTGTGTTCTTTGAAGACCAAACAATTGAAGATTTTGACAAAGCTGAGAAAGTTGTTTCTCATAGTAGTGAGAGCCTAGTTGATGTTGATCCAGTTCCTTTGACTATTGCACATGAAGAAAATCTTCATAATGATGAAAATCAAGTTAATAATGAAGATGGTGATCATGTTCAGAATGATGATGTTGATGCTCCAGTACAAGTTGATGTGGTTGATCAGCAACCAAATGTTATTGATACTCCAGAGAGTTCTCTCAGACGATCTACTAGAGAGAGAATACCTTCATCTCGTTATTCTCCCAATGATTATGTACTCTTGACTGACGGGGGAGAACCTGGGAGTCTTGATGAGGCCATGGAAAGTGAAGAAAAAGAAAGGTGGTTTGATGCTATGGAAGATGAAATTAAGTCTTTGCATGATAATCATACCTTTGATTTGGTTAAGCTACCTAAAGACAGAAAAGCTTTGAAAAATAGGTGGGTTTTTCGGGTGAAACATGAAGATGGTAATCCAGTTCCACGGTACAAAGCTAGATTAGTTGTGAAGGGTTTTAACCAGAAAAAGGGAGTTGATTTTGATGAGATATTCTCTCCAGTTGTGAAGATGTCATCCATTCGTGTGGTTT
The DNA here is from genome assembly GCA_031232105.1 of Capsicum rhomboideum. Classification (NCBI taxonomy): domain Eukaryota; kingdom Viridiplantae; phylum Streptophyta; class Magnoliopsida; order Solanales; family Solanaceae; genus Capsicum; species Capsicum rhomboideum. Next base: position 58,124,212 of record CP124717.1, read on the forward strand.
TAGGCTTGGCTGCAAGTCTAGATTTAGAGGTTGAGCAAATGGATGTTAAAACTGTTTTTCTCTATGGTGACTTAGATGAAGAAATTTATATGGAGCAGCCGGAAGGTTTTGAAGTCAAGGGAAAAGAGAATTATGTTTGCAAATTGAAGAAGAGCTTATATGGTTTGAAACAAGCTCCCAGGCAGTGGTACAGGAAGTTTGGTTCTTTTATGAGTCAGCAAGGCTTCAAAAAGACTTCTTCAGACCATTGTGTTTTTGTGCAAAAATTCTCTCATGGTGACTTTATTATTGTGTTTCTTTATGTTGATGACATGCTTGTTGTTGGTCATAATGCTTGCAGGATTCAGAAGTTGAAGCAAGAGTTGAGTAAGTCTTTTTCTATGAAAGACTTAGGACCAGCAAGGCAGATTCTTGGCATGCAGATTGTCCGTGACAGAAAGGCCAAGAAGTTGTGGTTATCACAAGAGAAGTACATTCAGAAAGTACTTCGCAGGTTCAACATGGACAAGGCTAAGGTTGTCAGTACACCTTTAGCTATGCACTTCAAATTGAGCACGAAGCAGTGTCCTTCTAGTGATGATGAGAAGGAAGACATGAAGAAAGTTCCTTATGCTTCAGCCGTTGGTAGTTTGATGTATGCAATGGTTTGTACAAGACCAGATATTGCTCATGCTGTTGGTATTGTTAGCCATTTTCTTTCTAATCCGGGAGGAGAGCATTGGAATGTTGTGAAGTGGATTATGAGATATCTTTGTGGCACTTCTAGTCTGAGTTTGTGTTTTGGTACAAAGCCTATTCTTTGTGGTTATACTGATTCAAACATGGCTGGTGATGTTGATACTCGCAAGTCTACTTCAGGGTATTTGGTTACTTTTGCAGGGGGAGCTGTGTCTTGGCAATCTAGGTTGCAAAAATGTGTTGCTCTATCTACTACAGAAGCTGAGCTTATTGCTGCCGTTGAAGCTTGTAAAGAGTTGCTCTGGATGAAGAGGTTCTTGGGGGAACTTGGTTGTGCTCAAGAGAGGTATGTGCTTTATTGCGACAGTCAAAGTGCTATACATCTTGGCAAGAATTCTACATTTCATGGTTGGTCTAAACACATTGATGTGAGATATCATTGGATTCGGGATGTGTTGGATTCTAAGTTGCTTGAACTTGAGAAGATTCATACAGATGATAATGGTTCTGACATGATGACTAAAACTTTGCCAAGAGGGAAGTTTGAAGATTGTTGCATGATCGCCGGGATGGCGGTGTCCTCCACATAGTTGTGAGGGGGAGAATTGTTGGGTTATGGGTCTTTTTTCCTTCCTATGTGGATAAATAAAAGCCCAAATTTGGACCAACCCACTTTGCCCATAGGCCCAATTCTATGGGGCATATATATAGACCTTTTTAGGTCTTATTTTCTAATCACAAAAGAGTGTTTTCAGCAGCCACATAGAGAGAAAATAGAGCAGATTTTCGCCCAATATTTCAGCACTAAATTGCCAACTTCAAATTGCGATTCCCGCTTCGTTTCTTATCCGATTGAGCTGATTTTTGGACAACTTGTTCCTATCATCTCAATCTTTGATTAGGAACTGACAGAGTTGGATTTGGTGCCCCGCAGCTCCAGTTTTGCATCCGTGAACAGTAGCTGCATTTCGGGTTTTTGCTCCTTTAATTCTCTAGTTTTTGGTGTTGTGCTTTATGTAGTGTTGCTCGTTGTTTGGCATTTATTTGGTGGCCATTTTGGAGAACATTATTGTAACTCTTGCTGATTATAGTGGAGGTTTTTGGTCCCGTGTTTTTTTTACTCTTCACATTGAAGGGTTTTCCACGTAAATCTGGTGTCTCGTGTGATTGGTTTATTTTATCCTTGCTTATCTGTTTTGGTTGATATATTTGCTGCCTTATTATCATTGTGCTTGGGTTTGTTTGTCTTCTCTTGGTTCAAGTTGAAAGGGAAAGTTTAGACTTGGGTATTCTTCCGCTGCTACCCTGTCGTGACTATTGTTAGTGCCGTTGCCTTTCCCAACAGTTAAAAGCTAGTTGAGCTGTTGGCAAGGACAAAGAGTATGCAGAAGTCTAAAGATGATGTGGAAGACCATCCCATTATGCATTTTACGGCCTGTTTAGTTGCAGCGAAACTAAAGATGTTTTGAGGAGAAACAATTCATATTTCACATGTAAAGCATAGTTGCTTACAAAATTAAACTTTTGGTGTAAGGGTTGACAGGTAAAAAATTTAACAAACCTATTGGATTTCTTGGATGATATGCGTAAATAGGGGAGAAACTGTAATAGTAATTGTTTTGTACTCTTCACAGGATTGGTTTTAATAAAATTTACTTTATCTGATAAAAAAAGTAAACCATAAGCCTCCTTTTTTTTTTGATAACCGTGGTGTCCAGGCCATCTTGCGTGCACCTCGACTGATTCCACGATAGACCTGCCACTTTCCACCAGCAACAAACAATAAGTCTTGTTTTTATACATAGATTTCACTCTTCTGTTAAATCTATGTATGATTTTTTCTCGTTCCCCTCTCCCCCTTCCTTTAGACCACTAACCCTTCTAATAGACGTACTATCATCTTTCAAGAAGAGAGTTCCATCTTTGAAAAGTGTGTCATCATATCATAGTGGATTTTCAATCACTTGGTAGCTTTCAAGAGGGGCTACACTTCTATCATTCCAAGACATACCACTATGTATTTCACCGTCATTAGTCATGTCAACATCAAACAAGGGTTAGTGGCAACTCACTATCCCGTCATTAGAACAGCTGTGTAGCTAAATTTTTTTCTAGTACTAGATGGCATTTACATATCGGACAAAATCTCAATGACCCGAAAATAGAGGATTGTAGTCTGCTATTGGAGTAACTAAAATTTGTCTATTTAGAATCTAACAGGAATGACTCAATAGTTTAGATGGATAGTAGCTAAAGAGACCTGCTTGATTCACGAGAGACTCCAAGTGAGAAGTTTTTCTCTATGTAGTAGATGTTTCTTCTGTGAAAGCTCTATGAAAACACCAGTCATCTGTTTGCTCACTGCAACCAAGCATGGCAAATGTGGTCTCTATTTATGAACTTTTTTAGAGTGTGTTGGATCAGGTGAAAGGATGGTAAAAGCTTGTTGAGCTTCTGGCTGGGACAGAGAGTATGCAGAATTCTGAAGATGATGTTGCTAGAACGTATAAATCACATACGCAGCGGAAGCATAATCAAGGGATCACAAACTTACATGTTAACATGATAATATAAAATTAAAAAAACTGAAATCCATGAAAAACTACATACCTCTTGAAGCTTTCACAAATGATGTTTAGATCCTTGCTCTCCAGGTCTGCTGCCTTCTACTACTACCTGAATAACCTTTTCTAAACAATACTTGTGTGGACAAGTTTTCTGATTTACTAAGGATAAAAAAACGAATGAATCCTCTTCTGAAAACCCAGCCCCTATTTAATCCTATAACCCCATTGAAGAAGGTAGAGGAAAGGGCAGAACGGTTTTCAGCTATTATGTCACCTTAATATCACTAATGAGCTGAAAACGTTTTTCAGCTTTAATAATCCATTAAGCACAAAATGTTTTCAGCTCTTTATTTATTGGTATTAAGTCACATTAAGTCACATTCATTCCTTATAGAAGACTAGTAAAACAATATCACTTCTTCCACAAAATCCTTTTCTTTTCAAAAACGTTTAGTTAATCAGGCATAGCAGGGACCGCAGATTTATTAACTGAGGCTTCCAATCATGATATTAATTCGCAAATGAATGAATTATCATATCATAATAAATTACAAATCATTCCACTAAAAATCTATAATTGCACTCCTCGATATTAACTTCGAAATCTACCATTACATCTTATTTAACTCCCCATGTTAGAATTACCGACACCAATCAATTAAATCAAATTTTTCTGAAAAATTCAATTTATTTACTAACTCAATCCTATATTACTATGCTTAACTTATTTCACGTGACGGATACTAAATCCACCTGCAGGGTTTACACGTGAAAACTTATAAGCAACCATATAGGGGTGTCTTCTATCTCAAGTCCGAGACATGGTTCTATCAACTAATTATTATTTCACTAAGTGATTTGTCATTATCCAATCTATTAGGAATATATTGACTCTCAATAGAGTCTCACCTTTTAATAGATTAAAATAATAAATCAAACTACATAGATCATAATAATTATATCAAGATTAAGAGTATAAGTACATGTAATGGACTAGAGAAGTTGTTTATTAATATTCAGAACATAAACAAAACGTCTCTACTTGGTCCGTTCAATACATACGAAATGTACTAGCACAAGAAGTTGGAATATTACCACTCCCATAATTAAGATCAAATTATATTTTAATCTTGTGCTACAATCATCAAGATGTTTGTCCTACTTCATCTTTGATTGTGAACTTTAATTTATAACTTATAAGAACCGATAATTTTAATCTTCCATGCATGAGTTAAATAACTCCATGCATAAAATTGCATACTATATAAGTTAAGGACACACATGTCAACACAATGATTTATTTAAATAAAGACTTTATTAAATTAAGAAGATGAAATAAATTGTCTTTACATGGGATGTAAAATAATACTATAACTTAAACCAACATGGTTAATAGTATATCCTAACAATCTCCCACTTAGACTCATAACCATGCATGAACAATTTTAACACCCATTTCTTCCACATGCTTATCAAAGACCTTCTGAGTTAAGCCCTTTGTAAATGGGTCAGCCAAATTGTTCTTCGACTCAATCTTCAAAACTCTCACATCACCCCTTTGAGTTATATCCCGAATCAAGTGATATTTTCTCTCAATATGGTTACTTCTTTTATGGCTTCGTGGTTCTTTCGAGTTTGCAACCGCACCACTATTGTCACAATAAAGTGTGAGTGGTGTTTGAACCGAAGGAACCACTCCAAGCTCTTTCAGAAAGTTACCGAGCCAAACAGCCTCTTTGGCCGCCTCAGAGGCAGCCACATATTCAGCTTCCATGGTGGAATCAGCAACACATGATTACTTGATACTCCTCCAAACTATGGCTCCACCTCCTAAAGTAAACACATATCCTGAGGTAGACTTTCTAGAATCCTTATCTGACTGAAAATCTGAATCTGTATACCCAATAGGTACAAGATTGTCAGAGTGAAAGACAAGCATGTAATCCCTAGTCCTTTTCAGGTACTTGATTATATGCTTTACCGCAGTCCAGTGTTCTTGTCCAGGATTAGACTGAAATCTGCTAACCATGCCAACAGCAAAGCAAATATTAGGCCTGGTGCATAACATAGCATACATGAGACTCCCTACAGCAGAAGCATAAGGGACCGCCTTCATTCTCTCTATCTCATCAGCCATTTTGGGCGACTGATCCTTTGATAAAGTAATTCCATGCCTAAAAGGAAGGAATCCCTTTTTGGAATTTTGCATGCTAAACCTTGCAAGAATAGTGTCAATATAAAGCGCTTGAGATAAGCCTATTATCCTTTGTTTGCGATCTCGCATAAGCTTGATCCCAAGGATATGAGCCGCTTCTCCCAAGTCTTTCATATCAAAATGCGAGGACAGCCACTCCTTAACAGAATTCAACATGCTCACATTATTCCCTATGAGCAAAATGTCATCTACATACAGAATCAAAAAAGCTACTTTGTCTCCTTCCCATTTTTTATATATGCATGACTCATTTTCACATTGATCAAAACCAAAAGTCTTAATCGAATTGTCAAAACAAGTATTCCATGCCCTAGATGCCTGTTTCAATCCATAGATGGATTTCTTAAGTTTACAAAACATGTTTTCATTGCCACTTTCTATGAAACCTACTGGTTGTGCCATGTAAATGCACTCATCAAGACTTCCATTTAGGAAAGCCGTCTTGACATCCATTTGCCAAATCTCATAATCATAACGAGCAGCAATGGATAAGAGAATCCTAATGGATTTAAGCATAGCTACCGGCGAAAAAGTTTCCTCATAATCAATTCCTTCTTTTTGAGTAAACCCTTTCGCAACAAGCCTTGCCTTAAAAGTTTGTACTTTTCCATCCACACCTCTCTTTTTCTTATAGATCCATCTACAGCCAATGGGTTTGACTCCCATAGGTGGTTCTACAAGATCCCAGACTTGATTAGAGTACATAGACTCCATTTCAGATTTCATAGCAGCAATCCACATTTCAGCATCTTTGTCCTGTAGTGCTTCGGCGTAATTAAGGGGTTCTGTATTAGGCTCCTCAGGGATTCGATCGTATGATTCTCCCAAGAGTGCAAACCGTAAAGGTTTTCTAATAATTCTCCCACTACGACGAACAGTCACTACAGGATCTGCGACATTTGGAACTGAATTCTGAACACCTTGAACGTCGTCCTGCACAATTGCAGGCTGCTCGACATTACCCTGAACAGTTTCCTCCACAATTGCAGGTTGCTCAACATTACTCCCACTACTTTGAGGTAGTGTAATGTCAAGTGTTTGCTCTTGTGCAACCTCTTGCCTATTGACATTTCTCCCACTACGTTGATGCAGTGGTATGTCAATAACGGTTGTCGGAATATGTTCTTGTTGTGTTTCATTATTAGTTATTCTATTGCTTAATTCCTGTAAAACTAGTTTACTTCTAGGAACATGGTTCATTAAATAGTCCGATTCCAGAAATCTGGCGTTTGTCGAGACAATTACCTTCTGTTCAGTAGGACAGTAAAATAAACCTCCCTTAGTACCTTTTGGATATCCAATAAAAATGCACACTTCTGTCCGAGATTCCAGTTTATTAGTTTTCCCTTTTAGCACATGTGCTGGACAACCCCAAACCCGAATATGCCGTAGACTAGGCTTGCGCCCACTCCACAATTCAGATGGGGTTAAAGGTACTGACTTTGAAGGAACCAAGTTCAGAATATAATTTGTTGTTTCTAATGCATACCCCCAAAAGAAAAAAGGCAAATCTGAATAACTTAACATTGATCGAACCATTTCCATAAGAGTTCTATTTCTCCGCTCTGCCACACCATTTTGTTGTGGTGTTCCCGGAGCAGAATATTGAGATGTAATTCCTGATTTTGATAAGTACTTAATGAATTCCGCAGAAAGGTATTCACCACCACGATCAGATCATAATGTATGGATATGTTTATTATGTCGCTTTTCCGTTTCTATCTTAAATTCCTTGAATTTTTCAAAGCATTCAGATTTACGGCGCAACAAATAAATGTATCCATATTTCGAGTAATCATCTGTGAAAGTCACAAAATACTCAAAACCACCTCTTGCTTGTATATTCATAGGACCACACAAATCAGAATGAATTAATTCTAACTTATTTCCGGCTCTATTTCCTTTGGAAGGAAAGGGTCTCTTGGTCATTTTTTCTTCTAAACAGGATTCACAAGTCGGAAGTGCCTCCACTTTCAATGAACTCAAAGGTCCATCAGAAACCAACCGTGAGATCCTATTTATATTAATATGACCTAGACGTAAGTGCCATAAGTAGGTTTCACTCAATTCTGAAATTCATTTTCTCTTATGTGATTGATTAATGTTATTAAGTTCCGAAGTTCGTAGCATGTTTTGAGACACATCAAACACAAACAGGTCATCTATTCTAGGAGCAGAAATAATAAAATGTTTATTAAACTTAATAATTGCAGAATTATTAGCAAAATAAACATTGTAACCAGAATCCATTATTCTTGAAACTGAAAGTAAATTCCTTCTTATAGAAGGAACGTAGAGGACATTATTTAAAGTCAAAACTCTAGAACTACTGAACGTAATGGAAATAGTTCCTATAGCCAAGGCTGGTGCTGGTTCCCCATTTGCTTGAAACACGTTGAGCTCATTTTCATTTAGCCGCCGCGTTACCTGAAACCCCTGCAAAGAAGTGCAGATATGATTAGTGGCTCCCGAATCTATAGCCCAAATTGGGTAGAAACAGCCGCTAAAAATGTTTCAACGACATATGAAAAAGAAGTACCTTGTTTCTGCATTTTTGCTATATAACCGGGGCACTGTTTCTTAAAGTGACCAGGTTTCTTACAATGATAGCACTTGCCTTTAGGCTTAGCCACACCACCAGCAGCACCTGGAACCTTACGTGGCTTCTTCTTCTTCTTGTCGCCTTTCGGCTTAGAAGTCGAAGACGAAGGTTTGTCAACCATGAACGCCGCAGGAGGAGCTTGGTGCTTAATGATAGATTCTGCCGCTTGCAGCTCATTCAGCAGTTTCGCTAGGGACAAGTCCATCTTATTCATATTATAGTTTAAGCGAAACTGCTGAAAACTGTCCGGCAGAGTCTGTAGGACCATCTCAACCTGAGATTCCTTATCAATAACCGCACCAAGAATTTCCAACTCGTTCAACAGACTCATCATCTTAAGAATGTGCTCCCTCACTGATGATCCCTCAGCCATTTTAGTGGTCAAAAGGGCTTTCATGGCTGTCTGCTTGGCAGCACAATTTTGCTCACCGAACATCTCTTTGAAAGATTCAAGCATATCGTAAGCAGAAGTCATTGACTGATGTTGATGCTGCAAGACATTCGCCATGGAGGCAAGAATGTAGCATCTTGCCATCTCATCAGCCTTAACCCATTTGTCATAGGCCTTAGTTTCATCATCAGTGGGATCAGCGGACCTAATGGGGCATTCTTCAACCAGCACAAATTTGAAACCTTCAGCAGTAAGGACAATGTCCAAGTTACGTTTCCAGTCAACATAGTTAGGGCCCTCTAGTTTATTTTGATTCAGGATAGTGGTTAAGGGATTGAATGAAGACATGGTAAATCTGTGGTATGATCAAAAAACAAATCATTATTAGACATGCTAACAGAATAATTAAATTCATAAAAACCACATCACACATATCACCATGCTCATAAACAGTTAGAATCGTTAGGGAAACTTAACCATTTAAGCAAAAATACATGCAATGTGAGACATGCAATGTGAGACATGCTATCTACTGAGATAAAACAGCACCAACTCAGTTAGAGAGTAAACTGTTAAATTAAGTTAGATAAAACATCATATTTCATAGAATCTCTTGCTCATCGATTCAACATGTAACTTAGTTGGAAAGTTAATACAAGCCATCAAAACAAGAGACACAAAACAGTAATACCCTATACAAGTTTATCCGATGGGGAAGAAGACCTATGTCAACATGTAAACTCATATAATATACTGTAATCAACCACTCGAAACCATAAGGAATGACCCCTATTACCACTAGTATCAAAAATTTAATTTTTTCAGAATTTTTAATTTTTCAGAAAACATTAAAATGCCCAAAAACCCATGAAAACGAAGGAATTTGGCCAAAAAAGGCCCTATGTCACGGCAACACTGTGGGTCTTGGTCATTGGGTCATTTCCAATGAACCTACCAAATTTCAGGCCAATCGGAGTTCGTCAAAAATTGAAAAACTCCAAAACCGACCAAAATGGCATTTATAGACCAGGCTGCTTGCGAGGGTCAGTAGGGCTGCTCTCGCAGCTTGGCCTTTCCACTACACCACTTGTTTAGTCAAATAAACAACCAAGGCAGTTGGGAAGCGTCATAAATCATTACATATTTTTCCTCAATGCACAAAATCATTTGAGACAGTTATCGGCAGGGCTGTCAGCGAGGGTCACATGGACTGTCTAGACAGCCTTGCCTTGACACCATACTGCTCATTAGAGCATGTAAGTTATGACTATAGTTGGGCATAGTCACAACTTGAAACATAGTTACCCTTAATCCAGATGTCAAATATGGAGAAACCATTCCAGAAAACAAACATTTCATTGTGAACATGGATTTCCAGAAAACAAATATTTCATGGAGAACATGTATTTCCAGAAAACAAATATTTCATGGAGAACATGTATTTCCAGAAAAACAATTGTACCATAAATTTATAACACATGATAGTCATATAAACCAAAATAGATATATGAAAACATGAAATATCAGGTACAATAACATCAACATGATAAACAGCCAACAACATGATTTTATACAACTGTTGAAACTAACAAAAAATATGTATAACAATCGTGAATTTCATATTACATTATCAGTGAGATGTAAGATGGCTCGTGATACCAATTGCTAGAACGTATAAATCACATATGCAGCGGAAGCATAATCAAGGGATCACAAACTTACATGTCAACATGATAATATAAAATAAAAAAAACTGAAATCCATGAAAAACTACATACCTCTTGAAGCTTTCACAAATGATGTTTAGATCCTTGCTCTCCAGGTCTGCTGCCTTCTACTACTACCTGAATAACCTTTTCTAAACAATACTTGTGTGGACAAATTTTCTGATTTACTAAGGATAAAAAAACGAATGAATCCTCTTCTGAAAACCCAGCCCCTATTTAATCCTATAACCCCATTGAAGAAGGTAGAGGAAAGGGCAGAACGGTTTTCAGCTATTATGTCACCTTAATATCACTAATGAGCTGAAAACGTTTTTCAGCTTTAATAATCCATTAAGCACAAAATGTTTTCAGCTCTTTATTTATTGGTATTAAGTCACATTAAGTCACATTCATTCCTTATAGAAGACTAGTAAAACAATATCACTTCTTCCACAAAATCCTTTTCTTTTCAAAAACGTTTAGTTAATCAGGCATAGCAGGGACCGCAGATTTATTAACTGAGGCTTCCAATCATGATATTAATTCGCAAATGAATGAATTATCATATCATAATAAATTACAAATCATTCCACTAAAAATCTGTAATTGCACTCCTCGATATTAACTTCGAAATCTACCATTACATCTTATTTAACTCCCCATGTTAGAATTACCGACACCAATCAATTAAATCAAATTTTTCTGAAAAATTCAATTTATTTACTAACTCAATCCTATATTACTATGCTTAACTTATTTCACGTGACGGATACTAAATCCACCTGCAGGGTTTACACGTGAAAACTTATAAGCAACCATATAGGGGTGTCTTCTATCTCAAGTCCGAGACATGGTTCTATCAACTAATTATTATTTCACTAAGTGATTTGTCATTATCCAATCTATTAGGAATATATTGACTCTCAATAGAGTCTCACCTTTTAATAGATTAAAATAATAAATCAAACTACATAGATCATAATAATTATATCAAGATTAAGAGTATAAGTACATGTAATGGACTAGAGAAGTTGTTTATTAATATTCAGAACATAAACAAAACGTCTCTACTTGGTCCGTTCAATACATACGAAATGTACTAGCACAAGAAGTTGGAATATTACCACTCCCATAATTAAGATCAAATTATATTTTAATCTTGTGCTACAATCATCAAGATGTTTGTCCTACTTCATCTTTGATTGTGAACTTTAATTTATAACTTATAAGAACCGACAATTTTAATCTTCCATGCATGAGTTAAATAACTCCATGCATAAAATTGCATACTATATAAGTTAAGGACACACATGTCAACACAATGATTTATTTAAATAAAGACTTTATTAAATTAAGAAGATGAAATAAATTGTCTTTACATGGGATGTAAAATAATACTATAACTTAAACCAACATGGTTAATATTATATCCTAACAGATGTGAAAGACTATCCCATTATGCATTTTATGGAGTGTTTGGCTGCAGCAAAACTAAAGATGATTTGAGGAGAAACAATTCATATTTCACATGTAAAGCATAGTTGCTTACACAATTATACTTTTGGTGTGAGGACTGCCAGTAGAAAATTTAACAAATCTATTGGATTTCTTGGATGATATGCGGAAATAGGGAAGGAACTGTAATACTAAACTATTTGTACTCTTCACAGGATTGGTTTAGATAAAATTTACTTTATCTGATTTAAAAAGTAAACAACAAGCCTCATTTTTATACATAGTTTCATTCTGTAATATACATGTATGATTTTTTCTCATTTAATTATTTTTTTTTGTAAACAACAAAAACACTTTTTTGGGGGGTTTTGAATTTGCTGAAACTGTGTTTTCCCTCATAATTTTTAACTTTTTTTTTTGGGTAATGCGGGATATTAAGAAGATTTCTGATATTGCACAAAGTTGCTTGACAATCTTGATCGCCAAAGATTCTTAGGTAAGTTTTATGGTTTTCAATTTTTTTGTCGTTTGCTTACCTGTAATCTGTAATGAATGTCGCAAACCTAATTTTTTTTTCATGTAATGTTTTAGGCGCAATTGAAGTTTTAATTCAAAATTGATAGGCAAAAACAAAATTTAATCTCCCAATTGCACAAGTTGACTCCAACCAAAAATAAAACTATTTTTGCATTAAAATTCTTGTTGAATGTTCTATCTGTCATTTGATTTAGACTTGTATGAGTTGCATATTACCAGTATTATTTGGAAAGATGATAAAATACTCCTCTGTAAAGAGGGGATCGGAGGAAACTGCTGTTATGCTAATAAGATCTTGAATTATAGTTTGGTGGTTAGTGGCAATAACATAAGATTGTGGTTAAATCATTGGTTGGACGTTAGGGTGCTCAAAAATGAATTTGCTACGGTGTACAATCTGGAAGTAAATTAAAACAGCAGGGTAGTTGAATGTTTTTCTAGTACTGGATGACATCTACATTTTGGACGAAATCCCAATGACCGAAAAGTAGAGGATTTCAGTCTGCTATTGGAGCTTCTAGAATCTGTCTATTTAGAATCTAACTGGAATGACTCAATTTTTTGGATGGATAGCAGTTAAAAAGGCTTGTTTGATTCTGAGAGATTCCAAAGGAGAGGTTTTTCTCTATGTAGTAGATGTTTCTTCTATGAAAGCTCCATGGAAACACCAGTCATCTGGTTACTCACTACAACCATGACAAATATGGCTTCTGTTTCTGAACCTTTTGTAGTGTGTTGGGTTATGTCAAGGGATGTTAAAAACTTGTTGAGCTTCTGGCTGGGACAGAAAGTATGCAGAAACCCGAAGACGATGTGGAAGACTATCCCATTATGCATTTTATGGACTGTTTGGCTGCAACAAAACTAAAATGTTTTTGAGGAGAAACAATTCATATCTCACATGTAATGCATAGTTGCTTACAAAATTATACTTTTGGTGTAAGGGCGTTCGGGTAGAAAATTTAACAAACCTATTGGATTTCTTGGATGATATGCAGAATTAGGGAGGAACTGTATACTATACTGTTCTGTACTCCTCACATGATTGGTTTAAACAAAATTTACTTTATCTGATAAAAAAAGTAAACAATAAGCCTCATTTTTATCTCAGAGAAGGTCTTCAACTCAACTCACCTAAAGATTTTTAAAATAGGAACGTATTTTGCCACTACTGCACGAAAATGATATTTGTTGAAATATAACAAAAAGAACACCCAATACAGCTATAACTGATTACATATGAATGAGAATAACGGACACAAAAAGATATCCTGCCATAGCTATGATTATGAGTTTATAATTATAAGTTAGGAGGAACATTTATAGATATTCAAAGAAAAATGTATAGCGTGGGAGGTTGGAGATGAGAGTACAACACAGTAAACCCTCTCTAATTTAATACTCTAATTTAATACTCAGTAAATTAATAAACTCTCTAAGATAATATTTTTTTTCGGTCCCGACTTGGGCCGGTGGAAAAAATTACCATTTTTGATAAGATAATAAGACAATATATTTTCGAAAGACCCCTATATAAATATATGGTCCCATTAATATTATAAATTAATAATTCTTTAAAATTACAAAAATATATAAGACAATTTAGTGAAATATGATTATAGTGTTTTTTGTTTTATGTTAAAATTTAAATCTAGTTGAAGCACATCTCTAACTTTTCTTATTGCATCCAAAAGTTTCGGTGTTGTCTTCTTTGGTGAAAAATTCTAGACTCGATAAGTGTTTCTTTACGTGTAAATGGTTCCAAAGGTATTGTATCGTCTTCAACTTCATTATCAACATTATTTTTTCTAATGGTATCTAAAAATTTTTCTAGGCTTTGGACCTCTGAATATGTATCATTTTCACCCGGGTAATTCAACAAGCTATTGACATCCATTTTATTAGGATAACCAAGATCATTAATCATGACATCAAGTTCATGAATGTCGTTTTCACAAGTGGGTTCATTTAAATTCCTTGTTGCTTCATCCTCAAACGAATTTTGCAATGTCGATACAATGTACTTTATTTATAATGAATTTATTTTTTACATTAATTCAATAAACATGATACATAAATTAGTAAGATACAATGATTTTGATGTAATCAAAATTAACCTTTATTGAATTTTGAAAACACTCTTTAAATTAATAAATATTAATTTATCTATTAAATAATACCTCTATAAAATAATAATATTCTATGATCCCAATAATATTAATTTAAAGAGGTTTTACTGTAATAAGCTATAAAATTGAATTTATACTATTTTGGTTGTATAATATATTGGTTTTTTCCCTTCTTGCTGAAGGTATGGGGTTAGATTTTCTTGTTTTGTAAGGATAAGAAACTGAAAAGATTATAAAGAATAGTTTACACCAAATCTGTGTTCCCCCTATTGGGTAAACTACATAAATAGCCCTCATAGTGGGTGACTTTGTTTTTTTGCCCCTCATAGCAAAAGTGCTACAAAACTACCCTTCTTTCTTTTTTATGTATGGAACAAATAAATATTTGCCCCTCTATATATCAAATATTTTCAAACAACTCTCCATGCTCATTTATCTTTCAACTTCAATTTTTTTTCTCTGTTTTATCTTACTTTGATTTTTTATTTTTATTTTCTCTTCTTTTTCTTTTTTAATTTTTCTCAACCTTTACTTTTTTCCTTTTTTTTTTCTCCTTTCAACTTCTATTTTTTTTCTTTCTCTTTTTATTTTTTCTTTTCTCCTTTTTTCTTATTTTTTTCTCAACCTTTAATTTTCTTTTCTTTTTAATTTTGACTTTTTTTCTTTATATTTTTATTTTTTCTCAACCTTTTTTTTTTTTTTTCCTTTTCTTCTCTCAACTTCTAAATTTTTTTTCTTTTTATCTTTTTCATTTTCTTTGATTTTTTTTTATTTTATCAACCTTCATTTTTCTTTTGTTTTTTATTTTTCCGTAACATTTATTTATTTTTTCTTATCTTCGATTCCTTCCAAACAACAAGTCATGTCCCATAGACAAGAGTTGACAATTGTGTCTTGATTTATGAGATGTTCTATTACTCTTGCCTTAGAAGCAAGACTTAACCTAAGGACATTCAAACAACAAGTTACGTCCCATGGTCAAGAGTTGACACTATCGCGTTATGTTTTAACTTATGAAATGCTATATAGCTCTTGCCTTAGAGGCAAGACTTAGTCCAATGACTTTCAAACAATAAGTTATGCCCCATGGGCAAAAGTTGGCACTACCACATTTTGTCTTGATTTATGAAATGCTCTATAACTCTTGCCTTTGAGGCAAGACTTAGACCAAAGGTTTTCAAACAACAAGTTACGACCCATGGACAAGAGTTGACACTACCATATTGTGTTTTTATTTATGAGATGTTCTATAACTTTTGCCTTAGAGGCAAGACTTAGCCCAAGGGCTTTCAAACAACAAGTTATGCCCCATGGGCAAGAGTTGACACTACCACATTGAGTCTTGATTTATGAGATGCTATATAACTTTGCCTTAGAGGCAAGACTTAGCCCAAGGACTTTCAAACAACAAGGTATGCCCCATGGGCAAGAGTTGACACTACCACGTTGTGTCTTAATTTATGAAATGCTCTATAATTCTTGCCTTAAGAGGCAAACTTAGCCCATGGACTTTCAAACAGCAAGTTATGCCCCATGGGCAAGAGTTGTCACTACCACATTATGTTTTAACTTATGAAATGCTCTATAACTCTTGCCTTAAAGGCAGGACTTAGCCCAATGACTTTCAAACAACAAGTTATGCCCCATAGGCAAAAGTTGACACTACCACATTGTGTCTTGATTTAGGAGATGCTCTATAACTCTTGATTAGAGGCAAGACTTAGACCAAGGGCTTTCAAACAACAAGTTACGCTCCATGGGCAAGAGTTGACAATACCATATTGTATTTTTATTTATGAGATGTTCCATAACTCTTTCCTTAGAGGCAAGACTTAGCCCAAGGACTTTCAAACAACAAGTTATGCCCCATGGGTAAGAGTTGACACAACCACATTGAGTCTTGATTTATGAGATGTTCTATAACTTTGACTTAGAGGCAAGACTTAACCCAAGGACTTTCAAACAACAAGTTATGCCCCATGGGCAAGAGTTGGCACTACCACGTTGTGTCTTGATTTATGAGATGCTCTATAACTCTTGCCTTAGAGGCAAGACTTAGCCCAAGGACTTTCAAACAACAAGTTACGCCCCATGGGCAAGAGTTGACACTACCACATTTTGTTTTGACTTATGAAATGCTCTATAACTCTTGCCTTAGAGGCAAGACTTAGCCTAATGAGTTTCAAACAACAAGTTATGCCCCATGGGCAAGAGTTGACACTATCACATTGTGTCTTGATTTATGAAATGTTCTATAACTCTAGCCTTAGAGGCAAGACTTAGCCCAAGGACTTTCAAACAACAAGTTACGTCTCATGAGCAAGAGTTGAAACTACCACATTATGTCTTGATTTATGAGATGTTCTATAGCTCTTCCCTTAAAGGTAGGACTTAGCCCAACGACTTTCAAAAAACAAGTTATACGCCCCCATGGACAAAAGTTAGCACTACCACATTGTGTCTTTGATTAATGAGATGCTCTATAAGTCTTGCCTCTAAACTAGACTTAGCCCAAGAATCTCCCAAAAAAATAAATTACCCCTCATAGGCAAGAGTTAACACTATTTCATTATGTCTTAATTTATGAGATACTCTATAATTCTTGCCCTAGAGGCAAGACTTAGCTCAAAGGTTTACAAACAATAAGTTGATGTTCTATAAATCTTTCCTTAGAGACAAGACTTATCCCAAAGGACTTCCAAACGGCAAGTCACGCCCTTAAGTTTCCTTTGATGTCAAAGAAAGAAGATTTTTTTTGCGGATTATCCAAATTTCTATTCATTAGCAAAATATAATAGAACCTGAGAAAAAAGAAAAAAGAGAAGGAAAAAAATAAAGATTGAGAAAAAAGGAAAAAAAAGAGAAGAAAAAAAAATAAAGATTAAGAAAATAGAAAAAAAGAGAAAAAAAAAAAAAAGTTAAGAAAAAAAATGAGAGGAAAAAATAAAATAAAAATAAAGTTTGAGAAAAATAAAAAGAATGTGAAAAGAAAAAAAATAAAGGTTGAGACAATGAATTAAAAAAAGAGAAATGAAAAATAAATAATGTTTGAGAAATAAAAAAAAAAAAAAGAAGAAAAAAAATAAAAAAAAGTTGAGACAAATAAATTAAAACAAGGAAAAAAAGAGAAAAGAAAAAATAAAAATCAAGTAATAGTATAAAAGAAAAAAAAAGTTGAGAGACAAATGAGCATGTAAAGAGTAACACAACATTTGAGGTGTAGAGGGGCAAAAATGTACTTGTTGTATACATAAAAATGAAGGAAGACTAGTTTTTAATGACTTTTCTTATGGGGGATAAAAATACAAAGCCACCCACTATGGAGGACATTCCATGTAATTTCCTGCCCCCTATTGATCTAGTTTAGATTAATGTGTCTTTTAGTGGCCCTGTTGCTCTTGGAAATTGCCAAGTTATTTTATTGGGACATTTCGCTACCAGAAGTCTCTTCATTTTCTTTTCAATATAGGCCTTGGTTTAATAATTTTTAAATTCTAATTTGGTGCTGATTATGAAGTTGGTAACTATGGCATAGAGAGGTGGTGGCTACATGGAAGGGAAGCTGATGGAGAAGAAGAAAGGCAAAACCGAAAACGAAAAAAAAGAAAGAAAGATCAATTAAAATAAAAAAAAAATGAAGAGAAAATTAGAAATAAAATTAAAAAAAAGAAAATGAGGTGGTGTCACATGATTGGTGCGTGTATTTCACATATTGTTGAAAACTGGTGCTTGTCAAAAAAGGGGTATTTGCGCCTTTTCAAATGATTATAGGGACAGTCTTAGGACCCTGCAAAGTTTAAGTGTTCTGTGAAAAGAAGGGGACAAGTTCGGGTGGGGTGGGGGTGGGGGTGGGGGGTGGGGGCGGATATGTTTTATCCTAAAGAGAGAACATAAAGGCAATCTTCTCTTATCTTTATGTCAAGACATGAAGAAACTTGAGACAATGAATTAAGGGTGACACAAAAGTTTCAAAATAAAATTGTGCTGACTCAAGTTTTAATTATTGAGTATATGTAACAAATATTAGATTAAGAATTAAGAAAGTTTGACTCATGTGTGGTGTTGCACTCAAGTTTTTTATTTTACACTTTGACCCAAAAATCATAAACTAAAAATGAGGGGAAAATAATTGTCTCTTCTTCTCTATTTTCTCTTTCCTCTCTCCTCCTGCACATTTTTTTCTCCATCGTTTTTGTTGTTGCTGCTTCTTTCTTCTTCTTCTACTACTTCTCTTCTTTTCTTCTTCTTTTTCTTGTTGTTGTTCTTTCTTTTCTTCTTGCCATTGTTGTTGTTGTTGTTGCTGTTACTGCTTCTTCTTCTTCTTCTTCGCCATTGTTGCTGTTGTTGTGGCTGCTACTACCTCTTCTTCTTGCTTGAAATTTTGGACCAAATTTTATTCGTATATCACTGGGCATTACTTCATTGGTGATTTTGGTAAGTAAAAATAATGATTTTTAGTTCAATTTCTCATCTGGGTATATCTGCTGTTTTTCCAATAATTTTCTGCAGCGTATCCAACAGTTGTTGTATTCATTTACAATAGCTGTTGAATTGTTTCCACTACTGTTAAAGTAGTTCAACAGGTTAGTCATCTGTTGCAACAGATGACCTAGCTGTTGCAGCAAATAACCTACCTGTTGGATTCATGTTACAACAGCTCAATCCAACAGGTTAGTCATATCTGTTGCAATAAATCATTCATCTGTTGCAGCAGATGACCTACCTGTTGGATTGAGCTGCAGAACCAATAGCTCAATCCAACAGGTAAGTCATTTGCTGCAACAGATGATCAATCTGTTGCAGCAAATCACTCATCTGTTGCAGCAGATGACCTACCTGTTGGATTCATCTTACATCAGCTGGTAAATTTGGTTCAGATTCAGAAGCTCAATCCAATAAATAGAGCATCTGCTGCAACAGATGAGTTATCTGTTGCATCATATTACTTACCTGTTGGATTGAGCTACTAGTTCTGAATATGCACCCAACAGATAGGTCATCTGCTATAACAAATAAGTGATCTATTGCAATAGATGACCTATCTATTACAGTAGATGAGTGATCTGTTGCAATAGATGACCCATCTATTGCAGCAGATAACTAATCTGTTGGATTGAGCTGTAGAACTAGTTGCTCAATCCAACAAGTAAGTCATCTGCTGCAACAGATTGATAATCTGTTGCAATAGATCGCTCATCTGTTGCAGTAGATAACCTACCTGTTGGATTCATCTTACATCAATTGGTAAAGCTGGTTCAAATTCAAAAGCTCAATCCGACAGATAGAGCATCTGCTGCAACAGATAACTCATCTGTTGCAGCAAATGACTTACCTGTTGGATTGAGCTACTGGTTCTGAACATGCACCCAATAAATAAGTCATTGGTTGCAACAGATAAGTTATCTATTGCAACAGATGACTCATCTATTGCAGCAGATGCTTATCTGTTGGGATAATGATAGTGCATTTAATTTTGTTGTTGTACATAGCTACTCAAATTACTATCATTATTAATTTTTTTAAACAAATTTCTTTAGGTACCATTAATGGAGGATTCAATAACAATAGGTGTTGTTTGTCATGGTGAGCGGATAGAGAAGAACAATTGATTTATTTGGCGTTGGAATGATGGTAACATGTTAGAGACGATAACGATGATAGTCCAAAGAGATGTATTGTATGATGATTTTGTGAACTTAATCATTAGCAATTGTGGACTTAATTGCCAACCAAAAGATCTTGTCATCAGTTACATGCACAAATCTTTTGAAAATCAGAAGGTCCTACCTTTTAAGATAAGCGATCAGGTTCGTTTGCGTGCTTATCTAAGTGATGCAGCTAGGCCCATTTTAAGGGTGTACGTGGTTGAAAAATTGATAGAGAATCAGAATGTAGAGCAAGACCAACAAGATATGTTAAATTATGAATTAGATGGTGTGGACATGAATATTTCAGATGATGAGAGTGGAGATGAAGAGGAGGAGGACCAAACACCTACACCTGTTGTTGCGAGCAATATAGTGGGCAGTTTTCAATCAACACAGTCGAGCAATCTTCAAGATGATGAAATAGGTTTTTACAAAGGAATGACATTCAAGAACAAGGAAGAACTAGTAACTTCATTGCATATTGCTTACTTGAAAAAAGATGTCAGACTTAAGAAGGTGAGTAATTCGCGTAGTGTGTATTATTTCAGATGTGCACATCCGGAGTGCAAGTGGTGGTTGAGGGCTGTGAAATTCATAAGTTCTGACAGATTCTGTATTAAAACTTATGAAAAGTATCACACATGTGGTTCAGAGCATATTACGAGCCATAATCCACAGGCCACGACAAAGGTCATCGGTAAATACTTCAAAAATAGCTTCCCCAATGGTAAAGGCTCATCTACAAGAGATATGGCCAATCAACTCCGTACAAAATTGGGTTGTAAGGTGAGTTATTTGAAGATTTATAAGGGCATGAAGATTGCAACGTTTTTGGTTAGGGGACCACATGAGCACGGATATGCAGTGCTTGATGCGTACTGTTATATACTTGAGTCCACAAATTTAGAAAGTAAGACGGCATTGCAGGTTGATGAAAATGGAAGGTTCAAGTACTTTTTTGTAGCCTATGCGGCTTGGATTCATATTTTTCAACAAATGAGAAAAGTCATAGCCGTTGACGGGACATTTTTAAAGAGCAAGTATGAAGGAATATTGCTATCGGTGGTGGCACAAGATGCGGAGAATCATATCTTTCCAGTGGCTTTTTGTGTAGTGGACAAGGAATGTGATGCCTTATACCAATAGTTTTTTGAACAAATGAGAAACTATGTAGATGATACGGATGAGTTGTGCATAATTTCTGATAGGCATCCAAGTATCGGAAAGATGGTTTCGATTGTCTACCCTTCAGCTCATTATGGTTGTTGTATGAGGCACCTTAGGGAAAATATTCGAAACAACTTTCACAATTCAAAGGTCGTATCTTATTTTTATAAAGCAGCGAAAGCGTACGATAGAGGTGAGTTCTATGACCATTTCAATCAAATAAGGTATATGGTACCCAAGGCAGCTGAACATCTCGAACGTGTCGGATTTCACAAATGGAGCAGGGCATTCTGTCCGGGAAATAAGTACAATATTATAAATTGAATGTAATTATCTTGTTTGAGTTTATTGTAATTCTATGTCTTACTAAGTGGTTTTTTCTTGTATAGGTAAAATATTATGACGTCAAACATTGTTGAGTCGGTGAATACAATGTTTGAGGTTGAAAGAGAATTTTCCATTGTCGCTCCATTTGACGAAATAAACTTAAGGTTTGCAAAAAATTTTCATGAGAGGCGTATGGAGTTGACCAACTCACCAAACAGACTTGTTCCTACAATGGAAAAACAAATATCAGAGTACATCAACTTGGGGAACAAGTTATTGGCTCATCAAATATCTGACTACAAGTTCACTATCACCGGTTATGGTGATGTTGCCACGGTCGATCTTCAAAGGAGAACTTGTACATGTAGAGTTTTTGACTTGGACAAAATAGATTTTGGAAAAAAGATTTATGAGTACGCATCTCCAAATTATTCGGTGGAGAAGTAAATAATTACATATTATGAGGAAATTAATCCGGTGCCTCTTGAAGATTCGTGGATTGTTCCTTTGGAGATTTTACAGAGAGAAATACCTCCTCCATATGTTGACCCAAGCAATCCAGGAAGAAGGGCTAAGAAGAGGAGGTGTGGAGTCGGAGGATCATTTCCAACGAGAAAAAATAAGTGCTCCATATGTAAGACGATTGGCCACAAAAGAACTACATGACCGGATCAAAATGCTCCATAATTATTGTATAGTCTTGTTTAGTCTTGTTGTTGGTTTTGTGGACTTGATAATTTTAACTCATATTTTAGTTTAGTTGGTGATGTAATGTGTGTTATTTATTGTATAAAATATATTTTTGTTTATGATCCAACAACTGTAGTATGTGTGGGTTCTTATTTTATTGCAGCAGATGGAAAATTAGTTTAAATAATGAAATATGTTGCAACAGATGACTAATCTGTTGCAACAAATTTATCCTTCAATGAACATTATCAAATAAATATTCATATTTGTTGTTATAGATATAGACATCTGTTGCAATAGATAATATGTTTGATCATCTCTTACAGACTCTACACATGTTGCAACAGATGACCTATTTATTACAACAGATGACCCATTTGTTTGACACAATCAAACAGATATGTCCATCTGTTGCAACAGGTTTAGACATCTATTGCAACAGATGTCTGATATATTTGATCATCTCCAACAGACTCTACACTTGTTGCAACAGATGACCTATCTGTTACAACAGATGACCCATTTATTGGACACAATTTAACAGATATGTCCATTTATTACAACAGGTTTAGACATCTGTTGCAACAGATGTCTAATATGTTTGATTATCTCCAACAGACTCTACATCTGTTGCAATAGATGTCTAATATGTTTGATCATCTCCAACAGACTCTACACCTGTTACAACAGATGACCTATCTGTTGCAACAGGTGACCCATTTATTGGACACAATCAAACAGATATGTCCATTTATTACAACAGGTTTAGACATTCATTGCAACAGATGTCTAATATGTTTTATCATCTCCAACAGATTCTACACCTGTTGCAACATATGACCCATTTGTTGCAACAGGTGACCCATTTGTTGGACATAATCAAATAGGTATGACCTCTGTTGCAACAAGTTTAGACATTTGTTGCAATAGATGTCAAATATATTTGATCATCTCTAACAAACTCTACACTTGTTGTAGCATATTACCCATCTGTTGCAACAGATGACCCATTTGTTGGACACAATCAAACAGATATGACCATCTGTTGCCACAAATGAATTATATATTTGATTATTTCCATTATACTCTACATATGTTTGATGTGAATTGCTTCATTTAATTATTATTAGCTTTCAATTAATAAGTTCAATTACAATCTCAATGATTAACTTTCAATTAACAAGTGCAATTACAATCTTAGTGAATTTCATAGAATTTACATGTTCAACTAACTGTATTCGTCCTAAATAGAGTGATCAATCGATTAAATTGATGTGAATTGGTTTATTGCATCATGATTGGTAATAAAAAAGGTTATTTAACTTTAATTAGCATTCAATTAACAAGTTCAATTACAATCTCAATGAATTTCATAGCATTTACATGTTCAACTAACTGTATTCGTCCTAAATAGAGTTATCAATCGACTAAATTGATGTGAATTGCTTCATTGCATCATGATTGGTAATAAAAAAAGGTTATTTAACTATAATTGGCTTTCAATTAACAAGTTCAATTACAATCTCAATGAATTTAATATCATTTTCATGTTCAACTAACTACATAACCTATTACAATAAATTATAACTTGCTGCAACAGATGGGAATATCTGTTTGATTATTTCCAACAGATGTGCTCATCTGTTGCAACAGGTTTGTCATTTGTTGCAATATATATGTCCATTTGTTTGATTATTTCCAATAGGTGCCTTATCTGCTGCAACAGATGAGCACATCTGTTTGATTATTTACAACATATGCTTCATCTGTTGCAACAAATGAGTAATCTGTTGCAACATATGTGATGACTGTAGATACTAAGAATAAAAAATTGTTATGTTGTCTAGAAATTACACTGATAAGATAGAAATTACAACCCATATTAGGGCTCCAAACTCTTCTATGTCATCCCAGCAGCCCAAACCTCTTGCATCCTTGAAACTGCGTTATCGTTCAATAGAGTCTTGAGAGTTGTAATACAAGTATCGGTTATCAAAAACTCAATAAATGCAAGCGAGTAAGACCCGCAAGCGACACCAGTCTCATTCTTAGGAATGTTCTGTTTTTGACCATCAAAAATCCATCGTTCATTGAGCAAATTTTCTGAAAAGTGATTCATTATGCCACTTTGCTTCAACAATTTTGGGAACAACTCCAACAAAGGCTCCATGCAAATCCAAAATTGCCAATCTTCAATAACTGGTATGTTGCAGTTTTAAACATTCATAACTCCCTTATTCATGATGATCTCAACAGTCACAAAATATTTTTTCTCCAAGTTCAGGACTGCGAGAATCCTTTTTGCCTCCGTCCAATCCATGGCACCTGGATAATGGCCTCTTTCCTTTACAGTAATCCATCATGTCCTCATCCCATTCAAACTCAGTAAGTAACTCCTCAATTTTTTTGCCACCAGGAATTATCGCTTCTTCGCTGAGTTTGTTGTACCTACTTAAAAAATAACTGTAGAAGTTGAGGTCCATGATCCTATCCCTAAGATCATAGTACCCAGTGAATTTGAGGTGCCTCTCCCGCATGAGGTAAAGAATTTCATTAACATACTGATATAAGAATACAATTTAAATAAGTTAGTAACATACAATAATAATTCAAAAGATACAATAAATGGGTAATCTTTTACAACAGATGAGTCATCTGTTGCATTAGTTCTCTGAACCTGTTAACAGATTACCCATCTACTTCAAACTAATACAACAGATGGGTAATCTATTGCAACAAATGAGTCATATGTTGCATAAGTTCTCTAAACCTGTTAACAAATTACTCATCTACTGCAAACTAATACAAAAGATGGGTAATCTGTTGCAACAGATGAGTCATCTGTTGCAATAGATGAACCATCTGTTACAACAGATGAGTCATATGTTGCATAAGTTCTCTGAACCTATTGACAGATTTTCTATCTACTACAATCTAATGCAACAGATGGATAATCTATTACAACAGATGAGTCATCTGTTGCATAAGTTCTCTAAACCTGTTAACAGATTACTCATCTACAACATACTAATGCAATAGATGGGTAATCTGTTGCAACAGATGAGCCATATGTTGCAACAGATGAGTCATATATTGCATAAGTTCTCTAAACCTGTTGATAGATTACCTATCTACTGCAAACTAATGCAACAGATGGATAATCTGTTACAACAGATACTGCAATCTAATGCAACAGATGGGTAATCTGTTGCAACAGATGGGTAATCTGTTGCAACAGATGGGTAATCTGTTACAACAGATGAGTCATCTGTTGCATAAGTTCTCTGAAACAAATGGGTAATATGTTGCAACAAATGGATCATCTAAATGAACATACTAATGAAATTTAAATAAATAAAAGGTTAGAAAAAGTAACTTACCCAGTCCTCGTACCACACCTTCATATTAGTTATGTTTTGAAAGTCTTTTGCACTAAATTGATGCATGGAGTACTCTTCTGGGGCCTTTTTGGATTTCATCAGGGTATTCAGAGCCTTTCTTGTGGCTTTCACCAACTTGTAAACATTTACCTTCTTCAGCTCTCCTTGTTCTCCTATAGCCCTTGGAAGTTGCTCAACAGTGCAAGGAAGAGGAGTTATAATTTTTCTTGATTTAATATCTGATAGTACCTTGAAAATTGCTCTTTTCCTTCTCTTAACTTCCAATGGAGTGAATGGCTCTGTAATCTTCCTTGATGGAAATGACACCCCTCTTATATGTCAATTCCTTTACAGCAACAGTCAGAGCATCAACAGAACTAATCAAGTTGTCATGTCTGTCCTTACATTCTTGACATTTGCATGCAGAACATGAGCTTGAAGAGGGGCCAAAAGAGGTGGTATGCTCACTGAAAGGGGTAAATCCACCATATCCACCACCAGTATGACCATTATCATGGTCAACTATTTTTTTTAAAAAAATTTCATGAGCATCATCAACATGCTCATCACCATCATCTCTGACACCAGTATCACTAACACCATCACCATCACCACTACCACCAACAACATTAACACCAACACCCAAATCTGTTGCAATATCACCAAAAACCTCAACAGCAGGCTCAGCAAGAACAGTCTGACCTTCCTTAGGGTCTGGTTGCTCCAGCCAATTTTTTTTTTATCAAATCCATCTTAGGGTCTGGTTTTGTTTGAACAATTCCTAAAGTAAGAAAGACAGGCATCTCCAACTCTTGCTCAGTTGGGATAATCCAGGGATACACAACCTATAAATAAAAGTAGATATATTAAAATCAACCTATAATTTACAATAGATGGGTAACCTGTTGCAACAGATAAGACATTTGCTTCACAGAAATACAATAGGTGAACCCCATCTGTTGCAACAAATGAGTCATCTGTTGGAATAATTTTATGATGTTTCCAATAGATGACTAATCTGTTGCAACAGATTAAATATCTATTGGAAGAAATTAACCCAGTAGCAAGACTATTTTGATTTCTTCCAACAGATGACCCATTTGTTGCAATAGATGAGTCATCTGTTGGAATAATTTTTATGTTGTTTCCAACAGATGACTCATCTGTTGCAATAAATTAAACATCTATTGGAAGAAATTAACCCAGTAGCAAGACTATTTTGATTTCTTCCAACAGATGACCCATTTGTTACAACAGATGAGTTATCTGTTGGAATAATTTTTATGCTGTTTCCAACAGATGACTCATCTGTTACAACAGATTAAATATCTGTTGGAAGAAATTAACCTAGTAACAAGACTATTTTGATTTCTTCCAACAAATGACCCATTTGTTGCAACAGACGAGTCATTTGTTGGAATAATTTTTATGTTGTTTCCAACAGATGAATCATCTATTGCAACAGATGAGTTATCTGTTGTAATTCTTGTTAATGCCTTCGCAACTAACTAATCTCCAGTCAATATCCCTTCTCTATTCAAGCGTCAGTTTTCTCAACACATCATCCTTTCTTTTCTCCAAACTGCCAAAAGAACCTCTATATTCTACTCTTTTAATTTCTGCTTCAGTAGCTTTAGCTTGCACGATAATACATAGTCAGGGAGTCCACTTACTAGAAAAGAGTCCCATCATCCTTTTGCAAACTAGAGGAAGCCTTCTGAACTCAGCCATATTGTCTCAGACTTGAATTACGGCTTGTTTCCCCTCCAATTTCCACATTGCAACTCAACTGGGGAGTGATTTGGAATAGATCTTGGGAGAACATTTTGTTTGATGTTCATGAATCTATAATCCCAATCTTTTTTTAACAAGAACTATCTAATCTTGATGCCCAAACCAGAATTTTTCCCTCCTGTCCACGTGTTGCTACCTCAAAAGTGATGGTCAATGAGCTCTAATTCATGTATGGACTCCAAAAATTCATAGAAATTCTGATTTTTTTTTGCATAAATTTTAGTTATTAATCAAACTTTTTGTTTGTCTTGGATGATGCAGGCCATTGAAGACTCTCCTGAAGAACAGTCCAGTGCAAGCCCTCACCTGGAGCCCTACATTAATTTTGATGATAGCTCTTCTGAATACAACGAGAACTTTCTGGATGATGTTTATGAGGAAGATAGTTGGTCCTTTGACTCATACTAATGTACAGTATGTTATCCTCAATGATACACCATTCTCCATTTTTCTTTTCGGTGTCTTACTGTGGCGTAGATTCAATTTGGTTTCTCTTTGTTCAAAAGATACATTTATTGATTTTTTCTTCGGGCGCTTTTTTGATCTCTTTAACACATCGTTATGTATTTCTTTGTCAATTTTATGGTATTTTTGAACACCCATGGCTTCACCTACTAGATTTAATGAGTAAAATGTAAGGTGGTTTAGTTTTACAAATTTGTGGAGAAACACAAATAAATTGAAGGTATTTGTGGTTTTAATTACTGTCTTTGACGGTCATCAGGTTTTTCCAGTTGAAAGACAATATATTTTATATATTATACGTATTCGGGATTTGGGGAACAGAGAAGTTGTTACTTTTGTCCTGAATTCTGTTACGAGTTGTCTTGGCGCAAACATGTAAAGCTTTTCTAGGAGAGCAGTTCGTTGTCTGAAAAAGAGCAAACATTATTATGCCTAGCAAATATGGGATACTCAGTGGAGGAGGTTTTTATAGCAATGGAGAGATGTGGTGTGTATATTAAATTATGTTTCTCTACATTAATAATGTTATCTGAATAAGACATTTAGCTTGGTTTTGATATGTCTTAATTATGCTAAGGTTTTATCACTCGCTGAAGAAATCTTATTCATGTAAGTTATACGGTAGATGCTACTAAGTTGAATTATCTTTGTGTCAATGTTGTTGCATTTGGAGGAAAATCTGCTTATTGACGTTGCAATATTTCTGAATATCTTTTTAGAATTGCAGCACCTATTTTGATCTCATTTCCAGGTAATTAATGTCCTCTTTACAACTTTCTAGGTTCAGAAGCATCACTTGATGTATTGATAGATTGCATCGATGCTGCTCAAAAGGCAAGAGAAGAAGATCCATATCTGCCAGAAGATATAGAGGTCTGCTTTCCCCTCGCCTTAGTTTAAAATGGTCTCATGTGAATTAACATTCTATTCAACTTTGTTCGCTTATAAATAGCAATATCATTTTTCATAGAATTGATGTCTCATTTCTATTGTAACAGCCAAAACTGAATCATATATCAAATGGTAGCGGTGGTTACAAGAAGAGGAAGATATTCAATCAATTGTGCAAAATTTAAAAGCAAAGGGTGATTTTTTATGAAGAGACAATTCGTTTGCCCAAACCTATGATTGGATTTGGAGTGCCTACAAAATCATCTCTTGCTATAGTCCAAAGAACTCTTCCAGAGCAAGTTTTAGCCCCCCATTTTTCTATTATGAAAATGTTGCCTAGCTCCAAAGGGTGTGTGGGATACCATTTCCAGATTCCTGTATGATATTGAGCCCGAGTTTCTAGACTCAAAGTACTTTTGTGCTGCTGCAAGAAAACAGGGTTATATTCATAATCTATTATTGAAAATATATTTCCAGAAAACGGGGTTATATTCATAATCTACCTATTGAAAATATATTTCCTTTGCTTCCATTCCCCCACGCACCATTAATGAAGCACTTCCCTTAACAAAGAAATGGTGGCCATCTTGGGATACATGGACAAAGTTAAATTATTTGCAAACAACTATTGGGAGTGCAGGGTTAACTGATAGGATCAGGAAAGCTGTGGAGGCCTGTGATGGTGAGCCACCTATGAGGGTGCAAAAGTATGTTCTTGATTAATGTCGGAAGTGGAATTTGGTATGGGTTGGAAGAAACAAAGTCGCTCCTATGGAGTTAGGTGAAGTGGAAATGCTACTGGGGTTTCCAAAGAACCTTACTAGGGGAGGTGGTATAAGCAATATTTTAGAAGATAGTTTTGAGGCTCGCCCCGGGGGAGGGCACTGGCAAAACGCCTAGAGGCATAGGTGTGAGGCTTAAGTACTGTAAGGCTTACGCCTTAAGCGCCCGACTATACGCCCTAAGCTCGCCTAACGCCCAATGCTCGGGGCTCGCCTAACAAATCTTAGAAAAATTATGTGTCGAATTCCTTACTTGACATTGTTGACCCTTATAATTCTCTAATAAGTAAATGATGCTTAATACTTTTTTCATCTATAGAAATTAGAAGATTGAGAAGAACTCAATTAACAAATCATTGTATTGCATATTTATTATTTGGAAGCACTATGAGGGTGAATATCATTTAACATTTCTTTTAAAAAATACTTAATTAGCCTATTTTTACATCTCCACTTATCAATATTGGTCTTCATATTATTTTATGTCTCAAAATAATCGCTATTTGAAAGTAGTTTTATTATCTCAAAATTACCATGAGGGTACTAATAATATTTATTGATTATTTTCTTTCAAGGATGTAAATTGCATAGTACAATCATAATATATTTTACAAAAGTGTGATTATTTTATTATTTGAAATTAAAGTTAAGATGTTAGAGTTGATTTGCATCCCATAGTAGCTATTATAGCATATTTTTCTTTACACTTGTAAAATTATATTACAAGTTTTATTTTCTATGAGTTTGTTGATCATGTTTTTAATTGTTTTAATTATTAATTTGTTGTTTATAATTTTTGCTTTATAACACTATTTTACTATATTATAAATTAAAAGATTTAGGATCCATGAGGCTTACGCCCCATTGCCTCAAGGCTTACGCCTCGCCTTATGTCCCAGCCTTTTAAAACACTGGGTATAACTTATAAGTAGGACCGATAGATACAAATCACTTGGTAACTCATTCCAGGTTAGCCTAACCTTTTTTCTTCTGATTTTCACGTGTATATCCAAGTCTGCTAAAGGCTTGTCTTTCTTTTGTTCTCTTACTCACACTTTTTGCTGAGATGATTATGCATCAGCTGGCTCAAAGCGTTTAACTAACATAATATATTAGTTTAAGCTGATTAAAAAATTACACTATGTAATGTAGCTTTATTTTTTTCGAAGGGGAATGATATTGGTGGTATTTGAACAGAACATTCATCGAGGCTACAACTTCAGTGTCATTTTAGTTTTCTAAATTTTCTCTTATGGAGTAAAGGGAAGTAGATGAATTGTTGGAAGGAAGAGGGAAAGAACGGCCTGTATAAAATATAAAATGAAATGAAGGTGCATAATGTTGTGTTCGAAATCGAGAGGGCGTCATGCGGAAGCTATTAGTTGCAAATCATAGATGAGATAAATCAGATGACAAAGAAAATTAAACTAAAACATATTATTGAATATGGTTTGACCAATTGGCCTATATATTAAAACTAATTCAAAAAAGCATAAAAACTATTTGAGGTAAAATCTCCCTCTAAACAAGACTCTTTAAGGACTACATTGTGAATTCTGTTGTGTTTTGATATGAGAAAGGGGGTCTTCTATTTATAGATGTTCAAATCCTTTCCTCCAAAAAAGAGGTTAGTCAAATATGGAAGAGTTTTATATTTTCCTTTTAGGAAAAGTAAAAATAAAAGTAATTATGGTATTACTTTTAACAAATCTCCCTTTTTTGGCTTAATTTTCTAGACAAAATTTGATCCGCCTTCTTCATATGCATAATCTTCGTTCTTCACATAATCTTCATCACTGCTGCTTGACACGCTTTAAAAATGGAGCTTTTGGGGGTAAAAATATATGAGCCCTTTCGGGTTAAAAATATTGGAGCCTTTTGTAGGGTTAACGTGAGCTTTATTTTCAAAGTTGTAACAACAGGATTGTTGAAAATATGATTGACAATTGTCTCTACATGTAGTTTTTGGACATATATCTTCATTATCATCAAATTTGTTGCAACTTTCATCATAACATGTCTTCAATCTGAATCGTCAGATCATTGAACCGTAGGACCCCTATCAATAATTTGGTGTAGATTTCTCCCAATTGATTTTTATACTTTTTTAATATTAGGTTTTCATATGTAGGCCAATTGGCCAAACCCTATCAATAATATGTTTTAGTATGTTTTTATTTGTCATTCGATTTATCGTCTACATGATTTACAACTTGCTTTGAATCTTCAATCTCGATGAACCATTGGACTCATAGGATCGTTAGCTCTGATACCACTTGTTGTGTTCAAAATCGAGAGGGCGTCATGCGGAAGCTATTAGTTGCAAACCATAGATGCGATAAATCAGATGACAAAGAAAATTAAACTAAAACATACTATTGAATATGGTTTGACTAATTGACCTATATATTAAAACTAATTCAAAAAAGTATAAAAACTATTTGAGAGAAAATCTCCCTGTAAACAAGACTCTTTAAGGACTACATTGTGAATTCTGTTGTGTTTTAATATGAAAAAGGGGGTAATAGAGGTTCAAATCCTTTCCTCCAATAAAGAGGTTAGCCAAATATGGAAGAGTTTTATATTTTCCTTTTAGAAAAAGTAAAAGTAAAAGTAATTATGGTATTACTTTTATTTTTCTTTCAAGAAAAGTAAAACTTAAATTTGGTAAGAAAATCAGGAACAAAACCCTAACACATAATAGGTGGTGTTGAATCTACAGTTAAGGGAATATCACTAGCTCTTAGGATAAGAGTTATGGGACTTTCATGGCTTTGAAGCATACAAGTACTGTAATGGGCTTTTCCTTGGGTATCTGGTAATCATGTGTGTAGGGGGTAATGGGCAATTCGTCAGCAAAAGCAATAAAAATCTTATATTGGATATTTATTTTTTTGAGGTGGTTGGGTGGTGGAAGAGGGGGGAGCCTGTGAATAGGGGAAAGGGAATCCCACGGGTGAGACTTAACCATGAAATACTTGAGTGTTAGATGAAGTTGCAACCACTAGGTTACAACTTCAATTTTGTCTCAGTTTAGCTTTGTGTTTTGTGTTGGAATCCCTGTTGTCCTTTCTGTTTCTTGGAGGAATGAGGTAATCAAAAAGGTTGATATATCAAGGTGACACGTTTCCTACGACTTCTTTGATTTTCAATTATTATATGCAACTAAATTGTTTAAACATATACAATGGTTGACCACTTCTTTATAATGAAGAGAAGCTTTGTCCCCAAAGGAATGGCTGATTGGTTGAAGCATATGAGAGAAAGTCTGGAAATTTCAGTTTTTACCCCAGGTGCAACACTTAGTGTGAGGTTTAATCCAACCTCAAACTGACCAAAACACTCTGTCATAGAGAACAACAGTTAGAAGAGGCTTTGCGTTACACCTGTTACCCCTCATTGTGCAATTGTGACCTCTATGGTAGCAAAATTGATGGTTACAAGAGCAGTTTTAACTTTTACTTTTACTCACTAAAAAAAAAAAAAAGGGATCAGTTTTGCACTAGCTATGTCCCACAGATGATGTGTCTGTAATTGTGGTGGTTGGCATATTGTAAAAGTAGATTAGCTGAGCAGATGAGCAAATTAGTTGTCCCTCTTTAGCTTTGGTGTTTTTGTAATTTATCTATTTAGTTATTGTCGGATCCTTTCCCGAACTCTGCGCATAGTGGAAACTCTAGTACATCGGGCTGCCCTTTTTAGTTATTGTTTTCTGGGGTGAAGTGGGCTGCAAGAGTGAATATTCATTACTAATAAACATCATTATGAAGTCTTTGCTTTCCTCCTTTCAAGAAAGTCTTCACTTTTTCCTTCTAGAGCATTAACATATACATG
The DNA here is from genome assembly GCA_031232105.1 of Capsicum rhomboideum. Classification (NCBI taxonomy): domain Eukaryota; kingdom Viridiplantae; phylum Streptophyta; class Magnoliopsida; order Solanales; family Solanaceae; genus Capsicum; species Capsicum rhomboideum. The sequence goes on from CP124717.1 coordinate 58,157,470, forward strand.
AACTCTTATTTTCAAAAGTTTAGAGAAAAAGAACCAAAACCATGACTTTATTAGTTTTTTTGTTTTTTTTTTGGTGTATACTTTTTCCCAAATTCGTCTTCTTCGGGGGTTCTGATGTACCTGGGAGTCATGCAATGTTTTGAGAGTGTGCAGATGAGTCAGCTACAGGGAGTTGTAGCATAAACTAATCTTGAGTTGCTGAATGATTGTATGATTTGTGTACATGCCTACTTGGGTCCTTGTAGTGGTGAACTGGTCATAGAAGCGAAGAGGGATGTTGAGGTAGGTAAAGTGAGAAGGGATGATAGAAGCTGCGACCCTATATTAGCTATAAATATCTAAAATTTTACCAGTCCTCCGCTGTGTGTTAAAAAAGCTGATAGTAGTAGAAGTTGTTACCCTTCGCTAGCAAAGAAAATCTTGAGGAAGTTCCACTGTGAAATAAAATGTAATATTATGAATAGGTTGTCTGATCCAGTTAGCCTGTCTTTGCTGATCTTGAAAAAACCTTAGTCCTGTATAATGAGATTGTTTTATTGATTCACATGGATGGTATTAGCTTCTTTTGCAATAGTAACCTGTAGCTCTCTCATGGCCACACCATACGGTATTCTGGTGCTGCCTCAGAAAGGTCTTGTCTCTTTTTCTTTCCTTTTTCTGGGTCAACATCATAATATCCCATGCTTTTATCGTCTTTATCAAATAGTATTATTGCTTGGGCTGTACTGGATCACTTTCTGTTTTATATCTTCTTTTGGTGGAAAGAAATATTCTTGGTGATTTTTTATCCATATCCTTGACATATTGAGCCGGGGATCTATTAGAAACAACCTCTCTACCCCACAAAGGTAGGGATAAGGTCTGCGTACATCTTAACCTTCCTAGATCCCACTTGTGGGAATATGTAATGTACTTACGAACTGAAGATTTGTGATTAGATGAAAAATGGGAAATCTTATCACTCAATCAACTACTTCTATTACAATGAAATGAATTGAACTTGATAATGCTCCATTAATAAAGAATTTCTGCTACAGATCCTACGACGACGACGAAGAAGAAGAATAAGAGAAGATTTGGTTGAGAGAATTAGAGAAGAAGGAGAGTTGGAGAGAGAAAATTAGGTGAACGAAATATCAGTATTATCATAACTGCCTTTTACTGAATCCGTTAGGATATTTATTGATCCAAAACAGTTGGCAACAACTGGAATGATCCTGTGCGTTGATTTTCTTTTAACTACTTCTAATCGTGGCCGTAGATGGACTCCTTGATTAAACACGTGTCCTAATCTCATTTAACCCCCCATTCAACATTATTTCCCCTAATCGACAAATCGCGGATGCAATTGCAAACTCTAGCTTCACTCTCAAGGACATTACATAATACACTGGGTATGTTGTTGCTGCTGTATATCCAAATCTTGTTTTCTTCTCCCCTTCCCCACCACCACCACCACCACACACACAACTAAAATGTAATTAAAGCAACTTCTCCCTTGGCTTATTCAATTTCTTCTCCTTAAGAATAATTTTTGACATGATTCTTGGATTGATGTTATTGTTAGGTTGACACAGTGGCATACCATTTATCGGTGTTGAAAGACATGTTTCCAAGTGGGATCAATGTCTTATCGCTCTTTTCTGGGATTGGCGGTGCTGAAGTTGCTCTTCACCATCTCTGGATTCGACTGAATAATGTGGTTTCTGTGGAAAAATCTGAAGTCGACAGGAACATTGTGAGAAGCTGGTGGGAGCAAACTAATCAGAGAGGGAGTCTCATAGATTTTGATGATGTGCAGCAGTTGAATGGAGATTGTTTGAAGCAGTTGATGGATTCATTCGGTGGATTTGATTTATTGATAGGTGGAAGCCCGTGCAACAACCTTGCAGGTAGTAACAGGGTGAGCAGGGACGTCTTGAAGGCAAGGAGTCGTCCCTATTTTATGACTATGTTCGGATATTGGACTTAGTCAAGTCCATAATGTCTAGACAGAGATAGTACAGCAGAAACTTGTTCTAGGTTTAGATTTAGTCATCTTTCAAAACTGTCAAGACATTGATCAAGACATCGAGTGATAAAACGAGCATTAAATTTCAGGATTTAGATTCTAAATCGACTGATCTCCTACAGTACTAATTAATGTACATTCTATTTCGATTTAAAGTGAAAATAAGCATCAAGTATACAGTATATTGCTATTATTAGTTATTTGTGCCTAAAATTTTCCAAAATGCCATTTCAGTTGATCTTATACTAATAGAGATGTGCAAATTTAGAGTACATTGTTATTACGGCTTGTTTGTATAGAAAGACAACCATAACAGAGGACCATTTCTCCATATGTGTCTACTTTGTGTTTTATTAGCTTCACTACTGTCTTAGATGGTAACTGGTAACTTGTAGTTTGTGCAATTGGAAAAGAAATTTTTCAACTAACATGCATGAATTATCCAAGATTGATATTTAAGTCAAAAGCAATTTTCATCCTAAAATGTCATCAAAATTTAGCCTCTGTGGTGTGTTGCCATTATGTATCTTAAAATATTATTGATGTAAATGAGCATGCACAGTTACAGTTTAGTATCCTGATCACCAAATATCCTCCATGAATACTTTTCTGGAATTTGCACAGAAAAGGAATACCTGCAGACAGCTCAGCACTTAATCTCAACTAATTTTTCGGAAAAGTAAGAGTTTAACTTCTATACATGGCACTATAAATATTTTTTTTATCACAATTAGGTACCCTGAAATATGATTTATGTCTAAGTGTTAAAACTTGTAAAGTACCCAACCTACTGTAACATGTTAAATTACGTTGATAGTGCAATTTTTTTTTATCGACGGAGTTTCCCCACAGGCCATTCATGTCCAATTTTAGAACATAGTTGATTGGTTAAAGTTAATGAAACTTTTTATATTATAGCTACCTACTCTTATAATATGTAGACACAATATTTAGAAACTAATAAATGTAAGCTTTTTCTCTGCTGAAGTTCCTGTTTAATAATATTAGATGCAAGCCAGTTAATTTGCTATCAAGCAGGAAAACAAGCTTATCCCAACTTTCATGATGATTAATAACATATCTAATTTTCCCTTTACCTGAGTTAAATTAAGCTCAAGTTATCGATCGCCTAAAAATAATTATATTTTTCAGTTAAATATATAAAAAATATATACTATTTTATATCAAAAATATATTATGTATCATACATTATTAATATACTAAAAATATACATTTACTGGCTATTATTTTGGTGGGCAGCTATGTATGTCAACTTCTCGATACAAAAAAGTTACTCTCTATCAGCAACGATGATACTAAAATTAGTCAATATTTTGCCTTCTTATCTAGTTTGACCTACTTTGTATATAACTTGATTTTTCTTTTCCATTTCAAAGCCCAACGTTAAAGATCTACTGCTAATGTTTTTCAAGTTTTTTATAGATTGCCCCTATTTTGGCGCGGTCTTTAAATTTTGCCTATCAAATTGGTGATCTTTAATTTTTGTCCCTACTGCTTATTTAATAAAAGTTTGTGGGTTAAAGTACCCTAATTTTGCAAGACAAATCTTTTTAGAAAATGTTTACCTTGAGGCATAAGTTCAATACTATCTAAAATCACAAGACAGACCTTTTAGAAAAAATTGTCTTGTGCATAAGTTTAGTAGGCGTGACTTATGCCTTGGGGCATAGGTTTAGTAGGTGTAACTTGTGCCTTAGGGCATAAGTTCAGTAGGCATGACTTGTGCCTTGGGGCATAAGATTAGCGTCATAACTTGTGCCTTGGGGCACAACTTCAATAGGCATAATTTGTGCCACTGAACTTATGCCCTGTGGCATAACTTGTGCACAAAAATTTTATACCTTGGGGCATAACTTGTGCCGGTTAAAAGTGTTGCTACAACAAATGAACTTTTTATTTTGAGAAACTTTCAGAAATGACTATAGTTTGGACTTAATTAGAGATCTATAGCCATAATTTGCTTAATTATGATTCATAGCTACAAGTTAGAAGGAGGAGAGAGGCGAGTGAAATTTGTGGGAGAAGGAGGAGAGATGCTAGCTACAATATGTATTTGTATTTATATCAATATGTATCTGACACAATATATATTTGTATTTGTATCAATTGTTATCTGATACAATATGTATTTGTATCAATTGCATCTGATATAATTGTTATCAGCTGATACATATTATATCTCACATATGTATCAATATATAGGATAAAGGTTGTATCAATATGTATTTGATATTGATACATATGTATCAATGATATATGATACATTTGTTTGTTCTATCAATATGTATATAATATTGATACATATGTATCAATGGTATTTGATATAATTATTATTAACTTATACACATTATATCTCACATATGTATGTAACAATAAAGGTTGTATCAATATGTATCTAATATTGATATATTTGTATCAATGACATCTGATACAATTGTAGGTTGTATCAATATGTATGTGATGATATTGATAAATTTGTATCAATGGCATCTAATACATCTCGTATCACTTGTATTCATGTGGTAAATCACTTGTAAGACCCCTGAACAAAATTTGAAGATATATAAAATACATACTAAATACTGAATATAGTGAATACAATAAATACCAAAAATATGAAGTGATACAATGATACAACATGAAAATGGCGAATTCATGCAGTGAATACATACTAAAAATTGAATATAATAAATACATTGAATAAAATGGCAAATTGATACAATTGACGCACAATATATCTATCTATCTATCTATCTATCTATCTATCTATCTATCTATCTATCTATCTATCTATCTATCTATCTATCTATCTATCTATCTATCTATCTATCTATCTATCTATATATATAGAGAGAGAGAGAACTGATACTTGTATTTATTCACTTTTGTATTGCATATATTCATTTACTTTTGTATTGCCTCTATTCATTCGTGATACACAATTTGCTAGAATACAATTGATACAAACGCTCAAAATACACCTTTTTTGCAATCTAAAATATTGTATTGGACTGGAGATACAGATAGAGAAGGGGGGGGGGGGGGAGAGGGAGGAGAGAGAGAGAGAGAGAGAGAGAAGTGTGGAAAGAGAGAGAGGGAGAAGGGGAAGGGGGGAAAGTGGCGAGCGAGAGAGGGAGAGAGAAACTATAAAACCCTAAGCATAGTTATGTTAGATAATATTTTAAAACTCTAACTATGTATAGTAAATATAGTTATAATAGTAGCTATGTGCTTAGTTATATGGCATGACATACTTAAGTCCTTAATTATGTCCCATTACAAACTTTATAAAAATTACATCATACAACAATTATAACATTATTTTTAATGGGAGCATTTACTATACTATTACAATTGAAAGAATATTTACTCCCCTTTTTCACACTACCATTTATTTTTTGAATATCTTTACCTCATCACTTTCTTTGTGCATTGAGTACAATTCTCTCTCTTACTTTTTCAAATTTTTTTCGAGGAAGCTTAACATAGTTCCGGTGATGCCCCACCACCAGCCAATGCCATGCTCTTCCCCTCTCTCTGATGTGGTGGTGATGGAGAAAGGAATGGAACTTCAACCCTTTGAGCGAAATGCGGCAAAAGAAAAGGTAGGAAATTCCATGTACCGACCCCATCATCTCCACCCCGTAGGAACTACAAGATCACCCCAAGGACGCCTTCGGCATCCAGGGGTCACGGACCGACCATAGAACCCTGTTCAATAAGTGGAACGCATTAGCTGTCCGCTCTCAGGTTGGACAGTCAGGGTCGGAGAAGGGCAATGACTCATTCTTAAAACCAGCGTTCTTAAGACCTTGTTTTCCGACGAGAAGGGTGTTCATCTGAATTGTTGTGGTTGTTTGCTCCGGTGTGGTTTTAATTTTCATTAAAAAATTATGAATCTGATCAGATTTACAACTCACGGTGTGGAAGCAATGAGGGAAGAGCAACAAGGTCATTGCTATTTGCTCCGGTTGTATGGTTGATTGTCGGAACAGTGATGAGAAAGGGAGAACAAGAGAGGTGGAGGTGTTTAGGTGGTGGAGAAATGTAAGGACCTGATTTGTGAAAACTTATTTTTTATGTATTTTGACCATTTTTCCCTTTCTCATAGTTTCTACATATTGGTTTTGGGGTATGGGGATGGTTGGCATAGTTTTCGATGCGATCGGGAGTGATTTGAGCGAGTTTGAGGTTTTTAGAGGCTTTAAAAGTCATATAGTTAACTTCGGTCAATATTTGATGTTTTGGGTCCCAGATGATGATTTGGAAAGTTCCATTAGATTTGAAATGTCAAATTTGGGTTAGTAGCGAGGTTGGTTTGGGTTTGGGACCTTTATTTTGTATTTCGACCCTTCATTTGGAAAATTACCCAAAAGGGGTCCTGGTGGTTAATTTATTAAAAACGACCCTTTTTCAAAAATCCGACGTCACTATTGATTTTGGAACATCAAAAATAGCCTATTAGCATATATGGTTTGTTTCTATCAGATTCCGAATGAATCCCGAGGGTCTATTTGGAGATTTTGGAAACCATGCAAATCAACACTTTTTGCTGATATCTGGTGCAGGTCCCTCCTTCTTCGCGAACCCGGTCCTCCGGCCACGAATGCTGAGAAAGATGATTTTCTTTATCACGATCTCTAGGAGGGAGTCGTGATCGTGAAGAACAAATGGGGTCGGGTCGAGTCTTCTTCGCGAACGCGACGAGGCTGTCGCGAACGCGAAGGCCTGATTCATCATCCTTAATGAACGCAAAGCCTTGTCCATGAATACGAAGGCTATTTTAATTGGCCAGTCAACATTTTCCCTTGCGAGGTGGTGACCGCGATCGCAAGGTACTGTTCACAGAACAGTAGATAAACCCCATTTTTTGCATTTTCCCACTATATTTGGACCTCCAAGCTTCGAAAAAGGCTATTTTAGAGGGTTTCTTCATTGATTTTCATGTGGGTAACCTATAAACTCATAATTCCACTATTTTCTATTAATTATATCTTCGAAAACACCTTAAAATCATGATTTCAACATGAAATTTTGGGGGGGTTTGTCGGTAAATCTTTAAAATGGGTTTTCTTTGATTTGGACCTTGTTTTTAACTCATTTCGTATGTATTTTTAACTATAGACTCCTATAACATTGAGTAATGTGTTTCTAAACAAAAATTCTAGTTTTACCCTTCTCATTTTTGAACTCGTTTTTCGAGTCCGTTTTGGACCCGACTTAAATATAGGCAATATGGGTATTGTTGGCCTTCTTTTAATGCTAAATCCTATATTTGTATGTTTTAGTTGATTCTGATTCATTTGAAAGGGGAAATCGCCGTGTTGAAGTACTTTACGCTCATATTTCGTTGTTTCGAGGTAGATTATGGTTTAACTTCTTTCAGATTGAGCTGAGTAGTTAATAAATAAGTAAAGAATGCTATGGGTTGGGGAAAATAACTATGGGTTTTATATTTCAAGATTATTATTACTGTTGTGTACCCAAGGGGGGCTTATAATCTGTTGTTGTTGACTTGTGATATCTGATATTGCGTGTTGCTCGAGTGAGGGCTTTATTTGACATTATTGGCCTTATCTGTGCATTAAATGCCTTATTTTTAGATATGATGCCTGTACATGGTCTTAAATCATTATTATAGGCCTTATTGAGCATTAGTTGCCTTTATCATGATAGAAATGCCCGAGTTAGGGGTTGATGTGATATTAATGATATCCTACATGCATATTTATGTCACGACCCACTTTTGGAGTAATGATGACACCTACTATAATCCACCAGTAGGTAAGCCAAACCATAGCCTGACAAGTAATGGGCTGAAGGACGAAAGACGGGATAAATACTAGAAAATAAGCATAAAACAAGATCAAAGGCGATATAAGTATGAATACGATCATAAAATACCGAACGAAAAAGAGGAAGAACAAAAGAAACATCCCACGACCTGGTAAGGCCAGTACAAGAGCCATTAATCAAAAGAATAAGAGTACTAGTAGTATTAATATACATGTAGTCTCGAATGTAAAGACTGTCCAAAATCAAGAAAGGAGAGGGGATCAACTCCGGCTCTGAAAGCACACCCTATCTCCGGATCCCATAAGCAAGCAGGAAGGAATATCAGCGATGAAAGCTAGTACTCGGATCTGCATCAGAAATGGATGCAGAAGTGTAGTATGAGTACCAAAACAACGGGTAATCAGTAGGCATTATCGGTCGACTGAGCTAAATCATGATCCAATACAGGAAAAATAAATAATTAAACATGCACTGCCGAAATAAAAGTAAACTAATTGTAACCTAACTAGGCCCCCATAAGCCTAGAAGGTGCAAACAAGAGAAAACTAAACCAAACGAGCCCCCATAAGCCCGATGGATACAATCAAGAAGACATCTATAGACACTAAGCATGATATAACCAACCAATAATCCCAAATTCGCAAAACCGTTCGTACTGTGAAATATCGGACTCTAGCTGGATTCACAAGATCATTGATGAACCATAAAGTGCCGAACTCAAATTAGTCTTTAATAGCATAATCATATCATAAATGTCGGACTCGAACTGGTCTTTAATACCATAAGTAAATAGTAGAAGGATGGACTTGAACCGGTATAATAGAGTAAAGTCACAATAACTAGACTAACCCCAAACTAGGTGAATACTATATATCCTAAGGTTCAAGATTAACTATAATTCTGCGAATGAAGGCCTCCTAAGTCAACAAGGAGCTAAAAGAGATTGCATAACCTAAAAGAGGGCCGGTGGGGCGGCCCGCTTCTAAACTCGAAAGTTCACACTAAGGCGATTTCTGCCCAAAAATGACTAAGCCTCCAAAATTCCACTACAAGTTATTACATAAGTCTAAATAAAGCCTAAAAGCATCAATTGACCTAAAGGAAGGGTAAATGGGTCGATTCTATCCCGACATAGTTCACCAATTGGCCATATAAAACAAACTTCACAAACTAAGCAACAAACCATAATTCCCAACCCAAAACTAGTACAATATCATATCAATATCATAATAAAGCTCAATCTATGAGTTAGGTAAGCCTAGCCTACCTGGACGCTGAAGAATGCTCGATAAAGTCTGCTAAATTGGGGCTTTTCCCTCCCGAGAAGCCTCCGTATGATACCACACTATCATAAAAACAATCTACTTGTTAATACGAGAATAATGATACCTATATTGCATATAAATGCTTTGGGTCCAAATTCGAGCTAAAAATCCCATGTGGGGCCCGCTTATGGAATCATAAATTTAAAATCGTCAAAACGTCCCTCAAGGCTCAAGGATCATTTACCCTTAAGAATGGGTAAATTCCAAGCTCCAATGCATCCAAAATCAACCCATAAATGAATTGGGGATTTAAATGGGTAAATTCCAAGCTCCAATGCATCCAAAATCAACCCATAAATGAATTGGGGATTTAAACCTAAAACGGAGAATCTATCGAGAAATTAAATGGAACTTACAAGGATTAAGACGAGGAAAAAGGCTTTGACGAGAACTCCAACCTCTCTTGATCACCCAAGAATCGCCTCCCTTCTCTCACTATCTCTCTAGGGCTTTAATGCTCTCAACACTTAGAGAAAATGAGAGAAAAAATGGGTGAAAGGGGATTAAATGCATTGCGGGTACCGCTAAAGCGCCCACTTGTCCGTTAAAGTGGTCATCGCTAAAGCGGACACCACTAAAGCAGCACACTACAGCTAAAGCGGTCCGAAGACCTGGGCTGACCTCCGCTAAATGGACCAAACGTCACTTAAGCGGCGTCCACTAAAGAGGTATGGTCTCCGCTAAAGCGGTTCATCAGGGACTAGTGCTAACCGCTAAAGAGGTATGCCCGCTTAAGCGGTCGCACCAGCTAAAGCAACATCAACACTTGAAAATATTTTGTTACGTTTCCAATGGGCCCTTGGGATTCGTTCAGAATCCTATGAACGCAAATAAACTACACTACCCTATCAAATTCGACATTCTGGTGCAACCGAAATTCCTATCCGGGTTGTTTCGATAAAATATGGGTCCCACACCCAAATGACCATTTTTATCACTTTCCACCTAATAGCTCAAAATGAGTCTGGAAGCCTCGGGACCCGAACCAAGGGTCCCCTTAACCTAAAATCGATACTTCAGAGTTGATGGAACTGTCAGAATTGGCATACGAGGTTGTTTTCCTGAAGTTTAGGCCTGGTAGCCAAGTTTGTACAACGACGACTCCAAAATAACTTGGGGCAGCTATGGGAAAGCTCTAAAAGTCGAAATAATGTGGAAATTCAGAAAATGACCTGGAGGGTCATTACAATATCCACTACTAAAAAACTTTCGTCCGCGAAAGTAAAGGGTGAAGAAGTACCTGAAGGCTCAAACAGGTAGGGATGCTGGGTCCACATCTCGCTCTCAATCTCCCAGGTAGCCTCCTCGACTGAACGGTGCCTCTACTGAACCTTAACCACTGGAATCTCTCTTGAGCGCAACCACCTGACATCCTTGGATAAAATGAGGACTGGCTCCTCTACGAATGTCAACTTCTCATCCAACTGAATCGAATCCCACCGAAGTACATGTGACTCATCCAAAATGTAACGCCACAACATGGAGACATGAAAAATTAGATGAACAACTTCAAAATCTGGGGGCAAACCAACTCATAAGCTACCTCTCCAACTGTCTGCAGTATCTCGAATGGACAGATATATCTGGGACTGAGCTTACTCTTCTTCCCGAACCTCATCACGCCTTTCATTGGCGACACGGAGGAAAACCCAGTCACCAACTCCAAATTTCAAGGTACGATGTCTACGATTAGCATAACTCTTTTGCCTACTCTGAACTGCTCTCAACCTATCCTGAATCACCCACACCCTATCCAACGACTCACTAAGCAGGTCAGTACCACGGGGGTTAACCTCTAAAGTCTCAAACCAGCCAATTGGAGATCGACAACTCCTACCATATAATGCCTCAAATGGTGCCATCTCAATACTCGAATGGTATTTATTATTGTAAGGGCTACGTTTTGCTCCCACTGACCTCCAAAGTCCATCACGCAAGTACGAAGCATGTCTTCCAAGACCTGAATAATCAACTCCAACAGACCGTCAGTCTGGGGATGGAATGCAGTACTAAGATCAACCTGAGTGCCCAACTCTTCCTGAAAAGTCCTCCAGAATCTAGAAGTAAACACTGAGCCTCTGTCTGAAATAATGGACACTGGTACTCAATGAAGGCGAACTATCTCACAAACATAGATGCGGGATAACCTCTTAGCTCTGAGGGAAATCTGAATTGGATGAAATGAACCAATTTGGTCAACTGATATACTATGACCCAAATACTATCGGAACCTCGGGAAGTACGAGGCAAACCAGTTACAAAGTCCATCGTAATGCACTCTCATTTCCACTCAAGAATGGATAGCCTCTGAAGTAATCCACCCCGTCGCTGATGCTTAGCCTTTACCTGCTGACAATATAGGTAACGAGCTACAAAATCTGCAACATCTCTCTTCATGTCACTCTACCAATAAAGCTGTCTCAAATCTCTATACATCTCAGTTGTCCTATGGTGAACAGAATATCTGGAGCTATGACCCTCCTAAAAAATCAACTGAATCAAGCCCCCAACCCTCGAAGCACAAATGTGACCATCAAATCTCAGGATTCCCTCTGAATCTAGGGTAGCCCGACTAGACTCACTCCTCAGACTCTAATCACGGAGGCCACAAAGTCTACTATCCTCAAACTAGCGACTCCGAATCTGCTCAAGCAAGGTTGACCTAGCCTCAATTCTTGCAAGGATCTTTCTGGAGTTTGAAATATCGATCCGAACCAACATTTTAGCTAAGGACTGGATGTCCCAATCCAACGGCCGCTCTGAAACTAAAATATAAGCCTAGCTGATCATACTCACCGCCTTCTGGTTCAAGGCGTCTGCTACCAAGCTCACCTTTCCCAGATGGTAAAGAAAAGAGATGTCATAGTCCTTCAGCAACTCAATCTACCTACACTGTCTAGAATTAAGCTCCCTCTACATTATAAGGTGCTGAAGACTACGATGATCAGTGAAGATCTCGCAATGAACACCATATAAGTAATGCCTCCAAATCTTAAGCACGAAAACTACCACCGCCAACTCTATTATGTGTGGGGTAGTTGCGCTCACGAACCTTAAGCTGCCTCGACGTATAAGCGATAACTCGGCCCTACTGCATTAGTACGCAACCCAAACCAACACCTAAAGCATCACAATAGACTGTGTACCCCTCGCCCTCAATAGGAAGAGTCAATACAAGAGCTGAAGTGAGCATCTCCTTGAGCTTCTAAAAGCTCAATTCACACTCCATGGACCACTAAAAAAGAAACCTCTTTCCTAGTCAACCTGGTCATAGGTGATACAATAGAAGCACAATCTCAACAAACTGTTTGTAGTAACCTGCCAAGACAATAAAACTATAAACCTCGGCCGGAGATATAGGTCTGGCCCAATCACGAATAACCTCTATCTTCGCTAGATCCACCATAATCCCATTCTTAGACACCACATGTCCTAGAAATGTAACCGAATTGAGTCAAAACTCACACTTTGAGAATTTGGCATAAAACTTGTGATCTCTCAAAGTCTGAAGCACAATCCTCAAATGCTGCTCGTGCTCCTCCCTACTTTTTGAATACACTAGTATGTCATCAATGAAAATAATTACAAAGAATCCAAATAGGGACTAAAAACTCAATTCATCAAATTTATAAATGCTGTTGGGGCATTAGTCAACCCAAAAGACATCACCAGGAACTCATAATGGCCATATCGAGTCCTGAATGCTGTCTTTGGGATGTTCTCAACCCGAATCCTCAACTGATGATATCCAAATCTCAAGTCAATCTTAGAGAAAACTGCCGTACCCTGAAGTTGGTCAAATAAATCATCAATGCGAGGCATATGGTACTTATTCTTCACGGTCACCCTATTCAACTGCCTATAGTTAATACACATATGCGTACAACTATCTTTCTTCTTTACGGACAAGATAGAAGCACCCCATGGTGATACGCTTGGTCTAACAAAAACCCTTACCCAATAAATCCTGAAGCTGAGAATTCAGCTCTCAAAGCTCAGCAAGAGCCATCCGATAAGGAGCCATAGAAATAGGTCGGGTGCTCGACTCAATATTAATAACAAACTCTATATCATGCTCAGGAAAAAGGCTAGGCAGGTCGGTAGGAAACACATTAGAAAACTCATGAACAATAGGAATAAAATCAAGTGAGGGACTCTCCGCACAGATATAAGCAAGACAAGACTTGCAACCCCTCGACACCAATCTCCTAGCCCAAACATAAAAAATAATCCCCGTCGGTGTGTGACTAAAAGAACCCTGCCATACAATCGAGGGAATGCCAGGCATGGCTAAGGTAACGGTCTTGGAAAAATAATCCAAGACTGCATGATAAGGGGATAACTAGTCCATGCCTAGAATCACATCAAAGTCCACCATATCTAACATAATAAGATCAGCCCGAGTATCAAACTCTCGAACGGTCACAACACATGATCTATAAATTTGATCCACTACTTAAGAATCACCTACGAGAGTAGATACATGCAATGACACAAATAAAGACTCCCAAGACAATTCTAACCACGGTTCATAATAGGCAGAAACATATGAGTAAGTGAATTTTGGATCAAATAAAGTAATAGCCTACTAACGACACACTGAAATCATACCTGTAATAATAGCATCCGAAGACTCTGCCTCTGGCCTACCAGGTACAACATATGAATGACCTCACTCGCCACCTGGCTGGGCGTCTGACCTACTATTCGACCTACCTACTTGAGAACCTCTTTGAAAACCCTAGGGACCACCCCTGCGACCCTGAGTACCACCCCTAGCTGAAGACGTCACTGATCTGATCGGCTGAATACTCTGTACTACATGTTGAATCATCCCAAGCTGGGGACACTCCCTAGCAAAATGACCAATCACTCCATAAACACTACTCTGTCCAGAAGGTCCGGATGACCCAGAATAGCCACCTCGACTGAAAGACTCAGAATATGCACCTCTCAGAGACTGGCTGCTGCTCGGGCTACAGTAATCACTGAAGATGGACTGACCTTAATTAGTAATCTTAAGTGCTGCCTGAACGGGCCTACTAGATTGACCCTGATGATGATAAGACTGACTTGGAGGGTACCTAACCTGAGAACCTTTGCCTCTGAACCATGAGCCTCTATGGCTCCCACTGAAACTACCCTGATGATGTGGTCTCTTATCGCTGCCCCCTTTGGCCTCGTTATGCATCTCCTCCATAGTCTGGGCATAATCAAAAATCTCAATGAAAGACCTACCAGTAGCAACCAAACTCTAAGTAGCCATGTGAAGAGGAAGTCTCAGTCCCCTAACATAACACTGAATCCTCTCATACTCGATAGGCAAGAATGCAGAAGCATGTTTGGTCAACTCGTGAAATCGTGCCTCATACTCTAGAACTGTCATCCAACCCCTACTGTAAGCAGGTGAACTGTTCTCTCAAGCGCTCACAAAAACTGCGAGGCATATACTTCTCTAAGAAAACCTCGGAGAACTGAGTCTATGTCATAGGGGAAGATCCAGCTGGCATAGAATCAAGATGATCTCTCCACCAATGTCTAGCTATCAAGTCCAATTGAAAAGTGGTGTAGTCAACCCCACGAGCCACAACTAGGCCCAAATTACAGAGCCTATCCTCGTAAGCAGTTAAGAACTCAAATGCATCCTCACCCAGAGCCCCTGTAAACCTCGGTGGAGTCAATCTCAGAAATCTACCCAACATATTCTGCTTCTCAACAGACACAGCAGGCTGGGCGGCTACCGACTGAGCAACTACCGGTGCTGGAGGGATCTCAACTCTATGAGCCATAGCTACAGGCTGCGCCTATGCATCTATACCACTCTGATCCGCAGACTGTGCACCATCAGATAGTGCACCACCAACTAATCTCAATAACTGGACCGAGGCATCTCTGAGCAATAAAGAAGAAATAAACCCCGGTGGCGCCTGGGCTGTCCCCTAGCCCACCAATAACTGGGGTGATGAAAACTCTAGCTCGAGAGCAACGGCAGGATCTAGTGATGGCTCCCCATCCTGACCCCTAACTGGGGCTGCAGCTCTAGCCTGTCCTCGACCTCTAGGTCAGCCACGTCCCCTGATGGATGCCATAGTCGTAGGCTCGGGATCCTCATCGTCGGTCGTAGTAGCGTGCGTACTGACCATCTGTGAAAGAGTGAAACAATGAGAACCTCAGAGACCAACACAGACTCAATGCACGAAATGAATAAAGAAAGTGAAGTCATCCTAAGAATGTCATATAGCCTCCCAAAGATAAGACGCGGAACTCATCACTTTGATCTGCGGGACTCTACTAGACACTTGCTCTTATACCAACAATACCAGTGAATCTAGACTCTGATACCAACTTGTCACGACCCACTTTCAAAGTCATAATAGCACCTACTATAACTAACTAGTAGGTAAGCCAAGTCGTAGCCCAAAATGATAGGTAATGGGCTAAAAGGCGAAAGACGGGATAAATATCTAAAAATAAGCATAAAACAAAATCGAAGGCGATATAAGTATGAATACGATCATAAAATACCAAATAGAAAAGAGAAAGAACAAAAGAAACACCCCACAATCTGGTAAGGCCAGTATACGAGCTACTAATCAAAAGAATAAGAGTACTAGTAGTATCAATATATAGGTAGTCTCGAATGTAAAGATCGTCCAAAATCAAGAAAGGAGCGGGGATCAGATCCGACTCTAAAAGCTCACCCTATCTCTGGATCCCATAAGAAAACTGGAAGGAATATCAGCATCGACAACTAGTACTTGGATCTGCATCAGAAAAGGATGTAGAAGTGCAGTATGAGTACCAAAACAAAGGGTACTCAGTAGGCATCATCGACCGACTGAGCTAAATCATAATAAAAAAATATAATATAATGTGAGAATGTAAGTTAAGTCAAGGAAAAGGGGCAAACCTGAGATCATGCTCTAATGCAGAAAAAATAAATAATCAAACACGCGATACCGAAATTAAAGTAAACTAATTATAACCTAACTAGGCCACCATAAGCCTAGAAGGTGAAAACAGGAGAAACTAACCTAAATGATCCCCCATAATCCCGATGGATACAATCAAGATGATATCTATAGACACTAAGCATGATATAACCAACCAATAATCCCATATCCGTGAAACCCTTTATACGACAAAATATTACCAGACTCAAGCTGGATTCACAAGATCATAGATGAACCATAAAGTGCCAGACTCAAATCCGTCTTTAATACCATGATCATATCATGGATGCTGGACTTGAACCGGTCTTTAATACTATAAGCAAATAGTAGAAGGTCGGACTTGAACTAATATAATAGAGTAAAGTCATATTAACTAGCCTAGCCACGAACTAGGTGAATACTATATAGCCTAAGGTTCAAGATTAACTATAATGCTGTGAATGAAGGCCTCCTAAGTCTACAAGGAGCTAAAAAAGATTGCACAACCTAAAAGAGGGCCGATGGGGCCCACTTCTAAACCCGAAAGTCCACACTAAGGTGATTTCTATCCAAAAATGACTAAGTCTCCAAAATTCCACTACAAGTTATTATATAAGTCTAAATAAAGCCTAAAAGCATCAATTGACCTAAAGGAAGGGTAAATGGGTCGATCTATCCCTAAAACGACTCACTAATCGACTAGATAAAACTAACTTCACTAACTAAGTAATCAAACCATAATTCCCAACCCAAAACTAGCACAATATCATACCAATATCATAATATAACTCAATCTATGAGTTAGGTAAGCCTAGCCTACCTGGATACCAAAGAATTCTTGATAAAGTCTGCTAAATTGGGTTTTCTCCCTCCCAAGAAGCCTTTCTACGATACCAAGCTATCATAAAAACAATCTACTCATTAATACGAGAATAATGATACTCATATTGCATATAAATGCTTTAGGTCCAAAATCGAGCTAAAAATTTCATGTGGGGCCTGCTTACGGAATCATAAATTTGAAACTGTCAAAACATCCCTCAAAGCTCAAGGATCATTTACGCTCAAGAATGGGTAAATTCCAAGCTCCAACGCATCCAAAATCAATCCATAAATGAATTGGGGATTTAAACCCAAAACGGAGAATCTATTGAGAAATTAGATGGAACTTACAAGGATTAAAACGAGGAACAAGGCTTTGACGAGCACCCCAACCTCCCTTGATCACCCAAGAATCACCTCCCCTCTCTCACTATCTCTCTAAGGCTTTAATGCTATCAAAACTTAGAGAAAATAAGAGAAAAATGGGTGAAAGTGGATTAAATGCATTATGGGTACCGCTAAAGCGCCCACTTGACCATTAAAGCAGTCACCAATGAAGCAACACACTACCGCTAAAGCATTTCGAAGACCTGGGCTGACCTCCGCTAAAGTGGTTTGGTCTCCGCTAAAGCGGTCCATCAGGTACCAATGCTAGCCGCTAAAGCAGTGCCCAGGCCACTAAATCGGCTTCCTCTTAAGTGGTCGCACCAGCTGAAGCAGCATCAACACTTGGCAATATTTTGTAAAATTTCCAACAGACCTTCGGGATTCTTTCGAAACCCCGTGAACGCAAACGAACTACGCTACCCTATAAAATTTGACATTCTAGACTCAACGGAGCAATCAAAATTCCTATCTGGGATCGTTTTGATGAAATATAGGTCCCACACCCAAATGACCATTTTCATCACTTTCCACCCAATAACTCAAAATGAGTCCGAAAGCCTCGGGACCGAGACCAAGGGTCCCTTTAACCCAAAATCAATGCTCCGGAGTTGATGGAACTATTAGAATTATCATATGAGGTCATTTACCTGATGTTTAGGCCTGGTAGCCAAATTTGAATAGCGACGACTTCAAAACAGGAAATTGGTTCGAAAAAACAAACGAACTGTCTAGTAACCGAACTGTCTACCCCAGCAAGTCATAAATGACTTGGGGAAGCTATGGGAAAGCTCTAAATACTGAAATAATATGGAAATGCAAAAAATAACCTGCAGGGTCATTACAATTTATTTCGATGGTGCCTAATTAGAGTTGATAATCATGAATTATGGTCATATTGAGTTGATTTATGGGCTCACTTATATACCTATTGAATGTGTTGGATATATTCATACTGATTTGATTATGAGCATTACATTCTCATTCTATGCTTATACATTTATGAGATATTGGTGCCATTGAGGAATACTATTTTTGAAAGAAAATGAGACATTTTCATAAAAACCCTCTCTGTGAACACGAGGCAGAGAGGTGAGTTGATATTTGGGATATGAGCTATAGTATACAAGTTGCGAATTTCCCATAGGTCTTATTACGGGAGCTGCAAGCTCGGTAGGTGTATACAGAAAGTCATGCGATGACTTTCACCATTCATCCCATTGTCATCATTGTATTGGATTGCATATGCATCTTTTATGATTCCTTTAGTTTTCCTTGACGTGTGTTTAGTTTCCGTATACTTTACGTGTATATCTGTGTTATTTCAATTCAGTGTTATATTAGAACTGTTAGTGGAGACGGTGTGAGCTACTGTTTGAGAAATTTTCTATTTGTAGGTGACATGCTCATAGTTTCCTTTACTTATATTATTTTCTAGTTTTCTCAGTCGGCCTATGATTCGTACTGAGTACATATGGACCGTACTCACCCCTACTGTGCCTTTTCAGTACAGATCCTGGTTCGAGTACAACTCACTGTGGCTGATCTTCGTGCAGATATTTCTGGGTTTTTGAGGTACTAACGCGCTCCAGGATTCGGGGCTGATTCAGATCTCTTTTATCTTTATTTGTCTTTACTTATGACTCAGAGAAAGATTATGTATTATTCAGTATTCGAATGGTTGTTTAGAAGTTCTACACTTGTGACACCAGATTTTGGAGGGTTTTATGTTATTTTTTCAGACTTCTGCTTTAATTATGTTTTGTATTGGTTTGACTTCGTTCTAAAAGTCTCGCCTTATTATTATTTTTGCTTGATGAGAATTTCTTTCCTTTTTGGGTGATTGACTTACTTATCTAGGTTGGACGATAAGTGTCGTCATGACCTCATTTTTGGGTCGTGACATGAGACCAAAAAAATAGGGAAAAGGGAGTTTATCTAGCCACCTTGTATTTTTTTGACAAGATCTTGATCTTCTCCGATGGACATCGCTGTTTTGGTATTCATCGATGGTTGCTTTCACTAATTAAAAAAAGAATTCTTTGTATTTTTATTTGTAGTTTACTGCATTATTGAATTTGTATTTGACTGATTTTTATTATTTTATTTTGTTTTATATTTGTATTTGCATTTGTAGTTGACTGCATCATTTGTATTTGTATTTATAGTTGGTCAATGAAATTAATTATCCTTTTGATACTAATATTTTTTTATTTGTATTCATTGATACGAATTGTATATATTGATAAAACTTGGACCATACAAATACAAGTGATCAAATGATACATGTTGATATAACTTGAACCATACAAATACAAACTATGCAAAATGTATTAATCGATAAGAATTGTATTTTGTTGATGCAACTTAGAACATACAAATAAAAATGATACTTATTTATATACAGAATTACAAATGATAAGTTTGTCATACGAATACAAATGATGCATTGTATATTTTGTATATGAAAGATTCAAGCAAATACAAATAATGTACATACATGTTTATATAAAAACACAAATGAAAGTTAAAAAAAATATATGAAAGAGATAGAAATACAAAATTCAAAAAAAAAACAAAAACAAGAAAGATATAGAACATAAAGAGAGAGAGAGGCGAGAGATTGAGGAGAGAGAAAAAGAGAAAATCATCAACATTTATCTTTGGTTTGAATAACCTTTATTGCAACATTATATTTAGTAACATAATCTTCCGTTAAAGTCTCAAATGTAATTTTAGGAACAATAAAAGATACTCTTCTTATTTAATTGAATCTCTCCTTATTTATCTATTTGTATATGTATTTACACCCAAAAATAACATGTCAAATACATATACAGTTTTGTCACAACCGAATTTTCTCAGATCATGATGGAACCTACCATAACCCACCAGTAGGTAAGCTAACCCATAGTCCGGAACAGCTTGTAACAGACTAATAGAAGAAATGGAAGCAGAACTAAAAAAAAGAGAAGAAGAGATAAGAAGGAAGTACATACATCTCCAAAACCTGGTGACGTCAGTACAAGAGCTTATAATATAACAGGAGTACAAAGTAAAATACATAGTAAATATATACAAAGCTGTCTCTGAAATAAAAAAATATAGATCAGTCTAACAGTAAGAGGGAGAGCAGGAATAACTCCGAACGTCAGGAGCTCACCCCGAACCTCCGATCCATGGCTGCTCCGCACACTGCACACATCAATGGTGAGAACTTGTACTATGATCTGCAGGCTGCAAAAGTGTAGTATGAGTACCAAACATAAGGTACTAAGTAGGCATCGGCCAACTGAGCTCCAAAGATAACGCAGGTATAAACAATGTGTAAAGAAGGAATATAACTACAGGAAACTACTCAGGCAACGAAACATAAAAGTGCTAATGGAAAAGTAAAGGTAAACCATCACGTACTATTAGTAATCATGGATGCAACACGATTCCTTAAGTAACTAGTCCATATATGATGAAAGAGATATACAATATACGATTGTAGTAGGAAGGATGAATATGATATACAAATAGTATCCAAAGAAGAATATATATATACATACAACCACACTCTACGGATAACCAAATAGGAAGAAACTACTCTGAGAGAGCTAATCAAATATCACCGGGGTTATAAGTAATAAGGGGTCTAACACTAGCATAATCAGGGTCTCTAACTGAAAGGTGTATAGGCATGAGATAGTATAACGATAACCAGTTCTTACCGTGATAAAGAATAAGGGAACTCAAAATTGTACCCACAACCTCGGGTACCAATCCGTAACCAACCTGCCATGAACTATACAATAATAACTAGTAAATATGTAACCAACTAGCCCGAACAAATAATAACCTTAATGGGCCCTAATAAGCCTAGAAGGCACACATAAAAGGATAATTAACCCTACCGAGCCACCATAAGACGATGAGTGCTCACAAGCAACAACTAAAGTAAAAGCATAAGCAACCTATAAATAAACTGATCTTATGTAACCACCTGATCCCAAAGCCATAATAAACCATCCAGATGTGCATTGGGCTTGAACCAACACTAATGGATAATAACGAGATGCCAGACGCCGGGCTCGAACTGGTAATAGTTGATAATAACAAGAGGCCATACATCGAATGCAAATTAGAAATGGTGGGTAATAACGAGAGGCCACATAAATCATGTACAACAGAACTCAGTACCACTATCAATACTCCCAGAACAACCGTAATCAACACTAGAACACCCCAATCATATTATAACCAGATGTCGGACTCGAACCGAAACTCTTAGTAACCATAACATAACCAAAATTCAGTGACCCACAAGTAACCAAACTCAATTGTAAATCTAAAACCCAAACCATACCATAACCGATATCAAAGCTATGCTAAAACTTATAATAAATAACAAAAATAATGTATATGTTGGTCCTGAACCGAAATTGAAATGCATTTATATAAACATAAGTATAACTAGCTAAAAGGAAGGAATCCAAGGTTTCCCAGCTTAATACCACACCCTAAATTCATAATTACTACACCATACTAGGGGATAACGGGCCCAAAATTTACCAAAACGAGGTCCTAACCGGATAAATAAGACATAAAATATTTCAAACTATACCCTTGCTACAACTACCTGCCCAAAACTAACATAATAGTACACTAATACCATACATAAGCTCAATCTAAAGATAGGGTAAACCTAGTCTATAATCCCTTCCTAGCATGAAATCTATACAATACACAATCTTGTGGAGAAGAGTAGACCGTAGCCTACCTGGGATCCGAAGCTAAGCTCACGAACCCAGCGCCAATACTAAAAGCCCATCCGAGAAGTCTCCGAATAGTGCCCTGCTAGAACCTGAACTTGAATAACTTGATGTAGATAATCAGTTTTCTTTCTCTCTTTTTGTTTTCCCAATGTAAAGTAGTATATGAAATAATATGCAACATATATGTGTAGCTATATATATATAGAGAGAGAGTAGTCAGGAAATTAAAGTTGCTGAAATGTTTCCATCCTCGTGAAGTGATAAATACACCTATATATATATATATATATATATATATATTAAAGGTAAGTAATGAATAATTGGATAATTAATGCAAGTTTCCACCTCTTAATAGTCATACATGGTAGTCATACATGGTACTAATTGGCTTACTGCCACTTAATCACTACCTTGGGTGTCGGATTCATCCTCCACTTCCACGTGGGAGTGGAGATACCAACACCTAATTCTTTCCTTATCCAGTTTTAAATATATTCAGATATTGCATAGGTTCGTTGTAAAATAAATATAACTTTTGAATATACCACAATTAATAGAAAATTATTTCAAATAAAGCCTCTATCATATAATAATAATTTTTTAACATAACTAGACTCACTATCTTTGTTTAAATTATTAATAAATTACAAAATTAAAATTTAATATAAATATGTCGTAAGTAACATATTTTCATAAATATCTCAAATATTTTAGAAAGGTAAAAATAATAAAAAATATCTTTTATCAAATTCTTATTTAAATCAAATATTTCATAACACATTCGATACTAATAAAATTTTCAAATGAACTACTTGGGTACCGAACCACTTGTCCCGCCAGATCATAAATGTCGGGTGACAACTATCAGAAATCTCAAAACGTAGAAAACACATGAAAAAATAGAAAATGACTTGGAGGGTCATTAAAACATTCACTACTGAAAGGACTTTCGTCCTCGAAAGTCAAGGAACAAAAAGGTCCCGAACGCTTGAAGAGATGAGGGTACTAGGTTTGCCTGCTACGCAAGGTTACCAGACACCCTATCGGCCAGAAAAATGCCTCCACGGAATCTAGGCTAGACGAATCCCCAAGATTTAACTTCCCTTATATCCTCACCACACCGCATTGAAGTACATGAGACTCAAATAAAAGTATATCGACATCACACCAATATGAGCACAACTAAGCGAATACTCGACCATGCTAAAGACAACCCAAGGCGTAAACCATACAACAAACTCCAAACTCCAAATTTAACATCCTACTGTCCTTCCAAACCAGTTGTCTACTCTGAACTACAGAGAATCTCTCCAGTATTATCCAAGTCCTGTCCGGATAACCATATCACAATCACCCTTGAAAGAATGTCGCTGACCCACTGAAGATCCGCCCGGACTAGCATATAAACAATGCCTCATAAGTTTTCACCTGAATACCCAAATGGTGGTGACTAATGTCCATGATCTCTGCCAAAGACAAAAGCTGGTCCCAATGACCTTACAACTGAGAGTCATGAGTTGGAGGCACGACCTCTCAAAAATGAAATCATGCATGTGAAGCACGACCTCCAGAATCTAAACAATTCACTCCAACTGAATGCAGCTCAAAGGGTGAAAAGCCACTCTAAACTCTACTCGGAATATCCATTACCCATTGAGTAGATGCCCAACAGTCTGACAAAAACTGAGAACCCAGGTCAGAAGCAGTAGAAACCAGCACCATGTGCATATAGACCATCCCTCGAATATCCATCTAAGAAAATCTCTCTGAACTAAAAAAAAACTAAACTGGTAGGCAGTGAGTAGGCCTAGTCACCCTGTCGACAATATCTCAAATTGAATCAAACCTCAAAATACAGGATGCAAGCAAGAGACACAATCCATAACTATAAGCTTAACACCAGAGGTGAACCATTCGGCCTCAACTTCCCAAACCGATCTTGCTGACGAATAAGCATTTATACACAAAATCTATCACAACTCTCAATCCACCCCCAAAAGAGTCAGAATTAAACTGGAGCAGAGAAATCTTCGAGAAAGTTAAATACCCAAACCAATCTCACCTCCAAGAACTAAGTGTATACCCATTAATACTGCAAGGGCTAAACCTGTGATGTTGTTAAAGAACACAATCACAACGGAGCGAAACCACAGGCTAAAGACATGAGCAATCAAATCCACATTTGCTGAGGGGCACCACATACTAAGGCATAACTAAGGACTTTCCGGTACTGTAAAGAGTCCTAGTGATAGCCGCATTGAGCGATTTAGAAAAACATGATCACTAGTACTCCCTATAGTCACACCCTTCAGTTTTGCAACAACTGACACATAAGAACATATAACCATCCCTTTTTTTAAATACACTAAGAGGACTCATCCCATGAAGTCACACTAGGCCAAACAAATCCCGAAATGAGAAGCTACTTTAATCACCCATTCAAACCCCCCTCAACTCAACTAAAACATAGAGGCATTGTAGAAAGAACGGAGTACCCGACTCAAAACTAACACCAAGATCAAGACCACTATCAGGTGATGAACCAACCAAACTGGAAGAGCAAACCTCAGACTTACCAACCTTAGGAAAGGACCATAGAAAAAAATTTCCAATGCTAGACTTATAGCATATCCACGGAAGGCCAAACATTCATTCATACAACCCTCTTAACAACTAACCTCACTTCACCAACGAAAAAAAGAAAACCGTAACCAAGGTAGGAATCTAAGCCAAACAGACAAGAGTCACAAGAAAAGAGATAGTAACTAGATAATATTTGTCTAGCCGTCTATCAAGTAAGGATTAACAACTGTTAAAACAATATCAAGTTGAAATAGTATAAAGTACAGGTGACATAAAATGAAAAACAACTAGTACCATTCAAGGATCAAATCAAGGCCATTATGCCAAAGGAAAAGGGATTTACCCAAGCGTTACACCCTAAGGTAATCACACTATTGATCCACTCAATCCACTACTAAAAGAAATATCTACGGGGGTATTCATATATGCATATACCTACACAAGGGCTCACAACAAACAATACAATAATATAAAGGCATATAGACATCGATGGGTGTGAAAACCCCAATTCAAATTGCATGGAAGCTAAAAGATATTAAATCAAAACCTCATCTATAACGATGGAATCTGAAGCCGTGGTCCTTAGTCTGCCTAAAGAAGTACAAATATGAACACATTCGATCCCAAACTGAGCATCTGAATGACCAACTGAAATACTCAGGGCACATCCTCTAACCGAAGGTGCCACATCTCTAAGAGACTTATCTAGTTGCGCTAGCTTCCCAATAATCCCATGTCGGAGACACTCTCTAGACCAATGACTAACCTCTCCACAATCATAACCCCCCCCCCCTCCCAAAACTCTCTGATGCAACGTACCTACTAATTTGGAGCGGCCACCACGACCTGAAGACTTAGACCGAGAACACCATGATGTTTGACCAAAACTCTATCCACTGTGACCACCACTACCTATTTAAGAGTCAATGATAACCTGAGGTGCTACCTAAAGGGACCTAGTAGGCTGCAAGTGACGGTGACCTCTACCGAGAGGATCCCTACCTCCTAACGAAATACCTCAAAAAATTGTACTGTTGATATAGCCTTTTATCGCCACCTCCATATGCCTCAAGACATGCCCTCTCTGTAATCCTCGTGTGGTCAACAACCTGGAGGAAAGTAGACCCAACAGCTATAAAATTCTCGGACACCAAATGGAGTGGTAATTATAATCCTCTGATAAACCTTTGCACCGTCTCATGCTTTGTAAGAAAAATCATAGGATTATGCTTTGCCCACTTGAGAAACCCAATCTCAGATGCTGAAATCGATAAAGAACCCTGTTGAATACCTATAAACCCAACTCTGGGCTGTGATCCATTCGATGTACATGACTCCACCCCTGCCTGGGGTGTATCCTCAAAAAGGCTAAGAATCTCTAACATCATATCCTAAAGAATTGAGGTAGTCACAAACTCTGTCGGCCCAGACTATCTGACTAATGCTGTAGATCCTCAATATTAAGCTCTAAATCTCCATCCTGACCCTGAGCTGAGACTCGAGTAACACATACAGAAGTCCCATCCACGTCTATTGACAACCTTGATCTATCCATCTGGTCCCGTCCGCATCTATTGACCACCTTGATCTGTCCATCTGAGAAGGAATGGAGCCAAAAGAAGTACTTAGAAGTTGATAGGAGTCAAGACACACGATGAAGGATCAAGAAATGGGATTTCCAAAAAATTCCCTATAGCCTCTCGAAGATATGATACGGACGTCATCGTACTGATGCGCATGACTTTACTAGGCACTTTACTCTTGTACCAACGATACTGGTAAACCTGGGGCTCTGATACCAAACTGTTATGACCCAATTTTCTCAGGTCATGATGTCACCTACCATAACCCAAGTCTGAAACAGCTAGTAATAGACAAATAAGAAAAACGAAAGCAGAACTAAATAAAAGAGAATAAGAGAAAAGAAGGAAGTACATACATCCCTAAAACCTATACAGTCAGTACAAGAGCTTATAATACAATAGGAGTACAAAGTATAATACATAGTAAATAGATACAAAGCCATCTCTGAAATACAAAAATAGAGATTAGTCTAATAGTAAGAGGGAAAGAAGGGATAACTCCGAATGTCAGGAGCTCACCCCGAATCTATGATCCATGGCTGCTCCGCACAATGCACACATCAATGATGAGAACTCGTACTATGATCTGCAGGCTGTAGAAGTATAGTATGAGTACCAAACATAAGGTATTCAGTAGGCATTGGCCAACTGAGCTTCAAAGATAATGCAAGTATAAATAACGCACAAAGCAGGAATATAACGACAGACAACTACTCAGGCAATGAAACATAAAAGTGCTAATGAAAAAGTAAAGGTAAACTATCAGGTACTATCAGTAATAAGGGATAAAGCATGATTCCGTACGTAACTAGTCCATATATGATGAAAGAGATATACAATATATGATTGTAGTAGGAAAGATATATATATATATATATATATATATATATATATATATATATATATATATATATGCAACCGCACTATACGGATAACCAAACATGAAGATACTAGTGTGAGAGAGGAGCTAATCTAACATCACTGGGGTCAACAACAATAAGGGGTCTAACACTAGCATAATCAGGGTCTCTAATTGAAAGGTGCATAAGCATGAGATAGTCTAACGATAACCTGTTCTTACCGTAATAAAGAATAAGGGAACTCAAAAGCGTACCTTCAACCTCGGGTACCAATCCATAACGAACCTGCCATGAACTATACAATAATAACTATTAAATATGTAACCAACCAACCCGAACAAATAATAACCTTATCGGGCCACAATAAGCCTAGAAGGCACACAAAAAAGGATAATTAACCCTATCGAACCCCCATAAACTGGTGGGTGCACTCAAGGAAAAACTAAAGTAAAAGCATAAGCAACCCATAACCAAACTGATCTCATGTAACCACTTGATCCCAAAGCCATAATAAACAATTCAGAGGTGCACCGAGCTTAAACCACACTAATGGATAATAACAAGAGGCCAGACGACGGGTTCAAATTGCTAATAGTGGATAATAACAAGAGGCCATATGCCGAATTCAAATTGGAAATAGTGGGTAATAATAAGAGTCCACATAAATCATGTACAATAGAACTCAGTAACACTATCAATACTCCCAAAACAACCTTATTCTACACTAGAACACCCCGATCGTATCATAACCAGATGCCGAACTCAAACCGGAACTCATAGTAACCATAACATAACCAAAATCCAGTGAACCCATAAGTAATCAAACTCAACTGTAAAACTGAAACCCAAACCATACCGTAACCGATGCCAAAGCTATGCTAGAACTCATAATAAATAACAAAAATAAATTATATGTTGGTCCCGAACTGGAACAGAAATGTATTTATATAAACATATGCATAAGTAGCCAAAAGGAAGGAATCCAAGGTTTCCCACCTTATTACCACACCCTAAGCTCATAAATACTACACCATACTAAGGGATAACAGGTCCAAAATTTACCCAAACGAGGTCCTAATCGGATAAATAAGGCATAAAATATTTCAAACGATACATGAGCTACAACTACCTGCCCATACATAAGCTCAATCTAAAGATAGGGTAAACCTAGCCTATAATCCCTACCTAGCATGCAATCTATACAATACACAATCTTGTAGAGAAGAGTAGGCTGTAGCCTACCTAGAATTCAAAGCTAAGCTCACGAAACCAGCATCAAAGCTAAAAGCCCCTTCGAGAAGTCTCTGAATAGTGCCCTGCTAGAACCAAAACTTGAATAAAGTGATGTAGATAATCGATTTTCTTTCTCTCTTTTTGTTTTCCCAACATAAAGTAGTATGTGAAATAATATGCAACATATATGTGTAGCTATATATATATATATATATATATATATATATATAGTAGTCAGGAAATTAAAGTAGCTGAAATGTTTCAAAAAAATGTCCCTGTGAAGAGATAAATACACCTATATATATATATATATAGCTTTTAGTGCAGTTGGTTAGCGGTTCACTCTTAAGGCTTGGTATCAGAGCGGAGGTCGGGGGTTCGAATCCCACTTACACCATGCGCAGGTTCGAGGACGAACCTTTTCCAAAGAAAGGGGGAATGATGGTACCTAAAAAGGTGGCTACCCCTAGGAAGAGGGATGTGTCCCGGATTGGCCTTGGTGGGGGTGTGGGTCGGATTCGTCCCCCCTAGTTCAGGGCCTATAAAGGGTGGGTTGCGCCTTCCACTATCAGTGGCACCTAAAAAGGTGGCCACCCCTAGGAAGAGGGATGTGTCCCGGATTGGCCTTGGTGGGGGTGTGGATCGGATTCGTCCCCTCTGGTTTAGGGCCTATAAAGGGTGGGTTGCGCCTTCCACTATCAGTTATAGCTTTTAGTGCAGTTGGTTAGCGGTTCACTCTTAAGGTTTGGTATCAGAGCGGAGGTCGCGGGTTTGAATCCCACTTACACCATGCGCAGGTTCGAGGACGAACCTTTTCCAAAGAAAGGGGGAATGATGGCACCTAAAAAGGTGGCCACCCCTTGGAAGAGGGATGTGTCCCGGGTTGGCCTTGGTGGGGATGTGGGTCGGGTTCGTCCCCCCTGGTTCAGGGCCTATAAAGGATGGGTTTCTCCTTCCACTATCAGCTATAGCTTTTAGTGCAGTTGGTTAGCGGTTCACTCTTAAAGTTTGGTATCATATATATATATATATATATATATATATATATATATATATATTAAAGGTAAGTAATGAATAATTGGATAATTAATGCAAGTTCCCACCTCTTAATAGTCGTACATGGTACTAATTGACTTACTGCCACTTCATCACTACCTTAGGTGCTGGATTCATCCTCCACTTCCACGTGGGAGTGGAGATACCAACACCTAATTCTTTCCTTATCCGGTTTCAATTATATTCGAATATTGCATAAGTTCGTGGTAAAATAAATACAACTTTTTGAATATACCATAATTAATAGAAAATTATTTCGAATAAAGCCTCTATCATATAATAATAGTTTTTTAACATAACTAGACTAACTATCTCCATTTAAATTATTAATAAGTTATAAAATTAAAATTTAATATAAATATATTGTAACTAACATATTTTCATAAATATCTAAAACCTTTAGAAAGGTAATAATAATAATAAAAAATATCTTTTACCAAATTTTTATTTAAATCAAATATTTCATAACACGTTCGATATTAATAAAATTCTCAAATGAACTATTTGGACATCGAACCACTTGTCCGCCAGATCATAAATGTCGGGTGACAACTATTGGGAAGCTCGAAACATAGAAAACATTTGAAAAAAATAAAAAATTACCCGTAGGGTCATTACAAGTTTGCTGTCAGAGATAATTATGAAAGTGTTGCTATCATTCTATTATTTAGGGCCTTATGATTGCTATTTGAGAAATTTCCACCATGATTTTTGCTTCTTTTTTAGGATAGGGTCTTGGATTTTATAGTGCATTATCTTTCGAATTTCTTCACCTATTTTTTATTTTTTTAGGAAAAGCCATTTGATTTGATTTGAGTTTGAGTTTGAGTTTGAGTTTGATTTCGATTCAAGTGCAATATCAATTCAATTTATGTTCGATTTTCAGTTGGAAATTCATCATATCTTCCAAACCTAAGTTTGATTCTATTTCCATTAGGAAGAACCCAAGATTAGTTGAAGAGAGCAATCCTATTTTCGCCCTCCAGACCATCTTTCGATTTGAGTTATTTCACTCCATCACCAGTCAAGAAGAAAAGGATAAAGAACATGAAAAGTGAGTCTAGTTTGAACAATCAAAGGGTGACATTTTCGGACAAAATTGATCTTCCTAAAAAAGCATCACCATTGAAGAAGCCAATGTTGAATATGCAAAGAGAGTTAGTATTGAAGAAAATTGTTCTTACACAAAATAAGAGAAAAAATATTGTGTGTGAGCAAAAATCAGATGCTGATTTCGAAGATGAAATTCCTTCCCACAAATCAAAAAAATCTAATAGTGGAAAAGGTGAAATTTTTAGAGTGACAAGGTCGGTGACTAATGTAACAAGTGACAAGAATGTTGTTAAGATGTTTAACAATAAGAAATCCAACAAAGTTGTTAAGGTAATTATTATTAAATTTCTTTTTACGTATTTTTATTGTATTTTTGTTGAGTATGAAAATGGTATCATATTTGAATTTTACATCATTTTTATAAAAAAAAATATGCAGTCTAAATAGATTTGTCAATGATTTACTTTTATAGTTTTGCTTGCTATCAACTTTAAAATTTATTGATTTTCTTAATATATTTCATTTTCTATAAACATACTTTTGATGTTTTAATTTTCTCTCATGTTTAAACAATACAGTTTCATTTATATCTTTTATATGTCATATTTAAATAGTTTTTTTTAACAACTTTATTCTTTTTATTTCAGGAAAGAAAACAATGTAGTCATTAGTCTTCATATCTTAAGGTCAATGATTTTGATTGTCTTCGAAAAAGATGAAAGGTTAAGCATTTTCAACAATTTGAAAATTTTCTGTTTGGACCTTTTTTTGATATGCAACAAACTCCTCCATTATTTGTTACATGCTAAAACTGATAATGATAGAGATGATATGTTCATCTTCCGATTGAACGGGAAGGAGCTGCATTTTGACAAGAGGGTGTTTTCTGCTGTAAGTGGATTGAAATGTGGCAAGAAAATAAATTTTTATTCTGATTCGAAAGTCCAAAATAAATTGATGGATAAATATTATTCTGGACAGGAAAAGGTTAAGAGGATAGATTTTTATAGAGATTTTGATGGTGATGAGGTTGTTTTTGTGGATGAAGAACTTTACAAAATGGGAATGATATACTTCATTAACAAATTTTTGGTGCCTGATTTATCAAGAAATTTTATAATGAAGGATCATTTTGATTTGGTAGAATCTGCTGAATACATGAACTATTATTGGGAGAATAAGGGTTTCGATGTTCTGCTTGATTCTTGTAGTCATAAGTTGAAGTCAAATCCATCATCTTTTACATTTGGTGGATTTCATCTTGCACTTTAAATATGGTTCTACGAATATTGTTTGAATATTGATAAATCTGTTGCGACCCATCTCAGATATTTAAGCCCCCACATATTGTCACGTCTCAAACTCAGGGAGACAAAACTGGCACCTAGTGCCACACTTGACTGAGTGAATTAGCTCAAATCAAACCAAACAACACTAGTGGACCGTCAAGGCCAAACTGAATTAATAGAAATACAATAGAGATAAACTCGAATATAATAAAAGTAAATACAAGGTAAACTACGATGTAACTGACTAACAAACCTACAACAGTTGTCTACAAGCCTTTAGGTTGAGAAATTGCTAATCACTACTCGAGACAGGCCCCAAAGTACCCATTAACTATATAAAGCCAAAGTAGACTCCAGACTCAGCAACTCCAGAAAGAATGGAGCATACCAACCCTCAACTGAACTCGACCACACACAGCGAGGACCACTATCCAACTCAGACAATGGGGACGTCAGTACAAAAGAATATACTAAATATGTAAGGCATAAATTGACCATATGTAAAACAAGAGCTCAAATGAAATCAGGTATCAATGTATAACTGTATAGATAAGGATAGAAGATCACCTTTTTTCTTATAATTGTGGAATCATGTACATTGCATTCTTTACTTTACTTTATTCTTCTTTTCTTTATAGACTTGTAAAGCATATGATATAAATGACCAGATGATCAGTGGCAAAAGAGGATGACTCACGCTAGGTATTCTAACCCCTGGGATACGGTCCTCATAAATATACAAATTAGGATCGACCCATGCTAGGCTTTCCTTTCACCCCTGGGATACCACCCATAAATATACAGATTTGCTTCACATCACTTCTTTAATCTTTAAGATTGTTATTTTGGTGGTCACAACTCTTTTGAGCTTTTGAAACTATAGACATGTGAATAAAATACTTGAGGCAGCAACAATATTATAGGAAGCAAAATGAAACTTCAATGTGATACTCAGGAACTTATATGACTCAATGAACTTCATTGGGCACAAAGAATATACACAAAGGAGTAATGAAGGCGTGTGACAAGTAAGGACATCAGGACATGTAAAAATGGTCCATTGTGGTGTATAATAAGTTAACAAGTAATTCTACTTAGCACATGGCTTGTTTAAAATACATTTAGTCTTTCCAAATGGAGGCATATGTGTGTTTCAACGGGAGACATGTTACTCCTCCTATGAGGAGGTTCGGACTATATAATAAGTACTTACTAGGTGATAACAATTAAAAGGGTACGTGAACATGGGAGCTATTGAGGCACGTGGGCAGATTTCAATTAGGTACAAATGTACATTCCAAGTAAGGACTCTATAAGGTCACAGTATATCCTAGCACGTCGGAAGTGTTATCGAAATAAAGGAACATATGAACCAAATGAAGTATATGATCTAATAGACAATTGGCGCATACGACACAATGGACATTTCAAATACACTAGCAGGTAACAGGAGTACAAGTTCAAGTTTATACATAAACCTTAGTCTTTTAACACATAAACAGTCCAAACATAGCTTGAAGAGTTCAAATTGTAACCCAAACAATTATTTCAAGTTCCTCAGCTTATACACGAGTATATACAATCTTGACACACAATTTAATACCTCTTGAATTTTTAGTAATTTCGACACGTTGATATGAATCAGGATTAGCATCAAAAGTAAGCCTAGTTTGTGTAAATTACACGAAATCCTCAAAACAGTAAACTTGCACGGCCCCGCAATCTAGTTTTGTAACTTAGTTTTGAATAGGTAAACAACAAAACCAAGCTTTAAGGACTTTATAAAAGTTGTAGTTATGTTTATTGGGGTTGCAAAGAATCCAGAATTATCAAAAAATACATTTTGTACAAAAAGATATCTTCAAAATACTAACAGTAGCACATAGGGGATTTCTAAATTGAAAAACTGAACATAACCTAACCTCTCTTGCGTCCCCTATTTCGAGTCTATTGCAGGAAAAAAAACTTTTGTTATAAATATAAAAAGTTGTAGATCTATGTGTTAGCTTTCCAAAATATATTTCTTTACTTAAAACAAAGTTCTACACAACAAGATATGCTATGTTCACTAAACCCTATACAATTCTAAAATGTGTTTTAAGTTACTTACACAGACCTTATCATATATCTAAACCCCCGATATTTCCTTGATTGGTGTTTTATTATGAATGAAATATTCTTATGACTAGATATTCTCCATGTTTTTACTTTCTGACTAGGCACCACATCCATAATAACAAGAGCTCTCGACAAGGAATAACTATTTCAAATTAGTGAGAACAATATAACGGGGAAGCTCTATGATATATCCCTCAATAGTATACTAGATTCAAAATCTCGAGTTCAAGGATCATGCCATGAAAAGAAGAGAACATCCTTTAAATACTTGTTCATGTTTTTTGACCAATACAACTATCATGATTCAACCTCCCTTTTAAGGTTTTAGGCTACATTGATATAAGTGGTAAAACTAGTGTTAATAGCCAATCAACCCACAATTTACCCGACCCCCATAAGCTAAGAAGGTGACAACTAACCACAATCACATGATATAAAAAGGAATGAAGTGCAAAATAATTAAAGCCGAACAAACCGTAGCCTCAACATCTTATCTATCCCTACTTTAGCTCATACAACCTTAACAACTATGACACGACCACCTACTGCCGCTAACTCACAACCAATTCTATCTGTGCTTGATTTTTTTATATCACCATGAAACCAACTTACTAAGCCTCGATATTCCCCTCACACCCTAATAATAAAAAATCAAAGTCATATTACACAACCATATAAAATGCAAAGTGATGCATATGGAGTAGGCGTACACCCTGATCCCTAGCCTCAAGGGCATGAAATACAATGCATATACACCATGTCTATGTATGTGGGAAATAACATAAGCAAATCATACTACAACAACAATTTTAGTTAACCAACAATCCATAGCATAAATAAGTAAATGCTATGTGGGATGACAAGATCAACGTATTAAGGATACTATGCTAATTAATTATTCATGCATGTAGCACTCACGTTTCCTTCTCCCAACATCAACACTATATTACCTCATCTGTTCGCACAAAAACATATATTTGGACCTTAATATTTGCAACCAAGCAGATTATTTTTGATAAAGAAATATTGACAAGTATCATTTATAGTCTAGCTTCTTAAAAAAAAGTCAAAGTAGTTTATTTGAAGGTTTTCATTAATAATTAATATCATGAATTTTAAGAGGACAATCTTGTTTCAAAAGATACTGTAATATCTCAATTGATCAGGTACCTTCTCTTTTTATTGACGAAACATTACGCTAGTTATTTATCAAAACAAAAAGAACTATTCTATTAAGCAAAAATATTAATGAACTTTATCACTTAAACCCAAATGTCTCATTATTTTGTCACACTTTGATTACTGATGATAGGTAAACGGTTACGTCATCCATAGCAATTTAAAAGTTCATATCCACTCAAAAATCAAATACCAAGTCGCACGATATCTCACTAATATAACCCCATGATCAACTCGATAATCACCATAATCCGATGATCACAACAATCTATGCATCACTCCCACTTCCAACTTGAAAGTGAATTGACATTAATTCATATGTTTTTTTTTTTTTACAAGAATAACATCAACAATAATTTAAGGACATATAAAATCGACTCTTTCGATAGAACGATAGACCTAAAAGTCATACATCTTATGAAATCATGTCAAAAAGAAGGAATAATCTTAACATACCGATAATTCAGCTCCATAATTTCTACAACTCAAGAATTCACACAACAAAAGGACCACGGAACTATCTGGATATCCATAAAATTTGAATCGGGCAGAACACCCCTCATTAACGTTGTCTATCTCTATATATTCGTAGTGTGAATACCGATATCCTTTGAGAACTTTTTTTCGGATAAAAGTTTACTAATGATTTTGTTTCCAGATCAAAATTATGGAGAAAATAAATAATATTTCAAGTAGAGAGAAAAAACGTTGCCATTTCTTGAGATGCAAGTGCAAAATACAGAAGTGATACACATATTTTTAATTGTATATGAGGCTAAGGGCGATGAACAAATATTACAAGGAAACATGTATTAAATGCTTTATCTCTTTAGGATTAATTTCCATATTTATCTCTATAAATATAAATATAACATATCACTAACATTGGATTATCTATATTCTAAAATTAAAATTAACATGTTAAGAGGATAGGTTGCAGCTGAATGAATTTTGGAAAGTGTTAGGTCAATCTCGTCCACTTGCACTTTGATTGGTGGTAGCACTAAGAAAATGTTTTTATCTCATTTTATATGTACTCAAGTATTGCATAGATTCATGGTAAAATAAATATAACATTTTGAATACACCACGATTAATAACAAAAATTATTTCGAATAAAGCCTACCTCATATAATAATGATTTATCAATATAATTAGACTTACTATCTCTGTTAAAATAGAAATAAATTATAAAACTCTTTTAAAATAAGTACATACTCAAATTTATCATAGCTAAATAAATTTTACAAATATTTAAAATATTTTAGGATGGCAAAAAAAATATAACTTTACAGAATTTAATTTAAATCAAATATTTTCGAACACGCTCGATATTAATAAAATTTTCAAATCTAGGCTTGTAAGCCTACGAGATGGAATGAAGGACACCATAAATACACGAGGTGTTACACATATTAAACTAGAAGACATCTCAAGAACTCATTTTCAATGATTATTTGAAGAGAACAATGTTTAAGTGATATAGTAACGAGGTAATGGTGACTTTATTTTCTGGTAATTTTAATATTTTTATTCTCTTGAACTAGACCACAAGTTCAAACAAGTATTCTATATGAGAATGATATGTATGGACATTTTTTAGCTTTTCCATTACAATTGTCTGTGTTAATTTTTTAATTCAAGTTTTTTTTGTTAATGGTAGTATGAGTTCAGAGACATGATCTCTACCGACGAGGATATGGTAGAATATAATTAGACAGAACTTCCACAGGACATATTTTATCAAGAAGATGCAGATGGTGCAAAAGACGTTAAATTCTCTGTAAATAAAGATGCATATATTGAATTAAAGAGGGAAATTGCCAATGTACATTCTAAATTTCATTTCTAGTGTTAAATAATTTTTTTTTAATTGATTTTCTCTAATGTAGGATATAAGTATTAACGTGGTTAAATGTTTATCTTTGTATCTATAGGTACGCGCTGATATGTCAGTTTTCCAAGAAAGGGTTTGTTAAGTAATTTTTTGTCTTCATGTATGTTGTGAAGATAATTAATGAACATTCTTAGTTCATGTTTTGATTTGCATATGAGCATTTTTTTTTTTGAATCTTTCTGTAATTTTGTATATGTTTTCTGGTACTTTTTCTTCTATAATTGAGCGTTATACACGGCAATTGGAACACATACATATTTGATTGTGAATTCCCATGTGGCAGGCATATATCTACACAGACTAATCAATAGTTCAAGTCACACA
Organism: Capsicum rhomboideum; assembly: GCA_031232105.1. Classification (NCBI taxonomy): domain Eukaryota; kingdom Viridiplantae; phylum Streptophyta; class Magnoliopsida; order Solanales; family Solanaceae; genus Capsicum; species Capsicum rhomboideum. Next base: position 58,194,696 of record CP124717.1, read on the forward strand.
TTCCCATACTTCATTTTCTCTTCACAAAATTCCCTTCAATCCCCCCGTTTAATTAATATCTCCTTGAACAGGCTAATTTCTCAGGTTTCAGCAACTCTGCACAATTTACTAATGTAAAAATTTCCTAAGATGAAAAGATTGTCTTCTAATTGGCCTGAATTGGTTAGAGAGTTGGAGAGCTACATCCCCATGCTTTGGGAGCTAAGTCGAAGATCTCGGTGGTCTTGTGAGTGGTTGATAAACTGCAATTGTAATTTTCTTTAGGAAGTCCCTTAGCAGTGAGGCTTAACATATAAAGAAAAGGGTGGATAATTTTTCGGGTAGAAGGTGACAACCCTAATGAATTGACTATGAAGGTGGCTCTTAGCTTCATCAGTGCTAGGATTCCTTAATCGTTATTGCCCAGACTTCGATTTGAAAGAAATTGTATTTAGAGTAATCTCTATGGAACTTCTAATGCGTCTATTTATGTCAAGGATCATGGATATATAACTGTTCAAGATATCATCTTGCCGCCTTATGTAGAAACCATTGATAATATATAACATATAGCTATAAAAACGCCACATAACTTTCAAGATGGAAGTTATCCTATAGATGCTATATTCATGCTTGTTCGAAATGCGAATTATAGTATTCATTCTTATGGGAATGAAAATGAAAAACAAAAGATACTTTTTATCGAAATATGGACAAATGAAAGTTTAACTCCAAAAGAAGCACTTCATAAAGCATTCCAAAATTTAATTCATTTATTTGTTCCCTTTTTACATATAGAGGAAGACAACTTATAGTTACAGGGCAATCAACACACGATTCCTTTATGTCCTTTTATCTTTAATGATAAATTAGCTAAACTCATAAAAAAATAGCGTTGAAATCAATTTTTATTGATCAATCAAAATTGCCTTCTAGGATCTATAATTGCCTCAAAATTTCCAATATATATACATTATTGGACCTTTTGAATAATAGCCAAGAAGATCTTATGAAAATTGAACATTTTCGTAGCGAAGATATAAAACAAATATTGGGCACTTTAGAAAAATATTTCATAATTGATTGAGCGAAAAATAAGTTTTAAATCTAGTGGACTTATTTAGTCAAAATATATTGAAATCTTTAGCACAATTAATATATCATATATTAAAACTAAATTTAGAATTGTATTCCCTAGATACACATGTCGTGTTATTTAACAATTGAATCAACTAAAAATAAATTTTTTTAAAAAAGACCTAAATTTAGAAATTTATAAATAGGTAATATTGCCCCAACGCCTAATCAAAGGGCGAATGCGGCACCAATCAAAAAGATAATCATCGCTATTGGACGGTGAAATGAATTTTGGAATTTATTAACATTCTCTAAAAAAGACAATGTTAATAATTCCGCAGGTACTGAAACCATTAAAAGAACCCCAACAATTTATTGGGCACTGTCTGAAGTATTTGAAATATAGGAAAGAAATACCATTCAGGTAAAATTTTCAAAGGGATTGCAAATGGATCTGCCGGTTCACCAATCATTGATGGTTCTAAAATGGCTAAGCCTACATTACATGCTGCAATAGTACCTACAATTACTATTGGAAAAATATATAAAAGATCATTGGGCCATGCGGGGTCTCCATAATAATTATGACTCATACCTTTAGTCAATTTAGCTCTTAATACATGATCTTTCAGGTCAGGTTTTTTTTGTTATTGGGATCAGAAGATCCTTTTAGTTGGATATAATTTGTTACTTGAACGAAACTAGATCTTGTGGAATCATATTAAATATTTGACGATACATTCTGTACCTAACTAAAAAAATCGATCCTTTTTACCAACCACACATTGTCTAACCAAATCCAATTTTCTCTCAATGCGTTCCTCAAAAAATCTAATTCAGGTGGATTCTTCCCCCAATTAACGAAGAGATCTTGATGAAATTTCCACATAGTACTCTACGGATAGAGGAATACATAGAGTTGAACATAGTAAAATAAGAAATTGAAAGATTTCGTTGAAATTGTTCGTTTGGAAATTTCTCAAAAATCTAACCATAGATTCTTCTATAATGACTCTTTCTGTTGTTACATATAAGTCTTTCATTTAAAATTCCATGTTAAAATTCTTCACGGATTAGAAGTTATAAATTTCAGACTAGGCAAGTTTCAGACGAAATCTGAGCGAGGTATGGTCTCGGAAAATACAAAAATTAATTGGTCCAGTTTGGTGGGTTTTGATTTGATTTCTAGTTATCCAAAATGATAAGGAACCCGTCGGAATTTACAGAATTGAATTTGGGTGAGTAGAACACCTGAAATTGATCTTACCATAAAGGGCATTGTTTGGAATATCCCGAATTTAAGGTGTGTTGTAAATTTTTGAATTTTTGGGTGACTCAAGAGTTTCTGTCCCATTAATGTCGCTATAGCAAAGTGTATGTTCTATAGCAAAGAAAATCCCGCTATTTTGGGGCAAGGGAGAGGCAATTTTGGGCGATTTTCATTAGATTATCTTTGTTTGGCTTCGTTAAGGTAAGAATTTCCTCCCTGTTAACTGGTATTTGATAATTTAGCCTAAGAATTGCTAATTTACGGAGTTCGGGGAGGGTTCAGGGCTGAATTTAGTCTTTTTTTGGTGCAAGCAAGTAAATTACGTATTAAGTTAATGGGTCTTGATTATTAATGGTTAATTTACCCTTATATTTTGTTAATTCACTAGTTTATCCGTGTAATTGGTAGTTTTAGGTAAATTATGGTAGAAAAGCCCTAGAACGGGGAGGAAATGATCATGAACTTGGCCTTAGGGGTTCGGTGTGATTATAACTCCTAACGTGTTAGGTCATTTCATTAATTCTACATTTGTATGCATTTTCTAGACCAAGATCAAGCAAAAATTGTACGAAAGGCAAGGCTCGGGCTTAGTTGAGTTGTACAAGCTTGGATTGAGGTAGGTGATGTTATTTTAGTTTAATCCAATTTATATTATATGTACATGTTAACTACTTCATAATGTCTCTTGTTAATCCATGTTATTGGTGTGGTCAATTTAAATAATTTTCTTTGTTGTATGATTTTGACCTACCTTATTGATTATTGTGGAATGTCTTGATATTTAGGACATTCTCACGGTTTGTTGGTGGAATAAGGTTGGAAGACACTTATATCTGGGATTTAGGTATATGGACGGAATTTGTCCCCTGCAGGCCATGGCTAGAGGGTAGTTAGGATACCCATAGCAAATATATATGAGGTTCAGGTGAGTTTGACGATTCCATGGGTGAACTGGGGAATGTTATTATATATGCTTGATAATTACTTAAGTGGTATTGACTTGTTTGACTTGGCTTGTGTAATGACCCTCCAGGTCATTTTCTCAATTTCCATGCATTTTCGACATTTTGAGTCTTCCCATAGTAGGTACAGGTCATTTATGACTTGCTAGAACTGTCGGTTTGGTTATCGGATAGTTCGTTTGGGTTATAGGCTTATTTCTCTATTTTGGAGCTTTTACTATTAAGAAAATGGTCTCAGACCAAAACTCCTAGTAAACGATCTCGGATGAGAATTCTGACTATGCCATCAGCTCTGGAATGTTGATTTTAGGCTAGGATGACCCTTGGTCCGGGTCCCAAGGCTTTCAAACTCATTTTGGGCTATTGGGTAGAATTTGGTTAAAATATAGGTGTGGGCCCCACATTATGTCAAAACGAACTCCGTTGGAAATTTTAATCGTGCGTTTAGTCTGGAATGTTGAACTTGGTATGGCAGCATAATTTGTTTGCACGCATGGGGTACCAAACGAATCCTGAGTACCTGGTCGGAGTTCATTTGGACTTAGCAAAATCTGATGCCTCAAGTTGCTGGTGCAGAGCGGCAAGTCCATCACTTAAGTAATGCTGACCAGTCGACCCATTGTCACTTTGGTGACCATCTTATTGCTTAAGAGATAGTCACTTTAGCGACCTTGTGTTGCTTTAGCGATACTTGACTGCCCCCAGCTGAGGATCACTTTAGAGATCCATGTCCGCTTAAGCGGACGCTTTAGAGACCAGGGTGTCACTTAAGCTAACTCCTCCTCTCCTGATCCATCTCTTTAGTGATCGATTGTTGCTTAAGCGGTAGTTGCTTAAGCGACCCTGTAGTCGCTTTAGCGGCAACTGCTGGTGTTAAATATCCCATCTTCACATTTTCCCTCATTTCTTTAGGGTTTTTTACCCATTTTTGAGAGCTTGGAACATGGGAAAGTGTGGAAAATCATCCATTGAAGCCAAGGTAAGCTATTTCAACACTTCTTGGTCATTTTCCATTATTTTTCCCGTCAAATTCCAGCATTTTTCAGTGCAAATTCCTAGAATTTAGGTCTTAAATTGCCTAAATTTAGGGGTTGATTTAGGCCCTAATTTGTACTCCATTTGTGCTCAACTTTTGAGCACACAATCCTTGTCCTTCGAGGGACCTCGTGACAGATTCAATTTTGAAACTTCATTTGTGGGCCCTATGGGGCCTATTTTTGACCCAATTTTAGGCCCGGAGTTTTAAATAGCAATATGGGTATCGTTTTACTCCTATTAATATGTAGATTATAATTTTGATAGTGAGATATCATTTTTGAGATCGTGGAGCAAGGGCGAGCGATTTGTGGATGGTTTGAGATTTATGGTTCGGCTTCGAGGTAGGCTTCGGTATACTTTTCTCTATGAGATTGTGTATTGCATAGATTGCATGATAGGTAGGGCTCTTGTACTGACTTCACCAAGTCTTGGGGTTTTAGTCTCTTTATTATATTCTTTTCTACTGCTTTCCTTATTTCTCTTGGTAGTCCGTTACTAGCTTTTCCGGACTATGGGTTGGCTTACCTATTGGTGGGTTAGAGTAGGTGCCATCATGACCTAAAAAATTGGGTCGTGATAAATTGGTATTAGAGTCTAGGTTTACCGGTGTTATTGGTACAAGATCTAAGTGTCTAGTAGAGTCCTATAGATCAGTACAGAGACGTCTGTATCCTATCTTTGGGAGGCTACAGTGCATTCTTAGGAAATTCTATTCTTAACTACTTGTCGCTTGTCTATACTTCTATAAACCTCTAAGTACTTCTTTGACTCCACTTTGTCCCAGGTGGATAGCACGAGGTATTCGATAGATACAGAGGGGACCTTCACATGTGTTTCTAGATTTTCAGCTCAGCATCGAACTAAAAAGTATGAGATTGATATAGAGGATCTTCAGCATCAGCCAGAAGGTCTGGGGCCAGCCAAGGCTGCGACAGAGTTGTGACCACCTCAGTTTTTTAGGATTTCGTGTTAGGAATTTTGAGTCTTTTCGTAGGTACATCGCAAGTGGTGATGATACCCGGTACATCGAGTGGTTCTCATCCCAGAGTTGGGTTGTTGGTGTTCAACAAGGATCTTTATCAGTTTTAGAGTATGAGATTGGATTTCTCGAGTGGACCAGACATACTCCTGTGTTATTTCCTATAGAGAATAAGATGGTGTGTGGATTTACTATAGAGGATTGGCTTTACCACTCCGCTTAGTGTCAGAGAATTTGGTAGAAGCAAGGTCTACTTTTCTTTAGGTTGTTGATCATGCGAGGACCATAGAGTTGGCATGTATAGAAGCCTATGAAGTTAGTGGTATGAGGCCAGCAGTACAATGTTAGTGGTATTCCATCTAGAGGTCGGGGTTCTCCCAATAGAGGTTAGCCTCACTTACAGCCTATTAGGTCCATACGGGTAGCACCTCAGGTTATTGGTGCTTCTCAGGTGGGTTATGGTTATCACAGTGGGTTGAGTTCCTGTTAGAGATTATGAAATATTTGGTATAGATCTTCAGGCTGTGGCGGCTATTCTGGATCAATAGGTGCAGTGCATCAGAAAGTTCCAGTGGCATGTTTTAACTATGGAGAGGTTGGTCATTGGTCTAGGGAGGGTCCCAGGTGTGAGTTGGTTGTCCAAACAGGGTCAGCATATGTTCCTCGCTAGCTTAGAGCTCCTGAGGTATGTTATGATTGCGGAGAGGATGATCATTTTAGTGGAAAGTGTCCCAAGCATTAGTTGGTCAGCCAGTTGGGGCCAGCTCATGTTTCTTACCAGTTTAGGGTTTTCAGGGCTTGTCATGACTGTAGAAAGACTTGTCACTAGTCCAGAGAGTGTCCCCAACATGGGATTATTAGTCATTCAGCTCATCTCGACCAGTCTCATAGAGATGTGGCACCTTTAGTTAGAGGTAGTGCATTTAGTGCCTCAATTGTGATTCAGACGCTCAGTCCAGGTTTGGACATGCTCAGATTTTCACTTTTTTGGGCACATCAGGACTATGACTTTGAAATCCATCGATATAGGTGCAATTCGACTTACTATCCTTTACTTTTTATTTTGAGTTGAATTGGGGTTTTCATACCTATCGATGATTGTATGCCTTGGTATTTTTATATTGGTTATTGTATGCATTGGTGTAGATTTCATGCATATGTGACTACTCCCTTAGATGATTTCTTTTAGTAGTGGATCAGTATTGTAATTTACTAGGGGTGTTGTACTTGGGTTAAAGTCCCATTTCCTTTTGACAGTTTGGCCTTGTTGTGGTCATAGTGGGGTAATGGTTGTTGTTTTCATTTTTGGTACCACCTTCACCTGATACTATTGTCACTATTATTGTTGTTATTATTTTCGTTATTTTGACGTCGATCGATTTCTACTTGATAGATGGCTAAACTAGTGTTATCTAGTTAGAATCCCTTCCTTGTGATTCTTATTCATTAGCTTAGACGGCTAACTCGGTTGGTTGGTTTTCTCTCTTTTTGTGAGGCAAGATTGGTTGTTTTCCTTCTCTATTGGAAAGGTTAGATCGATTGTTGAGTGGGTTCTGAAAGTAGAGGTAGGTTGGCCTTCCATGGTTTTGTTGTGGTTCTCGAGTTGGCAACTCAATTCTATCGCCTGTTTCTGATGTTGAAAAGCCTAAGGCTTACTTTTCTGGTCTGTTGAGATTCTAGCACTGGCTATCCTTTTCTATAGTCATTCCTGAAGTTGATAAATTTGAGATTTGTTCTTTCGATTTGGCTAGTTCATCTCCCGGTAGTGGTCTTGATGTTGATAACGAAAGGTCTAAGGCTTGCCTTTCTGGTTTGTTGGGTTCGTCTGCTGGTGATTGTTTTTATCTTGGTGCTGGTGTTAAGTTGGATACTCTGTTCTTGCTATGATATGGTTATGATCCAACCAAGTTAAAGTTGGTATAAAATAGGTGATTTCAGGAAATTCTCATTTTCGGCAGTTGTTCGGCCGAATATGACTTTGTGAAATGCTTTTTCTTGGTGTTATATTCTCGAGTATCAGTTATTGGTTACTAAAGCGGGTGTCTGTTGAGAATAAGTGTTTGTCTCCATGTATTGGGTAGTGGTTTGATCAAATTCAGGCTAAGGTTGTTTTCTCTAAGTTGATCGAGTATTGACTATCACTAGTACTGTTTGCAGCCTTGGTGAGTTATTGGTTATGCCTTGATGCATTATGCCCTTCAACATATGTGAATTTTATTGCTTGCATCTTCAGCCGATGGTTTTCCTTAGTTGTGATTTTGTCCAACAGCAACATCTTAGTTCCAGCCATAGCAGGGATCGTTATGTAGATGTTTAATTTCTAATAGTGAAATTGATTTGAGTATTTGATCATAGTAAAGGCTTTTGGGCTTCAGTTTTGGATTTTGACGCCTTGGAATAGTGGCTTGAAGGTGATGATAGATGTTGGAATTTGGATTCTTAGTCATCAATAGGATTGGTTTGGACAGTTGAGATCGAGCGTTTCAGCTTCAATGTTAAGATCGCAGCTATGGGTTATAGAGCTTAGTTTTAGTCTCCATTTTGAAATTTAGCTCAGCTAAGACTTCATCTATAGGCTGACTAAGCCTACTTCTTACCTATTGATTTGGTTATCTTTAACTCAGATGGATTATGCTTGATAAATGCTCGAGGGATGGTTCGTTGGTACATGGTGTTATTTTCAACTACTCTTGACCTTGATTCCCAATTTTTGTCTAAATTTTGGATTGTCTGCTCAGCAGAAGGAGTGTGTTTAAGTTGGACTTAACATGGTTTATTCCACAGTTGGTGGGACATTCTGGAGTGGATCATTCAATTTTCCAGAGTTTGTGCTTCGGACTCCTGACTATCAGTTTCAAGGGTCATTTAGACCAGTTGTAGCTTTGGCTAGAGATCGCAGGCTTTGGTCATATCCATTTGTGTGTCCAGGTAGCACCTTATGGGCTTATTCTTATGCTTGCCATTATGGATTTTTAGTAGATCAGCTTCATTCTTTTAAGGACCGTGTGATGGTTTTGTGCTGCAGGACTCGGATAATATGTTGTGCGGTTCAGAGTAGATAACAGGTTTGGAAAAGCAAAAGAAGGATATATTTGGAAATTGAAGTTGGTTGCATGATTCATGCCTTGAATCGCCTTTAGCTTGGTTGAGTTTTTTCTTGGTTGTGCTTGTTTTTGTGTGTTATCAACGTGTTGTGGTTTAGATTTACGTGCATTAGTCATTATCAGTTCAGTTGGAAACCTGTTGGTTGCTGAGGATAAGTTTTGGCTTTTTGGAAAGTGAAGTAAGAAAGTTGGTTGAAAATGGGATACCTATAGTAAAATCCCTTGGAAGCATTGTTTCTGCGTAGGGGTTATCTGGGAGAAATGCTCAGGACATGCAGGCCCAGTACCTTGTCCTTTTGAGCGTTTGGGCTCTCTCTATCCATTCACTTTCGCATAAAAAAGTCCTTTTAGTAGTGGATATTCTAATGACCCTCTAGGTCATTTTCTTGTTTTTCATGCATTTTCGACATTTTGAGTCTTCCCACAGTGGCAACAGGTCATTTATGACTTGCTGGAACTCTCGATTCATTATCGGACAATTTGTTTAGGTTTTAGGCTCATTTCCCTATTTTGGAGCTTTTGCAGTTAAGGAATTAGTCTCAGATCAAAATTCCTAGTCAACAATCTCAAATGAGAATTTCAATAACGCCGTTAGTTTTGGAATATTGATTTTAGGCTGGGGGGACCCTTGGTCCCGGTCCCGAGGCTTTCGGACTGATTTTGGGCTTTTGGATAGAATTTGGTTAAAACAGAACTATAGGTGTGGGGCCCACACTATGTAAAAATGACTTCCGTTGGAAATATTGATGGCTCTGTTGATTCCGGAATGTCGAACTTGGTATGGTAGCATAGTTCGTTTGCACACACGAGGTTCTGAACGAATCCCGAGCAGCCAGTCGGAGTCCATTTGGACTTAACAAAATCTAATGCCTCAAGTTGCTGGTGCAGCCGCTTAAGTGATGTTGACCTGCCGATCCATGGTCACTTTAACGACCATCTTATCATTTAAGCGATACTTGCTTTAGCGACCTTGGGTCACTTTAGTGATACTTGGCTGCCCAATAAAGGATCGCTTTAGCGATTCATTTCCGCTTAAGGGACATTGTCTTAGAGACCAGGGTGTCGCTTAAGCGAACCCTACCTCTCCTGACCAATCACTTTATTGATCAATTGTCTCTTAAGCAGTAGTCGCTTTAGCGGCAACTGCTAGTGTTAAATATCCCTTCTTCACCCGATTTTCCCTCATTTCTTTATGGGTTTTTCCCTATTTTGAGAGCTTGGAACATGGTAAAGCGTGGGAAATCATCCATTGAAGCTAAGGTAAGCTAGTTCAACACTCCTTGGTCATTTTTCATTATTTTCCCTGTCAAATTCCATCCTTTTTCATTGCAAATTCCTAGAATTTAGGTATTAAATTCCCTAAACTTTAGGGGTTGATTTAGGCCCGATTTGTACTCCATTTGTGCTCAACTTTTGAGCACACATTCCTTATCCTTCGAGGGACCTCATGACAGATTCAATTTTGTGATTTTGTTTGTGGGCCTCACGGGCCCATTTTTCCCCATATTTTGGGCCCGGAGTTTTATATAATAATATGCGTATCATTTTACTCCTATTAATATGTAGATTATGAATTTGATAGTTCGGCGTTATTTTTGGGATCGTGGAGCAAGGGCAAGCGATTTGTGGATTGTCTGAGATTTGTGGTTCGCCTTCGAGGTAGGCTTCGGTCTACTTTTCTCTGTGAGATTATGTATTGCATAGATTGCATGCTAGGTAGGGATTATAGGATTGAATTATGACTAGTAAATCATGACTTAGTATATTTAGGGAACTTGGGATAGAAATGTGATCCGAACCCTAGCCTAGGATACACGTTTTGGCCCTAGAACTATACTATCCTTGATTACAGACATGTTATCTATAAAATGATGTTAATGATCCTTTAGTAGAAGACGCACCATATTACTTAGCGAATTGGATAGTAGTTCCCTAAATTTTGGTGATATTATTATACTAGTTATGTACTCTTGGGCTCAAGGTCGTGGTTACGATACCAGTTGGACTCGAGGTGAGTATTTTATCCCTAAAGGGAACATGATTCTAGATTACAGATGCTTAGGCACTTATAGTCATATTGTTTGGAAACTGGTGAAGGCATACATACTTTATGGTTCATTTATGCTCACTTAGTGCTACGATTCCGACCAAAACTTTGGTTTTACTACTGTTTTCTAAAAAAGGATTTATTTTCACTTTTTACTTCTAAAACAGATTCTTTTACAGTGGGAATCATACCACCTTATTAAATGAATAATGAGCTTTGGAACTAAAAATGTTGTTTTGGAAATTATACCAAGATTGATTTCGGTCCATTATTAATCCACTCTTTTACCATTAATACTTACTTTGATTGAGAGAGATTCCGACCCTTTCTAAGCTATTATGCCGATTTAGTCCCGAACTTGATCACAGGCAATGGGTTTACAGACTTACACTCTTTTACCCATGCTTCGAGTCTGTACACTTATTATACTTATATATCTCTCTAGTACTGGATGGAGTAGATTGATTAGGATGATTATTGGAAGTCCTGGTTCAGGACTAGGCAGTGTACATGGATATCCCGAGTCCCCTAGGGGCCCCTTCATTCGTAAGCCAAAGTGCCAGAGAAGGATGGTCATCGTAGGTCCTGCCTTTGCAAGCTACTGAGCTAGAGGAGGTGTATACACTTGGTACATTATGACACTCAGATTGGGTATGGTACTATTAGTTTATATTGCATTCATTCATTCATATGCATTGCTTATAACCAGTATGATTGTTTGGTGCTTATATCTATCGGCCTTATGGGGGGTTGTATAGGTATAAGCAATGATTGTTGTTTGCTTAGTATTGGCTTGAACCTTCAGGACTTATGGGGTCCCGATTATGTATTGTTTGTCCGGACTAACCTGTTACTTTACTATTAGTTATTATGGTTAGTTTATGGTAGGATGATTATGGACTGGTACCCGAGGTTGCCGGTATGTTTATGGTCCTTTTCCTTTTCTATGGTAAATCACATCATTTATAGTTACTTCACGGTTAGACATTATGGTTAGGGACCCTGATTATGCTAGTATTAACTTCCCTGCTTGGTTATGATCCTTGAGATGCTAGGTTGACTCCATTAGGTTATTACCTTTGAGTTAGTCCTATATGTATGTATGTATGTATGTATGTATGTATGTATGTATGTATGTATGTATGTATGTATCTATCTATCTATATATATATATATATATATATGGAATTATTGTATATCCCCCTTTTCCTTTGTCAATTCATATCGTATATGTATTCTTTGGCCTTGTATTCTAATATATATCCTTTTTTCACTCTTAGTGTATCTTTATTGCTCCATTAGCCTCATTATGCTTAATTTTCCTGGATAGTTGCATGTAGTTATATTCTTGCTTACCTGTTATTTATGCTTGAATTATCTTTGGAGCTCAGTCGGCCGATGCGTACCGAGTACCACGTGTTTGGTACTCATACTATACTTTTACAGCTTGCAGATCATAGTACGTGTTCTCTCCCTTGATGTGTGAATCATGCGGAGCAGCTACGTATCGGAGATTTGGGGTGAGCTACTGAGGTTCGGAGTATTTCTGCTCTCCTTTTTATTGATTAGAATAGTCTCTATTTTGTGTTTTAGAGATGGCTTGTTCTTGTATTTATTTTGTATTTCACTTTGCACTCTCATTGTATTAGAAGCTCTTGTACTGACTTTACCAGGTCTTGGGGTTGTAATCTATATATTAGTCTCTTTATTATATTCTTTTCCACTGCTTTCCTTATTTCTCTTGGTAGTCCATTACTAGTTGTTCCGGACTACGGGTTGACTTACCTACTGATGGATTAGAGTAGGTGTCATCATGACCTGAGAAATTGGGTCATGATAACTTGATTGAACTTGACTTGGTTGTAAGGTTATTGACTTGTTGCATGTAACTCTAAATCGTTTATTTGATGCATGTTGTGCTAGGTTTAGTTTGATTGAGCATATATTAACTTGTTATACTATGTTTTAGTTAAATGCTCAAATTTTCATCTTAAGTTGGCCAAATGACCCTGCCAATACACTATTTTTTTCTTATGTGCTGATACTACACCTGCTTTTATTTTTGTGAGTGCAGATTCAAGGGTGAGCAGCCCGTTTCGGGCCACCATGAATCCTTCTCGGATGATAGAGTCTTTATTTCTAGACTTATGCTTTTCATTTTAGTTTTGGGGTTGCATCCCCTTCTTGACAATCTTTAGTAGTTTTGGTACGAATGACTTTCGGGTCCTAGGGATAGTTTATGGTTAAGTACAATGTTCCACCTTTAAGTTGTACTTATGTTTTGTTTTTTTCACTTGATATTTAATTGATAGATTAGTTCTATTTATTTCCTCAAAGTGTTGCTCATGGGTTCAGTTTTTTAGGGTAATTGGTTCTCCCACTGGATGAGTAGTGTGGGTTCAACTCACGACGGGTTTGGATCGTGATAAAGTTGGTATTAGAGCCTAGGTTTGTCAATCTCGTCGTACCAAAACAGGTCCAGTAGAGTCTCGCAGAATGGTATGGAGAAGTCTGTACTTTTCTTTGGGAGGCTATAGGACTTTAGGATAACTGTCATTCTTTCTTCTTTCATGTTATAACTCGATTCCAATTGGTATCTGGCGATCCAAATTTGTCACGACCCAAACTACCAGATCGTGAGGGCACCTACTCTAATCCACCTAGATAGGAGAACCCCTTACCACCCGTTCAACATAACATGCGGAGGTCTTTGTTAAAACAATAACTCATATTATTACACCAGTTTACAAAATCAAATGCGAAAAATATAGACTACCCTAGGATCTAGTCTAAACAGGTACAAGAGTTACTAAAGAAAAAATAGAGACTAGACACAACTTCCACCATGAGTGAGAAAAATGGGAGCTGCTGAAGGATCACTACCACACCAGTCAAGAAAACCACACTTATTCCTACAAAAGACTATACCCCGATAAGGGTATAGCAAGAGTAGCATTAGTACAAACCACAAGTACTGGTAAGCCTCATCGGTTGACCCAAATAGGATTACACAAATATAACATAAATATTCAAAATAAAGCATTCATTCTTTTAGACTTATTACCCAACCTCAAATGTTCCCTTCCACCGTCTTACTAACCTCCGATTTTGAATTCTGAGACTCCAATTTTGTTCTTACGACTCAACCACCCCGGACCACTAGGTTTGACTTTACTCGAGGGTCAACATAACTTCTAAAACACAACTACAATAGGGTAATCCCTAAACCTAAGTCTAGAACCTAATGAGTCACCTAGCATGCCTGGAGAAGACCCATTCGGACATGTAACCTATCCCCAGTCCCCCTAACATTAAATGTGATTTAACCCATAACTTACACTCAACCTTGTCCCTATCCAGCTGACATAGAACTCCTCACTCAACCCTAACCTCTTGTCCATTCCACTACCCGAGGAAATATAACAAGTTGAACAACAATAAGAAGTAATGATTACGTTCTAAGTAGACCACACTTAACTAAAATATAGTGCCACAAGTTAATCCATACTCAAAACCAACATACACTTAGCGCATCAAGAATCAAATAAGAAGTTTAGGATATTTAATCAACCAGTCAACAAATTATCACCAAGTCAAGTTCAGTCAGGTTACGTCAGGAATAAGTTAAGAGACAACAAGCCAAGTCAAATCGTGACCAAGTCAAAAACCCTGACTTTAACAAAATCCAAGTCCACACACCATTACTCTAATAACCAAAATCCCAAAATATATGACAAGTAGTCGGGCCATACAAAGATTTCAAATATATCAAGCATATAAATATATTCCCCGGTCCGCTCATAGGACCATCAAACTCACTTGATCCTCGTACATATACGCTATGGGTGATGCATCCACCCTCTAGTCATGACCTACAAGGGATAATTTTCATCTACGTACTAAACCCCAGATGCAAGTTTCTGCTAACCTTGTTTCACCACTAACCCGTGAGAACGTCCTAAATACCGAAACATTCCATACTTAGCAATAAGATAAGTCAAAATCATACAATAATGTAAAATTCTTTGCATTGACCACACCTAACCACATGCACTAACAAGCCACACTACAAAGTACTTAACATGCACATATAACACCAAATGGATTAAACTACAATACCATCACCTACACTACCGTTCAGGGCCTTAATCACGACTATACCTAAATACTCCGATCTGAATGACAATAAAGGTTACCACCCTAGATCTTTCGAAAGCTCACCCGCGCCCTACATAGTCGTAATACCACTTTCTATAAGATTTAACTAATCATCGGTAATTCATACCTTTTACTACCTCAAGTACAAGTCTACAATAATGAACCATCCAATTTATAACATAAGAGTAGTATAACATCATAAGTATATGAACAACCTATATTTGTAAGTAACCCAAATCCTAATCGATTTTGGCCATCCAAGCTCCGTGTCCAAAGGCCTAGACATGCAATCTCCTATCCATCTATGTTACATTTATGCTTTCTAACCCGTGTCTATACTAGTCAATTAGCCTTAGCTTACCTGGATGTCAACCAACTGTAGAAAGAACAAACAAATGTGAAATCCAACATTGCCAAGATCACACACATGTTAATCCATGAAAATCTATGGATTTACACCCATTTGCACCCCTTTTTCCTCTTCTCCATGATTACAAGACATGGGAGGAAACCCTAAGGGTTTATAGAGCCTCCCATGTTATTTATTTCAACTCAAGTGGAGGAAAAAATAAAACCCACTTAAGTGGGTATTCTGGTGTGCGTTATATCGCTATAGCGGTATGCACACCACTATAGCAGAATTAATCCAGCTATAGCAGGCTGACATCAGGCCAACCAAACTTCTTTTAATTCCAAAATTTTAACCCACGTGGCCTGATGCGCCATGGTTACATGGCACTTTTGATGCTTAAAATAAGGAAAATATGCAATAACTTGGGTGTATTTGGTTGGAATGATTTGGTTTCTATCCTACATTACAGGAAAATAGGTTTTGAAGGCAAAATAATCAAAAAGGAAGAATCAAGCCAGAGAACGAAGTGTCTGAAGATGAAAGAACAAGAATCTGCACCAAAGAGAGACTCGCGACACCACTCACATGCCGTGAGGTCCACTCACGTGACGTGACTGGCTGTCATGATTCAACTTCTAGAGAATGAAAAGTTGCCTGATTTCCATGCCAGGCAGTCATGTGGCGTGACTACACTCACGTGGCGTGACTATGTGGCGTTAGTTCAATTCTGAAGATGTCGATTTGAGCCTGATTTCCATGACACTCACCTACGTGGCGTGACTTGGCTCCACGATACCAAGTCACGGCACCGTGGAAGTTGCCGACTCTGTTCTACTGTTCTGATTAGGATAGGATTAGCTTTGTATCTAAAAATACCCCTGTATAGTCCTATGTGCGAAAGAGAGTAAGTACATTGTTTTGAGAGATATTTTTTACTGTTTTTGAGTTCATAAATATATTATCGATTTTGTAATCAAAAACCCAGAGTTTGAGTTTTATTCATTAGTGAGATTTCAGTTTTTCTTTATTATTGTGAGTATGCAATTATGTTTTCATCTTTGAATCCTTCTTGTGTTCTTGCAATTATGAGTAGCTAAACTCATCAACTAGGGTTGTGTGAACCATGAGGAATTAACAAAACAGGTTAAGTGCAAAGCAACTTTGAACCGCTGTGAATGCATGTATTGTTGTCTCCTTCGTTGAGATTGATCTTCTAATGGTTGCAAAAACTCGCTTGTATTCTACACTTGCTCGAGAGAGAGGTAGAGATTGGGAAAAGGATATAACAACAGAGATTTGAAGCTATCAACCTTCATCTAATAACTTGGGCCTTAGCGGGAATAGTTATCTGAGATCCAGGACAAGGGTTAGTAGTACGACACTCGAAGACCGAGAGAAGAAGAGTGAAATTCGTCTAACCAAGGTCGAGACATTTAGATGAACATATGTTGCCAGATTTTGCATGCAACATAGCGGGACGGTTTTGTTAGCACAAGTAATCGGTGGAGTTAAGGAATCATTGGGGATCACAGTCCTAGTGTATTTCTCTTATTGTCTACAAACTCAATACAATCAGCAATCATTACTGTCACTGATTATTAACAAAACCCCAGTTTTACTTACTTTCCAATTATTCCGTCTAGTATTCTAAACAACTTCAACCTATTCCCTGTGGGATCAACCCTAACCTAATTGGGTTCTATATTTGATACAGCGACCATATTGTACTTTTTTGGAGGTATATTTTGGGCGACATCAAATTTTGGTGTCGTTGCCGGGGAATACGATTACGGAGTTGATTAGTACTGGTTGGAGTTGATTGGTTTTGTTTTAACATACTTTTGAGGGTACACGTCGGTTTATGCTCAATACTAGGAGTCAAGACAATCCCCTGATTCTACTTGATCTTGAAATTGAAAGGACTCTGAGAGCTAATCGAAGAATGGTGAATACCGATGGAGTTCAGGATCCCGCCGCCACGGGAGACATTCATAACCAACCAATTCAACTAGTTGGTCATGAAACAGCGGATCAAACTACCGCTCGATTGACACGAGAAGAGCAGGCTAGGCAAGCTTCTCTTAGGCAAGCAGAAAGAGATAATCGAGCGATACAAGAAGCAGCACAGCAACTGGCTGAGGTTGAAGAGCAACAAAAATGACTGAGAGCGCAACCGAGACCATATGTGCCTGTTTATGATGATCGTGAAGAAGAGGATGTGGCTTACTTCGAGCCAATGGATACCGGTGCCATCATTCCACCTGAGTTACCTCCGGGCACTAAGTTTGACATTACAAGTGCCATGATTCACCTGCTAAACTTAAAGGGTGTGTTTGTCGGTCTTCCTACTGATGATCCAAACATACACGTGATGAATTTTGTGGGAGTCTGCACATCATATAATTTGCCTGGAGTTGACCAAGAGGCTATTCAATTGAGATTGTTTTCATTCTCTCTAACAGTAGAAGCAACTTTGTGGTTGGCAGAATTACCACGAGGATCCATCACTACTTGGCAAGAATTGAGAAATCAATTTCTGGAGAGGTTTTTCCCACCTTCCAAGATGCTACAATTGAAGGATGAGATCTAAAACTTCAGATAACTACATTCTGAAACACTTTATGAGACATGGATAAGGTTCAAGAAGAAGCTGCAGAATATGCCAAACCATAGGATGAGTGGTAGAAACTTACTTGAAATCTTCTACAGGGCTTTAAACGTCAATACTAAGGTTGTAATAGATACTATCACTGGTGGAGCATTTATGAGTATGAGGTGGGAACAAGCTTCAGAAATATTAGATCGTATCTCTAAGACCAACCGAGGATGGCATACTCGGGAAGCAGATATGCCGGCTGGCATATATGCTATTGGAGCCTCAGCAGCACAAAGGGCTTTGAACGAATCTGCAGCTCAAGAGGTCACTTAGTTGAGGAAATAAATTGGTCTTCTGACTAAAAAAATTGCATCCAGAGATGCTGAGAAGGTGCATATTGTAGGTGCACAAGGTAAAATGCCTAGACGTGATGATAGTGAATCTGATGAGGAGGTTAAATAGCTGGATTGAGAAGTAGCGGGTTTTCGAGCCAAGGGACAAGGGTCTAACCAAGACTCCTGAAACTCGAGGCAAGAGAATCAATGTCGGAACTACTATGGAGACAGTTACAACAAGTCGGGATATAGAGATAGAGAACGAGATCGTGACGGTGATTGGAGGTGAAAAGATGATTATAGAGAGAAGAATGGTCTTTATGTACCACCAGGAAGCCGTGATGATGAGTCTGGAAATTCAAGGATTGAAGACCTTCTGAATAAACTGGTTACAAGGTCAGAAAGCCAAGAAAACTGTCTAAAAGAGATCAAGACAAATATTTTGAGAATAAGTCAGAAAGTAGATTCCCATTCGACTGCCATTAAACAATTAGAGCAACAGTTCGGACAGTTATCGTTGGCACTGAACCAGGTACACTTCCAAGCAACACCATCCAGAACCCGAAAAATAATGCTCATTGTATGGCTATCACAACAAGAAGTGGAATGACTCTCATTGAGGCACCCAAACAAGTTGAAGGTGTTCATGCTCCTCTGGAAGACCAAAAGAATACCCCGAAAAAGGTAAAGGAAGCTTTAAATAAATACGTTCCATTCCCAAAACTTCTTCCACCTTTCCCTCAACGTCTAAAGAAAAAAATGGATAAAAATAAAATTGCTAGTGGGGAGATCATGAAAGAAGTTGAAAAGCCTCAGACTGATGAAGACAAGGTGAATGCTAAAAACGAGAAAGAAAAGGAAGCCCCACAAATACTAAATCTCATTCCTAAGCCGCCACCTCTATTCCCTCAACGATTGAAGAAAAAAAAGGAGGATGCAAAATTTCATAAGTTCATGTCCATATTGAAGAAACTTTCTATAAACATTCCATTGGTTGAAGCTTTGGAACAAATGCCAGGATATGTGAAGTTCATGAAAGACTTGGTCACGAAGAAGAGAACTGTCAGTTATGAGTCTGTTGATGATTTGCACCATTATAGTGCAATTGTATCCCGTTCTCTGGTGCAAAAGAAAGATGTTCCAAGTGCCCTCATAGTTCCTTGCACAATTGGGTCAGTTAACTTCGCCAGAGCTTTATGTGACCTAAGTGCGAGCATTAACCTGATGCCACTGGAAGTATTCGAGAAACTAGGCTTGGTAGCCCCCGAGCCAACAAAGATGTGGTTATTGATGGCGGATCATACGATCAAGAAGCCTGTGGGCATAGTATGTGATGTTTTGGTCAAGGTTGAAAACTTCATCTTTCCTCCTGACTTTGTGGTCTTGGACTGTGAGGTCGATTTTGAGATGCCCATAATTTTGGAGAGACCATTTCTAACCACCGGCAGAGCATTGGTACATATGGAGCTGGGTGAGCTGAGATTCAGGCTGAATAATAAGAAAGTCACATTCAATGTTTGTAGAACTATGAAGCAACCAATGGACATGACAGTGGTTGCAAAAATAAATATTTTATATGACCCTAGAGTCAAACCCAAGGGATATCTTGATGAAGTTTGAGTAATCAAGACACCCGCGTCGTGCCACGACGTTAAACCAGGCGCTGCATGGGAGGCAACCCAAGGTGTTTTGCTATTTCTATATTTGCTTTGATTTTTGTTATTTTGATCGACATTAGACCCACGCACCTAGGGTGCCACAGGTATGTTCCTAACTATCTTGTTTTATTTTGGTCTAATGCATTGGGGACAATGCATACTTATTTGGTGGGGGTGGAGGTAATTGTGGGTCTATATGTCCTCTTAGGGGTTTTTGTTGCCGTGTTTCTTTCCCCTCATGTTATCATAGTAGAACCGACATGTTTACGTTTTTATTTATATTATTGATGTGCTTTTCATGTTTAATTAGGAGAAAAAGAGGGGAACCTTAGTGCAGTCCAATTTTGAATTTGATGCTTTTTGATTATCTAAAGGATACCCCTCCTGAAAATTTTTGTTTTGAATTGTGTGTATACTATGTTAGTTTGTGATAGCTGTTGGATCTTGTTATGTAATTAGTATTATAAGCAAAATAATTATAGTCTGTATTACATGAATCGGATAGGTAGTAGGTGATAATACAACCCTGTGCTATGTGTGTGTGAGGTCATTACTTAGTTCACTTTGTGTGTCCGATCCAGAACTTGCCTGGTTAGTCTTGCCTAGGTTAGAGGATAGTGTTTAGGAAAGGATCATAGGCCATTTTTAAGTAAGTCCACTTTTAGCCTAAACGCCCGACCAAATGAGTTAAATATCCCTTGAACCCAATTTTGAGCCTTAATTGACCTATTTCTTTCATTAGCCTATTCACCTTCCCATTTTGACTTACAATGAACCTGTCTTGGCCCTGGTCCTTTCTTGGGCACTGTGTACCTCAACTCAGGCAAATAGCCTAAGTTGAGGGTGGCTATTATAGGGGTGCGTAGATTGATTTGGGTATGAAGAAGGGGGTAATAAAAGAAAAAGAGAAAACATATTTGGGTAACATATTTGGGTGTGAAGAAAAAGAGAAAAAAGAAAAAAAAAAGTTATGTTGTGAAATTTGAGGAAAATCACACCCAAAATCTGAAAATATAAGAAAGGAGAATAAAAATAAGAATGGTTGGAAGTTGGAGCCAAAAATAGTATAGTGGCAAGGAGGGTTGAGTCACCATATCCATATGTACCATACCCGTCCCCAAGCCTACATTACAAGCCGAGTAAAGTCCTATACTGATCCTAGTCCAACTGTCCGAAAAACTAAGGTATAGAAAATAAGGACGAGCCTATAGTATTTCATGCACACTGTTGAACTTCTTTGTGAGAGAGAGTATTTTGACCGAGTCCTTTATTTGAGATTCATTAGCATACTGTGAGTGCATGGGACTTCTTTGATTGTGAGAGTACATGGGTTGCATTATTAGCTGTTATTTGTTCGAATAATGTCATTTGCATATATGCTTAGTTGTTTGTTCGTAATCTGGTGCCATCACTTGATCCATTCTGTTTCATGATAATATGCTACCTGTATACACACCGTGGTCTTGATTTGTAAATAGAAGGGGTCGTAAAAGTTTTTGTGCTCAAGGCAATGAGTCGATTGCCATAGGTACCTTAGATTTCTCTTAATTAAGCATCGTACATGTCTGTTTTTGTTTTGTTCGCCTAAGGACATGCAAACGTTCTAAGTTGAGGGTGTTGATGCGCCATGGTTACATGGCACTTTCGATGCTTAAAACAAGGAAAAAATGATATAACTTAGGTGTATTTGGTTGGTATGATGTGGTTTCTGTCCTACATTGCAGGAAAATAGGTTTTGATGGCAAAATGATCAAAACAGAAGAATCAAGCCTGAGAACGAAGTGTTTGAAGATGAAGGAACAAGAATCTGCACCAGAGAGGGAGTCACGACACCACTCACGTGTGTGAGGTCCACTCACATGACGTGAGTGGCTGCCGTGAGTCAATTCTAGAGAATGAAAAACTGCCTGATTTCCACGCCAGGCAGTCACGTGGCTTGACTACACTCATATGGCGTGACTATGTAGTGTGAGTTCAGTTCTGAAGATGTCGATTTGATCCTGATTTCCACGACACTCACCTATGTGGCATGACTTGGTTCCACGACACCAAGTCACGACACCGTGGAAGTTGCCGACTCTATTCTCCTGTTCTGATTAGGATAGGATTAGCTTTGTATCTAAAAATACCCCTGTATAGTCCTATGTGCGGAAGAGAGTCAGTACATTGTTTTGAGAAATTTTTTACTGTTTCTGAGTTCATAAATATATTATCATTTTTGTAATCAAAAACCCGGAGTTCGAGTTTTATTCATTATTGAGATTTTAGGCTTTCTTCATTATTGTGAGTGTGCAATTATGTTTTCATCTTTGAATCCTTCTTGTGTTCTTGCAATTATGAGTAGCTAAACTCATCAACTAGGGTTGTGTGAACCATGAGGAATTAACGAAACAGGTTTAGTGCAAAGCAACTCTGAACCACTGTGAATGCATGTATTATTGTCTCCTTCGTTGAGATTGATTTTCTAACGGTTGCAAACGTTAGAAAGTTGCCTGTATTTTAGACTTGCTCGAGAGAGAGGTAGAGATTGGGAAAAAGAGATAACAACAGAGATTTGAAGCTATCAACCTTCATCTAATAACTTGAGCCTTAGCGGGAATAGTTATCTGAGATCCAGGACAAGGGTTAGTAGTGCGACACTCGAAGACCGAGAGGAGAAGAGTGAAATTCGTCTAACCAAGGTCGAGACACGTTTAGATGAACATATGTTGTCAGATTTTTCATGCAACATAGCAGGACGATTTTATTTGAACAAGTAATCGGTGGAGTTAAGGAATCATTGGAGATCACAGTCCTAGAGTATTTCTCTTATTTTCTACAAACTCGATACAATCAACAATCGTTACTGTCATTGATTATTCACAAACCCCCCAATTTTACTTACTTTCCAATTATTCCGTCTAGTATTCTAAATAACTTTGACCTATTCCCTGTGGGATCGACCCCAACCTAGTTGGGTTCTATATTTGATAAAGCGAGCACATTGTACTTTTTGGAGGTATATTTTGGGCTATTTTGCCCCTATTGACTTGGTAATAGTTTCATGCTTTGTTCTTTCAGAAGTATGTACCTCGTACCCTTCGTGATCACAAAAAGAATGAGTTTTTTGGCATTGGAGTAGGGAGATATGTCAGTTGCAGCCTATGAGGCTAAGTTCTATGCCATGTCTCACTATACTACTCAATTGTTGGCTACTGATGAAGAGAGGATTCAACACTATGTAAAGGGTTTAAACTATGATCTTCAGGCCTTGTTTGTGCATATGACTTAGTCAAGAAAGGGGTTCAATGAAGTGTCTGATTATGTGAAGAAGTTGGAGGGAGTTACAAAAGTGGTTCAGACTAAGATGTTAGCCAAGAAGTCTCGCAATGTTGGGAATTTCAGTGGATCTTACTCTAAGGGCCACGGTTAGCAGGCCTATTCAGCTCGCCCTATTCAGTCAGCATTGTCAGCTTCTACTTTGGGTCCAACTAAGGTTTCTTCTCATTCGCAGGTTATAAGAAGTCAAGGGGCTTCTTACTCTTCTACTAGTTGGCCTTCTCTTGAGCGGGGATGTTACTATTGTGGTACAGTTGGTCATTTTAAAAGGGAGTGTCCTTTGAGTTAGGCGAATGTCTAGGCGCAGCAGCAGACTTGGGCTATAGTTCCCTCAAGTAAAGGAGGAGGAGATGGCAGTAGGGGTCATCCACAAGGTGGATGGGAAAATTAGATAGGTGGTCAGGGTGGTCGAGGAAATGGCGGCATAGGGGGAGGAGTGCAGCCAGGGAGAGAGTTAGCTCAAATTAATGATAGGGCTCACTGTTATGCCTTTTTAGGAAATACTGATGACAAGGCTTCTGATACGGTTATCGTAGGTACCATTTCTACTTGTGACTAGATGGATTCTGTTTTATTTGACCCGGGGTCTACTTATTCTTACGTGTCTATTAAGTTTATGGTGGGTCTGAATCTGGTTTGTGATGTACTTGAATATCCTATTTATGTGTCTAATCATGTTGTGGAGTCTGTGGTAGTAACCTTGTTTACCGTTCTCGTTTTGTTTTATTTGTGGGTTTCCAGACTTGGTAGACTTGATTATTCTAGATATATTGGGCTTTGATGTAATTCTGGGTATGACCTAGTTATCTCCATATCACACTGTCTTAAACTTTAATACTAAGACAATTATGCTAACTATACCTGGTATGAAGAAACTAGAGTGGGAGGGAGTGTATAAGGATAAACCAGTCAAAATTATATCATTTGTCCGTGATGTCGCCCAAAATATGCCTCGGAAGAAGTATAAAGCGGTTGCTGTCAAAATATAGAACCCAACTAGGTTGGGGTCGATCCCACAGGGAATAGGTAGAAGTCTGTTTAGAATACTAGATGAAATAATTGGAAAGTAAGTAAAACTGGGAAGGGGGGTTGTGAATAAAAAGTGGCAGTAACAATTGCTGGTTATATCGAATTTGTAGACAATGAGAGAAATACACTAGGGCTGTGATCCCCAATGATTCCTTAACTCCACCGATTACTTGTGTTAACAAAACCGTCCCGCTATGTGGCATGCAAATTCTGACAAGATATGTTCATATAAATGTCTCTCGACCTTGGTTAGATGAATTTCACTCTTCTTCTCTTGGTCTTCGAGTGTCGCACTACTAACCCTTGTCCTGGATCTCAGATAACCATTCCCGCTAAGGCTCAAATTATTAGATGAAGGTTGATAGCTTCAAATCTCTATTATTATCTCCTTTTCCCAATCTCTACCTCTCTCTCAAGAAAGTCTAGAATACAGGCAAGTTTCTAATATTTGCAACCGTTAGAAAGCAATCAAAACAAAGGAAACAACAATACATGCATTCGCAGCGGTTCAGAGTTGCTTTGCACTTAACCGATTTCGTTAATTCCTCATGGTTTACACAACCCTAGTTGATGGGTTTAGATACTCATAATTGTAAGAACACAAGAAGAATTCAGAGATGAAAACATAATTGCTCACACAATAATGAAGAAAAACTGAAATCTCAATTATCAATAAAACTCGAATTAGGGTTTGTAACTACAAAATCAAGAATATGTTTATAAGCTCAAAAACAATATGAAATAGCTCTCAAAACAATGTAATAACTCTCTCTCGCACATAGGACTATACAGGGGTATTTATAGATATAAAGCTAATCCTATCCAAATCAAAATAGGAGAACAGAGTCGGCAACTTCCACGGTATCGTAACTTGGTGTCGTGGAACCCAGTCACGCCATGTAGGTTGGTGTCATGGAAATTAGGCTCAATTAGACATCTTCAGAAGTTGAGTCATGCCATCTAATCACGTCACGTAGGTGGTAGTCATGCCACATGACTGGCTGGCGTGGAAATCAGGACCCCTCTTAATCTCTGAAGTGGACTCACGCCAGCCACTCACGTCACGTGAATGGCAGTCACGCCACGTGAGTGGTGTCATGAGTCCCTCTCTGGTACATATTCTTGTTCTTTCATCTTACGACACTTCGTTCTTGGGCTTGATTCTTCCTTTTTGATCATTTTGCCTTTAAAACCTGTTTTCCTGCAAAGTAGGACAGAAAACACATCATACCTATCAAATACACAAAAGTTATTGCATATTTCCCTTGTTTTAAGCATCGAAAGTGCCATGTAACCATGGCGCATCAATACCCTCAACTTAGAACATTTGCATGTCCTCAGGCGAACAAAACAAAAACACACATATACGATGCTTGATCAAGAGAAACCTAAGGGACCTATGGCAGTCGACTCATTGCCTATTGCACAAAACTTTCCTGACCCCTCCTATTTGCAAATCAAGACCACAGTGTGTATATAGGCAGCATATTATCATGACACAGAAGGAATCAAGTGATGGCACCAGATTATGCATAAATAACTAAGCATATATGCAGATGACATTAGTCGAACAAATAGCAACTAATAATGCAACCCATATATTCTCACAATCAAAGAAGTCCCATCCACTCACAGTATACTAATGAATATCAAAGTAAGGACTAGGTCAAAACACTCACTCTCACAAAGAAGTTCAAACAATGTGCATGAAATACCATAATCTTGCCCTTATTTTCTATGCCCTAATTTTCGGACAGTTGGACTAGGATCACTATAGTACTTTACTCGGCTTGTAATGTAGGCTTGGGGACGGGTATGGTACATATGGATATGGTGACTCAACCCTCCTTGACACTACACTATTTTTGTCTCCAACTTCCAACCTTTCTCATTTTTACTCTCCCTTATTCTCCTTTCTTTTATTTTCAGATTTTGGGTGTGATTTTCTTCACTTTCAAAACGCAATTTTCTCATCTCTTTTTTTTTCTTTTCTTTTTCTTTTTGCAATTTCTCTTCTTTTCACTCTATTTTTCTTATTCACACCGAAACCTATTTTCCCTTTTTCTTTTATTAACCTCTTCTTCATACCCATGTCAATCTACACACCCTTATAATAGCCACCCTCAACTTAGGCGATTTGCCTGAGTTGAGGTACACAGTGTCCAAGGAGGGACCAGGGCCAAGACAGGTTCATTGTAATTAAAATAAGAAGGTGAATAAGCTAATGAAAGAAATAGCAATTAAGGCTCAAAGTCGGGATCAAGGGATACTTATTTGTTTGGTCTGGCATTTAGGCTAAAAGTGGACTTATTCAAAAATGGCCTATAATCCTTTCCTAACCACTATCCTCTAACCTAGGCAAGACTAACCGAGCAAGTTCTGGATCATACACACAGAGTTAACTAAGTAATGACCTCACACACACATAGCATAGGGTTGTCTTATCAACTACTACCTATCCGATTCATGCAATGCTAGCTACAGTTATTTGTCTATAATCCTAGTGTCATAACAAGATCCAACAGTTGTCACACATAAACATGCTACACACACATACTTCTTCGGGCATGCCTCCTATGCTTATCACTCACCTACGCTCTTGCAGCATGCCACCTTCGGGTAATAAGGTGTAATACGTGAAGCAGCTCAGCCATAGCTCTTCGATCGCTATATTCTTGCGATAGTGAAGGTGTGGTTCATCCTCTAAGAGAGAGTAGATGCAAAGGTTCGGATTGAAGATCTTCGCGAGACAGCCCCGGGGCACCATAGCATGTCGGGAATAAGGGGGACATAGGGAATGTAACCACTCCCTTGGTTGGGGGCTGTGACTCCCCTATCCTTTCAATTTTTTGATTCCCATGTCTTTTTTACTATCACTGTTGGAATATTTTTGTTGACAACTTGGTCAGGGAGGTTCACAATTTCTTTGCTAAAGGCGTTGTTAAGCCCTAATTTTGAATTCCAATTTCATTGCCCTGACTAAACTTCATGATCCCTACTAAAACTCCTCAAGACATCATTGATAGAGTCAAAACCATTACTGGTTTCAGCTATAAAGAAAGTCCTATAACTTATCTTGGTTGCCCTCTATATAGAGGAGTTGAGAAGATCATCTACTTCACTGGAATGGTCTCTAAAGTGATTTCTAAGATCAAGGGATGGCAATCCAAGATGCTTAGCTATGGTGGGAGAGTTACTCTTGTTAAATCTGTCTTACAATCTCTTCCTATTCACACTCTGGCAGCTATCTCTCCTACCAAAACTACCCTCAAACAAATTCAAAGCCTCACTACAAATTTTTTCTGGGGATGGGACAATGACAAGAGGAAGTACCATTGGGCTTCTTGAAAAACCCTTATCTTTCCTTATGAAGAAGGTGGAATTGGTGTGAGACAACTGGAGGATGTTTGTTTGTCTCTACAATATAAACAATGGTGGCCTTTCAGATCCAAAAAATCATTGTGGGGAGATTTTCTCAAAGCTAAGTATTCCCAAAGGGCCAATCCAGTTTCCAAGAAATGGGATACAGGGCAGTCTCTTGTTTGGAAGCATATGATGAAAAACAAAGTCATTACGGAGGCTCATATTCAGTGGTCTTTAAAGTCTGGTACCTGCAGTTTTTGATGGGATGATTGGTTAGGAGTGGGGCCTCTTGCTTATCACAAAAATCTCCCTCCTAGGCTCAACAACATGACTATTTCTCAGTTTTTAATCAATGAAAGTTGGGATGAGGACATGGTGAGACAGCATGCCCCTTAGGCTTTTATTCATGAGATCCTCAGCACCAATTTCAGATATCAAGAAGGCACCCCTCTCTTTTAAGAGGATTCGAGGCATGTCAAGCCCTGGTAAGGTTCTTCATTTTGCATCGAATTAAACCACATGCTCCACCACTTGTGCGGGCCCCTGTCAATTCCTTTGAGTTTTATTGTTGTGAACGTACTCCTCAGGCAGGATACTTAATGCGTTAGCTACATCACTGCATGGGTCGATACGCACAGTGCCTAGTTCCATCGTTTATGGCTAGGACTACTGGGGTATCTAATCCCATTCGCTCCCCTAGGTTTTGTCTCTCAGTGTCAGTGTCGGCCCAGTAGAGTGCTTTCATCGTTGGTATTCTTTTCGATCTCTACGCATTTCACCGCTCCACCAGAAATTCCCTCTGCCTCTACCGTACTCCAGCTTGGTAGTTTCTACCGCCTGTCCAGGATTGAGCCCTGGGATTTGACGGCGGAATTAAAAAGCCACCTACAGACGCTTTACGTCCAATCATTCTGAATAACGCTTGCATTCTTTGTATTACCACAGCTGCTGGCACGAAGTTAGCCGATGCCTATTCCCCCGATACCATCATTGCTTCTTCTCTAGGAAAAAAAGTTCATGACCCGTGGTCCTTCTACCTCCACGTGGTATTGCTCCGTCAGGCTTTCGCCCATTGCAAAAAATTCCCCACTGCTGCCTCCCGTAGGAGTCTGGACCCTTTCTCAGTCCCAGTGTGGATGATCATTCTCTTGGACCAGCTACTGATCATCGTCTTAGTAAGCTATTGCCTCACCAACTAGCTAATCAGATGTGAACCCCTCCTCAGTCGGATTCCTCCTTTTGCTCCTCAGCCTACGGGGTATTAGCAGTCGTTTCTAACTGTTGTTCCCCTCCCAAGAGCAGGTTCTTATGCGTTACTCACCCGTCCACCACTGGAAACACCGTTTCCCATGTTTCCCATCTGAATTGCATATGTTAAGCATGCCGCCAGCGTTCATCATGAGCTAGTATCGAACTCTCCATGAGATTCATAGTTGCATTACTTATAGCTTCCTTGTTCGTAGACAAAGCGGATTCAAAATTGTCTTTCATTCCAAGGCATAAGTTGTATCCATGTGCTTCATATTCGCCCAAAGTTCACTCCCAGAAATATATCCATCCCTATACCCCTCACGTCAATCCCACGAGCCACTTATCCATTCTCATTGAACGACGGCGGGGGAGCAAATCCAACTAGAAAAACTCACATTGGGCTTAGGGATAATCAGGCTCGAACTGATGACTTCCACCATGTCAAGGTGACACTCTACCGCTGAGTTATATCCCTTCCCCGCCCCATCGAGAAATAGAACTGACTAATCCTAAGTCAAAGAGGCGAGAAACTCAACGCCACTATTCTTGAACAACTTAGAGCCGGGCCTTCTTTTTGCACTATTACGGATATGAAAATAATGGTAAAAATTGGATTCAATTGTCAACTACCCCTATCGGAAATAGGATTGACTATCAATTTCGAAGGAACCAACTGGAGTTACATCTCTTTTCCATTCAAGAGTTCTTATGCGTTTCCACGCCCCTTTGAGACCCCGAAAAATGGAAAAATTCCTTTTCTTAGGAACACATACAAGATTCGTCACTACACAAAGGTTAATGGTAAGAACCTACCCTTGGAAGGGGAACAACAGCTGGAAACGGCTGCTAATACCCCGTAGGCTAAGGAGCAAAAGGAGGAATCCACCCGAGGAGGGGCTCGCGTCTGATTAGCTAGTTGGTGAGGCAATAGCTTACCAAGGCGATGATCAGTAGTTGGTCCGAGAGTATGATTACCCACACTGGGACTGAGATAGGGCCCAGACTCCTATGGAAGACAACAGTAGGGAATTTTCCGCAATGGGCAAAAGCCTAACGGAGCAATGCCGCATGGAGGTAGAAGGCCCACGGGTCGTGAACTTTTTTTCCCAAAGAAAAAGCAATGACGGTATCTGGGGAATAAGCATCGGCTAATTCTGTGCCAGCAGCCGCAGTAATACAAACAATGCAAGCGCTATCCGAAATAATTGGGCATAAAGCGTCTGTGGGTGGCTTTTTAAGTCCGCCGTTAAATCCCAGGGCTCAACCCTGGACAAGCCATGGAAACTACCAAGATGGAGTATGATAGGGGCAAAGGGAATTTTTGGTGGAGCAGTGAAATGTAGAGAGATTGAAAAGAACACCAACGGCGAAAGCACTCTACTGGATAATGAGAGAAATACACTAGGATTGTGACCCCCAATGATTCCTTAACTCCACCAATTACTTGTTCTAACAAAACTGTCCCGCTATGTGGCATGCAAAATCTGACAAGATATGTTCATCTAAACGTTTCTCAACCTTGGTTAGATGAATTTCACTCTTCTCCTCTCGGTCTCTGAGTGTCGCACTACTAACCCTAATCCTGGATCTCAGATAACCATTCCCACTAAGGCTCAAGTTATTAGATGAAGGTTGATAGCTTCAAATCTCTTTTGTTA
Organism: Capsicum rhomboideum; assembly: GCA_031232105.1. Lineage (NCBI taxonomy): Eukaryota > Viridiplantae > Streptophyta > Magnoliopsida > Solanales > Solanaceae > Capsicum > Capsicum rhomboideum. The sequence continues at coordinate 58,224,870 of CP124717.1, forward strand.
ACTCATTTTCCCAATCTCTACCTCTCTCTCAAGAAAGTCTAGAATACAGGCAAGTTTCTAACGTTTGCAACCGTTAGAAAGCAATCAAAAAAAGGAAACAACAATACATGTATTCGCAGCGGTTCAGAGTTGCTTTGCACTTAACCGGTTTTGTTAATTCCTCATGGTTTACACAACCCTAGTTGATGGGTTTAGCTACTCATGATTGTAAGAACACAATAAGAATTCAGAGATGAAAACATAATTACACACTCACAATAATGAAGAAAAACTGAAATCTCAATTATCAATAAAACTCGAATTAGGGTTTGTAACTACAAAACCAAGAATATGTTTATAAGCTCAAAAATAATATGAAATAGCTCTCAAAACAATGTAATAACTCTCCCTCATACATAGGACTATACAGAGGTATTTATAGATACAAAGCTAATCCTATCCTAATAAAAATAGGAGAACAGAGTTGGCAACTTCCACGGTATCGTGACTTGGTGTTGTGGAACCAAGTCACGCCATGTAGGTTGGTGTCATGGAAATCAGGCTCAATTATACGTCTTCAGAAGTTGAGTCACGCCATCTAATCACGTCACGTAGGTGGTAGTCACGCCACGTGACTGGCTGGCATGGAAATCAGGACCCCTCTTGATCTCTGAAGTGGACTCACGCCAGCCACTCACATCACGTGAGTGGTAGTCACGCCACGTGAGTGGTGTCGTGAGTCCCTCTCTGGTACAGATTCTTGTTCTTTCATCTTTTGACACTTTGTTCTTAGGCTTGATTCTTTCTTTTTGATCATTCTGCCTTTAAAACCTGTTTTCCTGCAAAGTAGGACAGAAAACACATCATACCTACCTAATACACCCAAGTTATTGCATATTTCCCTTTTTTTAACCATCGAAAGTACCATGTAACTATGGCGCATCAGTCCAGGCTAGGATTCTAGTGGGGAAGGGTATTCTGCATTTTTAGCTCACCTTCGAGATAAGAGTTGGGGGTCCCCTTCTATTAAGTCAGTTTTGGTGGTTTCCAAATTCCAGGAAATGTTTCCTTCATATTTACTGGGTATGCCTCCAGATAGGGATATTTATTTCTATATTGAGGAGAGCTTCCAAAAGCTCAAGACACTCTTGACTACAACTCCTATCCTTTCTTTATCGATTGAAGGTAAGGACTTTATAGTGTTTTGTGATGCTTCACTTTTGGGCTTGGGTATTGTGTTAATGCAGGATAAGAATGTCATTGCTTATGCTTTGAGGAATTTCAAGCCTCATGAAAGGAATTACCCAACCCATGACTTGGAGTTGGCAGCGGTGGTGTTAGCATTAAAGATTTGGAGACACTATATTTATGGTGTCAAGTGTGAGGTCTTCACAGACCACCATAGCATGCAGCATGTGTTTACTCAAAGTGATTTGAATCTAAGGCAGCAGAGATGGATGGAATTATTGAAAGATTATGATATGAATATTCAGTACCATCTAGGTAAGGCCAATGCGGTGGCAGAAGCATTGAACCAGAAAGTTGTAAGTATGGGTAGCTTGTCATTCTTGAGGGTGTCCAAGCGAACTTTAGCTAGAGAGTTTCAGACTCTAGCATCTCAGAGTATACAGTTTGGGATTTCAGACAGAGGTGGAGTGTTGGCTAGTGTTAAGGTAAAGTCAATATTTCTTGATCAAATTAAGGCCAAGCAATTTAAGGACCAGAAGTTGAATGCACTCCTGGATAAAGTGGTACGATGGGAGCTGGTAGATGCTACTCTTGATGTGGGTGGGGTGTTTTGGTTCAAGGGAAGGTTATGTGTTCCTCGGGTTGGTGATTTAATTCGTGATGTACTTTTAGAAGCCCATAGTTTGCGTTATTCTATTCATCTGGGTATAACAAAAATGTATTGTGACTTAAGGCAGCTTTATTGGTGAACCGAGATAAAGAGGGACATAGTGGATTATGTTTCCAAGTGTCACAATTTTCAGCAGATGAAGTGTGAACACCAAAGGCCTGCAGGGTTTCTTCAAAGAATGCCTATACCTATGTGGAAATAGGAGAACATTGCTATGGATTTTATGGTGGTTCTTCCTAAGACCCTGGGAAAATATGACTCCATTTGGGTAATAGTGGATTGGTTGAAGAAATTATCTCACTTTTTGCAAGTTCAGGTAGACTATAGCATCCAGAAGTTAGCGAAAATCTACATCAAAGAAATAGTGAGGCTTCATGGTGTGCCCCTTACCATAATTTCTGATAGAGATTCAAAGTGCACTTTCAAATTTTGGGACAGGTTGCACAAGGAGTTAGGCACCAAGCTCACCTTTAGTACAACTTTCATCCTCAAACTGATGGGTAGTCAGAGAAGACAATTCAGGTGCTAGAAGACATGTTGAGGGCCTGCGTGATTGACTTTGGTGGTCATTAAGACCAGTTTCTTCCAATGTGTGAGTTTTCATACAACAACAGCTATCACTCCAGCATCAATATGACACCATTCGAGGAACTATATGAAAGGAAGTGTAGGTCACCTATTGGGAGGTTTGAGACTGGAGATGTTAAACCTTTGGACACTGACTTGGTGAAGAACGCTCAAGATAAAGTAAGGTTTATTCAAACCAAGTTGTTGGATGCTCAAAGTAGATAGAAAGATTATGTGGATCGTAAGGTAAGTAACATGGACTTCAAGGTTGGTGAACAATTTTTATTTAAGGTGACTCCCATGAAGGGAGTCATGAGGTTCGGCAAGAGGGGCAAGCTCAGCCCTAAGTATATTGGTCCCTTCGAGGTTCTTGAGGATGTGGTTCCGATTGCATACAGGTTAACTTTATTGTCGAGGTTGACGAGAGTTCATATGGTATTTCATATCTCCATGATTAAATGAAATATGGTGATGGATACTAAATCATTAAATGGGACTCAGTTCTTTTAGATAAGGATTTGGCTTCCGAGGAGAAACTAGTAGCGATTCTAGATTGAGATGTTCAGAAGTTGAGGATGAAGGAAATTCATTTGGTTAAGGTTCAATGGAAGAACCATCCAGTTGAGGAATCTACTTGGGAAACTAAGAAGGACATGCGGGACAAGTACCCTCAATTGTTTGAGGATACAGGTACTCTCTTCTTTCCTTGTTTTGTTTTATTTTTTTGATTTGATCATTTGGGGATGAACTATGGGTAAATTGGTATCTGTTGTAACGACCCTTTTTGTCATTACGTATAAGTCTTTCAATTAAAATTTCATATTAAAATTATTCCTGGATTTGAAGTTATAAATTTCAGGCTGCTAGTTTCGGATGAAATCTGAGTGAGGTATGGTCTCGGAAAATTTAGGAATGAATTGGGAAAGTTTGGGTGGGTTTTTATTTGATTTTTATTTAGCTAAGATGATAAGGAATCCATAGAAATTTATGGAATTGAATTTGGGTGAGTATAACTCCCGAAATTGATCTTACCGTAAAGAGCATTGTTTGGAATATCCAGGATTTAAGGTGTATCGTAAAATTTAAGATTTTTGGGTGACTCAGGACTTTTTGTCCCATCGATGTCACTATAGCATCGTACATGTCACTATAACAGAGAAAAATCCTCTATAGCAATGGTTAACCCAGTCCACGACCGTTGTAGCGACATGTGTCGCTATAGCGATGAAAGTCGCAAATTTCTTTTAAAATTCTTCAAAATGGTTTATTTTTCTAAAATACATTTTGGGGAAAGAGAGAGGCAATTTAAGACAATTTTCATCAGATTATCATTGTTTGGCTTCATTAAGGTAAGGAGTTCCTCCCCGTTAACTAGTATTTGATAATTTAGCCTTAGAATTGCTAATTTACGGAGTTTGGGGAGGGTATAGGGATGAATTTAGTCATTTTTATGCTGCAAGGGATAAAATTATATATTAATTTAATGGGTCCTGATTATTAATGATTAATTTACCCTTGCATTCCGTTAATTCACTAGTGTATCCATAGAATTGATATTTTTAGGTGAATTATGATAGAAAATCCCTAGAACGGGGATGGAATGATCATGAACTTAGCCTTATGGGTTGGGTGTGAGTTATAATTTCCAACATGTTAGGTCATTTCACTAATTATACGTTTGTATGCATTTTCTAGACCGAAATCAAGTGGAAATTGCACGGAAAGGCAAGAATCAGGCTTAGTTGAGTTATGCAAGCTTGGATTGAGGTAGGTGATGGTATTTTAGTTTAACCCAATTTGTATTATATGTGCATGTTAACTACTTCATAGTGTGGCTTGTTAATTCATGTTATTGGTGTGGTCAATTCAAATGATTTTCTTTGTTGTATGATTCTGACCTACCTTATTGATTATTGTGGAATGTCTTGGTATTTGGAACGTTCTCACGGTTTGTTGGTGGAATAAGGTTGGCAAACACTTTTGTCTGGGATTTAGGTACATGGACGGAATTTGTCCCCTGCAGGTCATGGCTAGAGGGTTGTTATGATACCCAGAGCATGTATGTACAAGGCTCAGGTGAGTTTGATGGTTCCATAAGTGAACCGAGGAATATAATTATATATTCTTGATATTTTCGTAAGTGTTATTGACATGTTTGACTTAGCTTGATTGAACTTGACTTGGTTGTACGTGTATTGACTTGGTGCTTGTAACTCTAAATTGTTTATTTGATGTTTGTTGTGCTAGGTGTAGGTTGATTGAGCATGTATTAACTTGTTATACTATGTTTTAGTTAAGTTCTCATATTCTCATCTTGGGTTGGCCAAATGACCCTGCCAGTACACTGTTGTTTTCTTATGTGCTGATACCACACCTGTTCTTACTTTTTAAGTTCAACGCATATTCCAGCGGCTCATATAAGACCTCACTTGTGAATTCTAGCGTTGGAGTTCGAATTCAAGGGTGAGCAGCATGTTTCGGGCTACTATGAATCCTTCTTGGATGATAGAGTCTTTATTTCTGGACTTATACTTTTCATTTTAGTTTTGGGGTTGAATTCCCTGCTTGACAATATTTAGTAGTTTTGGTACTGACGACTTTCGGGTGCTAGGGATGGTTTTTGGTTAAGTACAATATTCTTCCTTTAAGTTGTACTCATGTTTTGTTTTTTTGACTTGATATTTTATTGATGGATTAGTTCTATTTATTTCCTCTAAGTGTTGATCATGGGTTTAGTTTTTGGGGTAGTTGGTTCTCCCACTGGATGAGTAGTGTGGGTGCCATTCACGACGAGTTTGGGTCGTGACATCTTCTCTCCATCTAATTCAAAATCAAAAATAGTGGTATTTGCTAGCAAGAACATAATGGAGGAAGCCACTCAATGTAGATTGATCCAAAATCTGATTCAAATTCAATATAGTACCTATGGGTACATAAGAAATGTATTGAATCGATTCTTTTTAATGAATAGATCTGATCACAACTTCGAATATGGAATTCAAAGGGATCAAATAGAAAAAAGATACTCTGAATCATAGAACTATAATAGAAGCTTTCAACGAGATAGTGCTTTTTCAATTCTCTCAAAATGGAATCTATTCCAAACATATATGCCATGGTTCCTTACTTTGATAGGGTAAAAATATCTAAATTTGATATTTTTAGATACTTTTTCAGACCTACTTCCAATACTAAGTAGCAGTCAAAATTTATATCCATTTTCCCTAATATTATGCATGGATCAGTTATATCATGACGAATTCTTTGGAAAAAATTGTGTCTTCCATAGTGGAATTTGATTTCCTCTTTGAACTGGAAATGGGATTCTATTATATGGAAAAATGAGTGAATGTTATAAGTAATCAATATATCTTAATCATGTGAGTCCTCATTGGACGATAACTTATCTAAAGGAGGTTTCCTTCTTTAAGAATGAGATAATGGTATGAGCTTCCTTTTCTTTTTGTACACTATTTTCATAGATGGAATTTTTTAAAATTGTGTAAAGTCACTATCATCATATGTTATTTCTCATATGTGAACACTGACGTAATATATTTTTGTTATATCTTCAGCTTGAAATTACTATTGTACATTCTGAATATCTTCTCTAGTGCTTTTCAATATATTTTTTTATTGCCTTTCTCATATGTAGGATATCAATATTAACTTGGTTAAGCTTTTATTTTTGTATCTATAGGTCCGTGTGGATATGTATGTCTTCCAGGAAAAGATTTGTTTAGTAACTTCATGTCCTAATTTATGTTGTTAAAATAGTTTTTGAACAACCCTAGTTCATGTTTTGATTGCAAATGAGCATGTTTTATTTGAATATTTATGTAAGTCTGTATATGATTCTGGTGATTTTCCTATAATTGAGTGTTATTCCCTTTTTGAATTGGATACGGGGTGCTATTTGAAGGAAGATTGAGTGAAGGTTGTAGGTTATAAATTGTTCTGTTGTGTGGGAAGTTTTGCAATACCAAGTTATCTGAGTCAACTGAGTCTTCACTGGATGACAACTTATTTAAGGAGGTGTTCTTCTTTATGAATGAGACAATGATATGAGCTTTCTTTATTTTTGAATATTGTTTTCATACACCAAAGTATTTTAAACAGTATACATTCCCCAATTATTATATAATATTTTTCTTATGTGAAAACTGACGTAATATATTTTTCGTTATATATGCAGGTTGATAATCAATTCAAGGAGATGAAGGAATATGTGGCTGAATCTGTCAAGTTGATTATGAATGAAATAAGATCTTCAAAACAACAGTCATCTGATTTTACCGAAAAAGAGGTTTAGTATTCTTTATAAACAAGTATTATATAGTATTATTCACCATCATTAAATATTTTACTTTATACAACGAATTATCCGTTGAACATTTCCATTTATTTCATATATCTTCATATTATGACTATTTTTAAGTTTTTCTAAATATTTACGTTTTTTGTTATAAATAATAAATAGAAATCGTGCCCTGTGAGTGTCAAGTTTGTATTTGAAAAATCGATTGCAAGCAAAATGTTTGATAGAGTCCCTGTTGAACCAATCAAAGAGAGTGATGCATTCATCGATAATGTGTCTTTACAATTGGAGGGTAATACTTTTATTCTTTCTTATCAAAGTTGATGTATTTACTAAAATCAACGTTAATAAAATTAACTGAACTAACAATATAACTTTTATTGTGTTGTCTGTATTTAAAATATAATCAATTTATAGTGTATATTTGTTTTTAATATAATTTGGAGTTCGTAACAATGCTGTTGGGAACAATTTTGTTAACAATCAAACAACATTGGATGAGTTGCTTTTTTTTCACTTGACACTCAATTAGTAGCTTTGAAACCAACATTTAGAGAGATGAAAACACCAAAAATGAAATCTCACACTATATCTTCAGTGTGGTATGATAAATCCCCAGTTGTGATGCATAATGAATATGAAAGCAGCCCTGAAAAATGCCCTTTGTACTTCAAGAACAAGCATCTATTTGAAGATTATATTGGATTTGAGGGGCCGCCAAAAGTGCTGACTAATCAATTCATTGATTGGAGTTATGCAGATGTCTTCACCCGATCATGTCGCCCAAAATATACCTCCTAAGAAGTATAAAACGGTCGCTGTCAAATATAGAACCCAACTAGGTTGGGGTCGATCCCACAGGGAATAGGTCGAAGTTTGTTTAGAATACTAGATGGAATAATTGGAAAGTAAGTAAAACTGGGGGGGGGGGTGAATAAAAAGTGACAGTAACAATTGTTGGTTATATCAAGTTTGTAGACAATGAGAAAAATATACTAGGACTGTGATCCCCAATGATTCCTTAACTCCACCGATTATTTGTGCTAACAAAACCGTCCCACTATGTGGAATGCAAAAGCTGACAAGATATGTTCATCTAAATGTCTCTCGACCTTGGTTAGAAGAATTTCACTCTTCTCCTCTCGGTCTCGGAGTGTCGCACTACTAACCCTTGTCCTGGATCTCAGATAACCATTCCCGTTAAGGCTCAAGTTATTAGATAAAGGTTGATAGCTTCAAATATCTGTTGTTATCTCTTTTTCCCAATCTCTACCTCTCGCTCGAGCAATTCTAGAATACAGGCTAGTTTCTAACTTTTTCAACCGTTAGAAAGCAATCAAAACAAAGGAAACAACAATACATGCATTAGCAGCGGTTCAGAGTTGCTTTGCACTTAACCAATTTTGTTAATTCCTCATGGTTCACACAACCCTAGTTGATGGGTTTAGATACTCATAATTGTAAGAACACAAGAAGAATTCAGAGATGAAAACATAATTGCACACTCACAATAATGAAGAAAAACTGAAATCTCAATTATCAATAAAACTCGAATTAGGGTTTGTAACTACAAAACCAAGAATATGTTTATAAGCTCAAAAACAATATGAAATAGCTCTCAAAACAATGTAATAACTCTCCCTGGCACATAGGACTATACAGGGGTATTTATAGACACAAAGCTAATCCTATCCAAATCAAAATAGGAGAACAGAGTCGGCAACTTCCATGGTATCGTGACTTGGTGTCGTGGAACCAAGTCACGCCACGTAGGTTGGTGTCGTGGAAATCAGGATCAATTAGACGTCTTCAGAAGTTGAGTCACGCCACATTTTCACGTCACGTGAGTGACAGTCACGCCACGTGACTGGCTGGCGTGGAAATCAGAACCCCTCTTTGATCTCTGAAGTGGACTCACGCTAGCCACTCACGTCATGTGAGTGATGTCGTAAGTCCCTCTCTGGTGCAGATTCTTGTTCTTTATTCTTCCGATACTTCGTTATTGGGCTTGATTCTTCCTTTTTGATCATTTTGCCTTTAAAACCAGTTTTCCTGCAAAGTAGGACAGAAAACACATCATACCTACCAAATACACCCAAGTTACTGCATATTTCCTTTGTTTTAAGCATCGAAAGTTCCATGTAACCATGGTGCATCAACACCCTCAACTTAGAACGTTTGCATGTCCTCAGGCGAACAAAATAAAAACACACATATACGATTCTTGATTAAGAAAAACCTAAGGGACCTATGGCAGTCGACTCATTGCCTATTTCCGACACCTCCTATTGGCAAATAAAAACCAAAGTGTGTATACAGGCAGCATATTATCATGACACAGAAGGGATCAAGTGATGGCATTAGATTATGCACAAACAACTAAGCATATATGCAAACGACATTTTTCGAACAATTAGCAGCTAATAATACAACCCATGTACTCTCACAATCAAAGAAGTCCCATCCACTCAAAGTATACTAATGAATATCAAAGTAGAGACGAGGTCAAAACACTCACTTTCACAAAGAAGTTAAAACAGTGTGCATGAAATACCATAGGTTGGCCCTTATTTTCTATGCCTTAGTTTTTTTTGGACAGTTGGACTAGGATCACTATAGGACTTTACTCGGCTTGTAATGTAGTCTTGGGGACGAGTATGGTATATATGGATATGGTGACTCAACCCTCCTTGACACTACACTATTTCCAACTTTCAACTTTTCTCATTTTTATTCTCCCTTATTCTCCTTTCTTTTATTTTCAAATTTTGGGTGTGATTTTCTTCACTTTCAAAAAGCAATTTTCTCTTCTCTTTTATATTTCTTTTTCTTTTGCAATTTCTCTTCTTTTCACTCTATTAATTTTTCTTTTTCTTCACACCCAAACCTGTTTTCTCTTTTTCTTTTATTAACTTCTTCTTCATACCCAACTTAATCTACGCACCCCTATAATAGCCACCCTCAACTTAGGCGATTTGCCTGAGTTGAAGTACACAGTGTCCAAGGAGGGACCAGGGCCAAGACAGGCTCATTGTAATTATAATGGAAAGGTGAATAGGATAATGAAAGAAATAGGTCAATTAAGGCTCAAAATCGGGATCAAGGGATACTTATTCATTTGGTCGGGCTTTTAGGCTAAAAGTGGACTTATTCAGAAAACGGCATATGATCCCTTTCCTAACCACTATCCTCTAACCTAGGCAGGACTAACCAGGCAAGTTCTGGATCACACACACACAGTTAACTAAGTAATGACCTCACACACACATAGCGTAGGGTTGTATTATCAACTACTACCTATCCGGTTCATGCAATGCTAGCTACAGTTATTTGCCTATAATCCTAGTGCCAAAACAAGATCCAACAGCTGTCACACATAATCATGCTACACATACATACTTCTAAAATAAAAAATTTCAGGAGGGGTATCCTTAACATTCAAAAAGCATAAAATTTTTCTAAACTGGACTGCACTACAGTTCCCTTATTTTTCTCCTAATTTAGCAAGAAACACATAAACACTATAAATAACATCCTAAACATGCCGATTCTACTATGATAGCACACTAGGAGGAAAATAAACACGGCAACAAAAACCTCCAAGTGGTGGTACACCCCCACCCCCAACTAATAATGGTGCACTGCCCTCAATGCACAGATATCAATAAAATACATAGGAGTGAAGATATACCTGTGGCTCCCTAAGCGCCGAAAGACAGCGGGATCATCAATCTGCTCTGTAGTAGGTGCATCCGATGGAGGGGCAGCCTGACTAGCGGATGCATCATGCGCCCTCTGCTCCGCCTCAATCTGGCTCGCATGGTACTCCATCCGAGAGGCTTTAACCTTCCTCCGAATATCACTCTCATACTCAGCATCACTATCGACCCGATCCTCTGGACTGCGGAGTCTCTTGCCTCTATCCATTGGAGGCTCCTCATGAGAGAACAAATCTACCTCAAATGCTGGATGCATGGAGGCCTGGGCAGGCATAGGTGGGATAATAGGAGTGCTACGCGATACCAATGACCTAACCTCTTCTCTCAATGTGGCTACCTTCTGGGTCAATCTGGTCATATCAGGACCTGGTGCAGCACTCAACCGGGAGGCTATCTGTGCCTCAAAGTTGTCAATCCTCCTATGCAGCCCCCGCATAAACTGATCCATTGCCGCAGTCATCCGGGCCTCCACCCTAGCCTCTGCAGCCTCTACAGTGGTCCTAACCCAAGGCTTAAGCTGGCATACCAACTTACCCATCTGGGTCTCAGTGTAGGTCTGTCGCTCGAACATCTGTGTCTGTCTATCAATCAACTACTGCAGAAAGTCCCTCGACACTGAAACCATACCAGAGGGATACAGTGGAGCGGTAGTACTGGGTACCTCGTCATCAATAGGGCCAGCGCCCTCAGTCTGTACAGGAATAGTCTCAGGTACCCTAACCGATACTGGAATCGGCATATGAGTACTACTCGGCTCATCTAGGGCTGCACCCAATGACTCTGACGGTTGTGACCCATGTGAAAGAATGGGGTGAGAACCCCGATGCTGCATCAGACTAATATCCACAATGCAGATCATCTCTATAAGGCAGGTATCCTGGACGCACCCGCCCTGTCACATAGACCCTGGATTAGGCATGGGAATGGAATACTCGTATGATCTCGAAAGGCCCGCTCATGGATATCTCGGATGATGTATCTAGCAATGTGAATCTCATAACCAACCAAGATGCTGGCTACCACCACAGCCTGGTCTAATATAAGCGAGTTGTCAGCATTAGTTGGACCCAACCGATGCCGAACAATGGACTACCAGAATCTGCCAGCAAAATAAAGCGTGGACTTCTTGATTTCCAGCTTACCAGTCACCCAACTAGCCTCCACACCATCCTCGGCTATGTACCCCGCAATCCATTTTAGCAGCTTCAACTTCTGATCTGCATCTCGCATCCTAACCCTATCTATGACAGTGTCCATCTGATGATCAAACTTAGCAGTCGAAGCCAGAAGTGGATGATCTTCCCTAAATAAGAAGCGGTGAATGGTCTACTCTGAAATATCCATGCGGGTACCGCGAACTAAGATGTGCATCAATAAGTTCTGATCCCTAAACCGCTGCCCCACAGGAGTACACAAGTCAACTGACGAAGCATATGAGGCATAAAATTCTCAGAATAACTCTGAGCTATAACGACCAGAAGGCTTCCCCATCCACCCCAATCCATATAGTTCAAAAATATCCCAAATATCAGGCAAGGCCTTCAACTTCTCTACCCGGTATTGGGACTCGTCCATAAAACTCCTCAGACACACACCCCTCTCCGTCAACTCAACATTCCTTTCATAAAAAGCAAGCATTCCCTGCACACACCACCATTGAACCTTCCTACTCTGTGCGGGAGTCAGAGCACTCTGGGAACCAGTACCGAAAATAGAGGTTGTAGCCTCCGCCACAGAGGTACCCTGACCCGTAGCATTATCTGCAGATCCTAACTTCAAAGTATCCTCCCCCTCCTCAAACTGGGGGGCGAACTCAGAGGACTCATCTGGAATAACCGGTGTGACAGGCGGTGGGACAGGCTGAAGTGCTGCCTGGGCAGCAGCTGGGGCCCGAGTCTGTATCCTTGTGGTCTGAGGTACTAAAGCAGTATCATCATGGACAATGTCAAACTCCTCCACAGACCCACTTTTTTCAGTCCCAGTCAGTTTATCACACAGACGGGTTAGTAAGTCTGAATTTTTGGTGCGAATTATGGACAAAGAATCCAGGTGGTCACTTTTGGGGTTGGATTTGGGAGGCATTGCAACGGGTTTAGGATCGGATTTTTGGGTATTTGGGTCAGGTTAGGGGTTGATGAGGGTCGGATTTTTGGGTATATAGGTCGGGTTAGGGTCGAATTTTGGCTCTGAGGGTCTGTGGGGATCAAAATTTTGAAATGGGGGTCGAGTTTGTGGTGGATTTTGTGAAGGGGCTTTTGGATTTTGGGATGTGGAGAAGGTTAGGATGTAGATTTAAGGTGGAGATTGTAGAGAATGTTAGAAAGTTAGGGTTTGATTAGATGAACTCAAACTAGAGAAATAATAGGGTGGGTATCGGGTATTTGTATCGGGTAAAGAAGAAGAAACCCAATTTTGAATTAGAAAAATAGGATCGGGTCAGGTCGGGTTTGGGTTGTCTGCAGATCCAAGTTTGCACGGAACAACCCACTTCACTTGGGTTGAACTCACGTCACGTGGGTCCATGACGTAACTGAGATCCTGAAACCTGATGTTGCCTCTGATTTCCATGGAACAACCCACATGACGTGGGTGGACCTACATCACTTGGGTACCCTGTCGTAAGTCGGTTTCAGAAAGCCAAAATATTTCTCTGATTACCACGTAACCATTCACGTGACGTGTGACACCCTACATCACGTTTTTAGGTGTCGTGAGTGGTATTGAACATAATCCGTTCACTCTTTCAGATTCCAGTTAACGTATCCTCCATTTCTCAGTCTTCACCAGATCACACATAATAAAATCATGGGTTGCCTCCCAATCAGCGCTTGATTTAACGTCGCGGCACGACATGGCTAGCTTGAATACTCAGACTTCACCAACTAGCCCATGGGTTTCCTCCCATGAAGCACCTGATTTAACGTCGCGTCACGACATGGATAGCTTAACTACTTAGACTTCATCAAGCTCAAGTTCATCACATGTCTTTATTTCTTCCGTGACTCCCACATAATGCTTAACACGCTATCCATTGACTTTGAATAGAACATTATCCGCTCATTTTAGCTCAATAGCACCATGTGGGTATACCCTAACCACCGTGAATGGGCCGGACCATTTGGACTTTAATTTCCCAGCAAACAAGTGAAGCTTGGAATTATACAGTAGCACCAAATCTCCCGGGTGAAACTCTCAGTTCTTAATTCGATGATCATGATACAATTTCATCTTCTCTTTATATAATGTTGAACCTTCATAAGCCTGGAGATAAAATTCATCCATCTCATTCATCTGCTCAAGTCTCAATTTAGTCGCATCACTCCAGTCTAAATTCAACCTCTTCAACGCCCACAAAGCCTTATATTCCAGTTCGACGGGCAAATGGCAAGATTTTCCAAAAATGAACTGATAAGGTGATGCACCAATTGGTGTTTTGAAAGCTGTTCGATATGCCCATAATGCATCATCCAATCTTCGAGCCCAATCAGTCCTATTGGCATTAACTATTTTTTCCAAAATAGACTTGATCTTACGATTTGACACCTCAACCTGCCCGCTTGTCTGAGGATGGTAAGGTGTTGCCACCTTATGTTTAACACCATATTTTTCATGTAGGGCCTTGAAAAGACCATTGCAGAAATGGGATCCTCCATCACTAATAATAACTCGGGGTGTACCAAAACGTGAAAACGTGTTCTTTTTCAAGAATGTTGTGACACTTCACCCTTCATTATTATGAATCGCAATTGCCTCCACCCACTTAGAAACATAGTCAACGGCTACCAAGATGTATTTCATTCCATGCGAGCTCATAAAAGGACCCATAAAGTCAATTCCCCACACATTGAACAATTCAAGCTCAAGTATAGTTGTCATTCGAAGTTCGTATCTGCATGAAATATTCCCTTTCCTTTGATATTGGTCATAAGCGCGAGCATAATCATGAGCATCTTTGTAAATACTAGGCCAGTAGTACCCACATTGCAAGATTTAATGGGTAGTCTGCGCACCTCTATGATGACCCCCAACTGGAGATGAATGATATGCTTCCAAAATACTCATCATTTCGACCTCTGGAACACATCTTTGAATTATGCCATCAACACACACCCTAGATAAATACGGCTCATCCCAAAAGAATTTTCTTACCTCATGCATGAATTGTTTTCTCTGCTGAGACGACATATCCTCCGGAACTAGATCACTTGCCAAAAAGTTGGCAAAATCAGCAAACCAAGGGATTAAGTCTTGGGATGCTGCCAGAACTTGCTCATCTGGAAAAGTATCATCAATCTCAAGATCATCCCTTAATTTAAGCATGGCCTCCTCCTCAAGGCGTGATAGATGGTCAGCAACTTGATTTTCAGTTTCCTTATGATTCTTGACTTCAAAGTTAAATTCTTGCAATAGAAGTACCCACCGAATCAATCTTGGCTTAGCATCCTTTTTTGACATAAGATACCGAAGAGCTGCATGGTCTGTATGCACAATCACCTTCGTACCTATCAAGTAAGATCTAAATTTCTCAAAAGCGAATACTACGGCCAACAATTCCTGCTCAGTCACAGTATAATTCTTTTGAGCTGGATTAAGCACTTTGCTAGAGTAGTAAATCGGATGTAACATCTTCTCACGTCTTTGGTCAAGGACTACACCCAAAGCCACTCCACTAGCATCACACATAACCTCAAAAGGCATAGTCCAATCTGGTGACACAATAATAGGGGTTGAAACCAACTTCTCCTTAAGACACTCGAATGCTTTTAGACATGCTTCATCGAACACGAACTTCACCTCTTTCTCCAAAAGTTTGCATAAAGGATGTGCAATCTTGGAGAAATCCTTGATGAATCTTCTATAAAAGCCAGCATGGCCTAAGAAACTTCGAATACCTTTTACAGAGATAGGTGGAGGTAGCTTCTCAATTACCTCAATCTTTGCCTTATCCACCTCAATGCCATTCTTTGAAAGAAGATGCCCCAATACGATACCCTCGTTGACCATAAAGTGACATTTTTCCTAATTCAGCACTAAGTTGAAAGTGGTCTTCTCTTGGTCTTCAGGGGTAATAAAAATCTGATTATACCCCAAATGGCCATCAAGAAAACAATACCATCCTCTACTAGCAAGATGGTCTAATATCTGATCCATGAAGGGCATAGGAAAATGATCTTTCTCAATCCAAGAATTCAGCTTTCGATAATCCATGTAAACTCTCCATCTAGTCACCGGCCTCATTGGAATCAACTCATTTTTGTCATTTGGAACCACAGTGATTCCTCCCTTTTTTGGCACACACTGAACTGGGCTCACCCACTTGCTATCAGCAATAGGGTAAACCACTCCTGCATCTAACCACTTGATGATCTCTTTCTTCACCACCTCTTGTAATTGTGGGCTCAGACGACGCTGGTGCTCAACGCTAGGTATACATTCAGGAACAAGCTGGATCTTACGAGTGCAAATGTCGGGTGAAATACCTATGATATCAGTAATGGACCAACCAATGGCCCTCTTAAATCTTCTCAATACTGAAACCAGAGCCTCTACTTGCCAATCCACTAATTTAGCATAAATAATCACAGGCAAGGTATTGTTGGCTCCCAAGAATGTGTAGCGAAGGTGGGCCGGAGGAGCCTTAAGCTCTAAAACTGGAGGCTCCTCAATAGACGGATGAGCTGGTGGGGTTACCCTATTCTTCAAATCGAGATCTAGTTTCTTTAGAG
Source organism: Capsicum rhomboideum (assembly GCA_031232105.1). Taxonomy (NCBI): domain Eukaryota; kingdom Viridiplantae; phylum Streptophyta; class Magnoliopsida; order Solanales; family Solanaceae; genus Capsicum; species Capsicum rhomboideum. The sequence continues at coordinate 58,241,037 of CP124717.1, forward strand.
CATAAGTGTATGCTCCTTTACCAACGAGTGCATCCACCACCTCATCATATTCCTCAATACCATTGTTATTAAAATTCATAATCATGGTCGCAAGAGGTTCTACCCCCAACCGTTCTTCAAGAGACACAACAACATCACTATCATCAACCGCATCTATCACCAAAATCACCCGCTTATCTCTTGGCTTCTTTATTAAATGACAAACATTGAAAGTGACTTGTTCATCATTCAATATGAATTTCACCTGCCCTATTTCCATGTCAACCAATGCACGACCAGTGGAAAGAAATGGTCTTCCCAATATAATGGGAACCTCAAAGTCAACTTCACAATCAAGCATCACAAAGTCAGCCGGAAAGATGAAAGATGCAACCTTTACCAAAACATCATACAGAATGCCCACCGGCATTTTCATAGTCCTGTTGGCCATAAGGAGTCTCATAGAGGTTGGTTTTGGTGCTCCCAACCCCAACTATTTGAAAACTCCTAATGGCATTAAGTTGATGCTAGCACCCAAATCACAAAGTGTTTTAGTAAAGTCGTAGGACCTGATAGTACAAGGAATTGTGAAAGCTCCAGGATCCTCCTTCTTTTCAACTAAGGAACGCAAAGCAACTGCACTACAATGATGTATGTTATCTGCTGGCTCAAAACTGACAGTTCTCTTCTTTGTCACCAAGTCTTTCATGAACTTCGTATAACCTGGCATCTGCTCCAATGCCTCCATAAGAGGGATGTTTATTGACAGCTCCTTCAACATTGTGATAAACTTTTGATATTTACCTTCATTAGCCTTCTTTTTCAACCTTTGAGGAAAGGGAGGGAGAGGTCGTGGGATAGTTTTGAGCACTTGTGGTACCTCTTTTTCCTGCCTCTTTTCAGGTTTTGCCTTTTCGTTGTCATCATGATGATTTGGAACCATTTCGCCCTTTGAATTATCCGACTCTAACTCAGCTTCTACATCAATAACCACCGGCTCATTAGTCTTACCACTGTCGGCAGGGATAGGTGGATCTGTCGTGCACTTCCTGCTTCTAGTAGTAATGGCTAGACAATGACTATCATTCTTCGGATTTTGGATGGTATTGCTTGGAAGGGTGCCTGGCTGACGTTGATTCAGTGCCAATGATATCTGCCCGAATTGTTGCTCCAACTGTTTAATGGCAGTTGAATGAGACTCCACTTTCTGACTTATTCCTAAAATGTCAGTCCTAATCTCCTTCAAGCAATTTTCCTGGCTCTCTGGCCCTCTGACCAGTTTATTAAGAAGGGCCTCCATCCTTGAATTTTCAGACTCCTCATCACGGCTTCCTGGTGGTACATAAAGGCCATTCTTCTCTCTATAATCATCTTTCCACCTCCAATCATCGTCACGGTCTCATTCTCGATCTCTGTTTCCCAATTTGTTGTAGTTGTCTTCATAATAGTTCCAACCTTGATTCCCCTGCCTTGAGTTCCAAGAGTCTTGATTAGACCCTTTGGCCCTTGGCTCGAAAACCCACCACTTCTCGATCTAGGTACTTAGCCTCTTCATCAGACTCACTATCATCATTTCTAGATGATTTACCTTGTGCACCTGTATCATGCACCTTTTTAGCATCTCTGGCCGCTATCTGTTTAGCCAGAAGACCGATTTTTCTCCTCAACTGAGCGACCTCTTGAGCCACAGATTCATCCAAAGCCAGTTGTGCTGCTGAGGCTCCAATAGCATATATACCAGCCGGCGTATCTGCTTCTCGAGTATGCCACCCTCGATTAGTCTTAGTGATATGATCTAATATCTCTGAAGCTTGCTCTCATCTCAGACTCATGAATGCTCCACCAGTGATAGTATCTGCTACGACCTTAGTGTTTGCATTCAAAGCCCTGTAGAAAATTTCAAGTAAATTTCTACCACTCATCCTATGATTCGGCATATTCTGCAGCTTCTTCTTGAATCTGACCCACGTCTCATAAAGTGCTTCAGAATGTAGTTGTCTGAAATTATAAATCTCATCCTTCAACAGCAACATCTTAGATGGTGGAAAAAATCTTTCTAGAAATTGATTCCTCAAGTCTTGGCAGTTAGTGATAGAACCTCGTGGTAATTCTGCCAACCATAATGTTGTTTCTCCTAACGAGAATGGGAATAATCTCAATCGAATCGCCTCCTGGTTAACTCCAGGTAGATTATAGGAAGTTCAGACCCCCACAAAATTTATCACGTGCATGTTTGGATCATCTGAAGGAAGGCCGGCGAACACACCTTTCAAATTTAGCAAATGGATCATGGCACTTGTAATGTCAAACTTAGTGCCCCCAGGTAACTCTAGTGGAATGATGGCACCAGTATCAACTGTATTAAGATAAGCCATATCTTCTTCTTCAGGGTCATCATAAACAGGCACATATGGTCTCTACTGCACTCTAAGTCTTCTCTGTCGCTCTTCAGCATCAGCCAGACGCTGTGTTGCTTCTTGAATCGCTCGATTATCCCTTTCTGCTTGCCTGAGAGCAGCTTTCCTAGCATGTTATTCTCTTGTTAATCACGCGGTAGTTTGATCCGCTATTTCACGACCAACTGGCTGAATTGGTTGGTGATGAGTGTCTCCCGCAACTGCGGGATCCTGAACTCCTTCAGTATTCACCATTCTTCGATTAGCTCTCAGAGTCCTTTCAATTTCAAGATCAAGTGGAATCAGGGGATTGCCTTGACTCCTAGTATTGGGCATACACCGGCGTATACCCACAAAAGTATGTAAAAACAAAACCAATCAACTCCAACCAGTAACAATTAACTCCATAACCGTAATCCCCAGCAATGGCGCCAAAATTTGATGTCTCCCAAAATATGCCTCCTAAGAAGTATAAAGCGGTCGCTGTCAAATATAGAACCCAACTAGGTTGAGGTCGATCCCACAGGGAATGGGTCGAAGTTTGTTAGAATACTAGATGGAATAATTGGAAAGTAAGTAAAACTGGGGAGGGGGGTTGTGAATAAAAAGTGACAGTAACAATTGCTGGTTATATCGAGTTTGTAGACAATGAGAAAAATACACTAGGACTGTAGTCCCCAATGATTCCTTAACTCCACCGATTACTTGTGCTAACAAAACTGTCCCACTATGTGGCATACAAAATCTGACAAGATATGTTCATCTAAACGTCTCTCAACCTTGTTTAGACGAATTTCACTCTTCTCCTCTCGGTCTCTGAATGTCGCACTACTAACTCTTGTCCTGGATCTCAGATAACCATTCCCGCTAAGGCTCAAGTTATTAGATGAAGGTTGATAGCTTCAAATCTCTGTTGTTATCTCCTTTTCCCAATCTCTACCTCTCTCTCAAGAAAGTCTAGAATATAGGCAAGGTTCTAACATTTGCAACCGTTAGAAAGCAATCAAAACAAAGGAAACAACAATACATGCATTCGCAGTGGTTCAGAGTTGCTTTGCACTTAACCGGTTTAGTTAATTCCTCATGGTTTACACAACCCTAGTTGATGGGTTTAGATACTCATAATTGTAAGAACACAAGAAGAATTCAGAGATGAAAACATAATTGTACACTCACAATAATGAAGAAAAACTGAAATCTCAATTATCAATAAAACTCGAATTAGGGTTTGTAACTACAAAATCAAGAATATGTTTATAAGCTCAAAAACAATATGAAATAGCTCTCCAAACAATGTAATAACTCTCTCTAGCACATAGGACTATACAGGGGTATTTATAGATACAAAGCTAATCCTATCCAAATCAAAATAGGAGAACAGAGTCGGCAACTTCCACGGTATCGTGACTTGGTGTCGTGGAACCCAGTCACGCCACGTAGGTTGGTGTCGTGGAAATCAGGCTCAATTAGACGTCTTTAGAAATTGAGTAACGCCACATTTTCACATCACGTGAGTGACAGTCACGCCATGTGACTGGCTGGCGTGGAAATCAGAACCCCTCTTTGATCTCTGAAGTGGACTCACGCCAGCCACTCACGTCACGTAAGTGGAAGTCACGCCACGTGAGTGGCAGTCACGCCACGTGAGTTGTGTCGTGAGTCCCTCTCTGGTGTAGATTCTTGTTCTTTCTTCTTCCGACACTTCGTTCTTGGGCTTGAACCTTCCTTTTTGATCATTTTGCCTTTAAAACCTGTTTTCCTGCAAAGTAGGATAGAAAACACATCATACCTACCAAATACACCCAAGTTATTGCATATTTACTTTATTTTAAGCATCGAAAGTGTCATGTAACCATGGCGCATCACCCAACGCAACAGGTAATGTTTTGATATTGAATATTCATATTAATCAGTTAGTACTTTATTTCATTATTGAAGGCATATATGTACACTAATTTATTTATAATGAAATTATCATACATAATGTAATTCAATTAAATTATATAATTTATGTATTTGTTTTATTTTTATAACTGGTTCTAGAATTTATTTATTTAAAACTGTACGAAATTGACATTAAAATTGTTCAATAATATACATTTTTTCAAAAACATCTTTAAAACAGTTTCTACGTTCAAAAAATGTATGTAGGATTGCTGCATATACTGCTGAAAAGAATAAGAAAAAAGTTGAAATTAATTTTGGTGATATTAAAATTAACGAAAAGCATTGATTCCACACATTGCTCATACTGGACGACCATGGAATGACAAGGTATATTTTTTTTCCAGTTACTATTTTCATTCATATTTGTAAGTGATTTAAATATGTATGTTGATGTTGTCATGCTGTGGGGGTTGAAATTTTTGAATTTTTGTTTGAAGTTGACTAAAAATTTATTTCTTACGAACTGCAAGATACCATGAAGAGGGAATCAAATATTAATTCTTCAATTGACTGTGTTTTTTTCTGAACTTCAATTTTGGGTGTGAACTAAAAGAATCTTAAATTACTATCTGTATTTATGTCTCCTGTAGGCATTTGAACTTTTTGGATCTTTTTCTCATTTCAACATTTCTTTTAGAATACTATTTTCTGGGAGAAGCAATTAACATAGCACCACATATGCTTGAAAAACTAGTTTTGTACATCATTTAGGGGAGTGATAGCCAATTGTCCCACTAAATAGGGATTAACAAGTATATGAATGTCACAATTCAAATTATCGGATCATGAGGGCACCTACTCTAATCCACCTAGATAGAAGAACCCCTTACCACCATTTCAACAAGATATACGGGAGTCTGGAAATAAGTAAGGAAATACCCAAATCCTTATCACATCATATTTTACAACATATATAAATGTGAAATGAAAACTACCTGAGGACATAGTCTAAACAGGTACAAGAGCTTCTAGTATAATGAAGGACAAACAAGACACTGCTTCCACTATAGGAATGAGAGGAGAAAAAGCCGCAGGAGATTACTATCCACGTCAAACCTAAAACACCTACTGAGCCTGCAACTACACTATACCCCACAAAGGGTATAGCAAGAGTAGTATCAGTACAAACAACACGTACTGGTAGGTATATCGGCCTACCAGGGTTAGATCACTTTATCACAATATAGAAATCACAGAAAGAAAGTATGACCACTTATATAACAATTTAATCCATGTCACTTTCATCCACTTGTGTTACCTTAGAGTATTCCAACCTTATTCCTGCTGACTTAGTTGTATCTAATCCATTACTAGCAGTAAATAAATACCATTGGCATTTTCCTTATACATTTCACACTTAATCCCACTAATCATACATTACTCTTCACATTAAATGTCATCTATCATAACTCCTACTTGCTTAATCCCAATAGTTATTAAGGACAATCTGTTTCAATTAACCTCAATAATAAATAAGAACAATAACCATAACCTTGTAAAAAGTACAAATTCAATTATAAAAAACATTTAGTCTTTCTCAAATAACACCAAATAGTTCAGTCAAGTGTAGTCAATAAAGACATTAAACCAAGTCAAGACCCTGACTATCAATCATTAACCCAGTCTACAACCATGACTCAACAATATCCAAGTCAATAATTCATGGCTCTAACAATACCCATACCTAAAATAAAAAACGAGAATAATAACAACAAATATGCTAAGCATTTGTCAATTTAACCCGGATCAACTCAAGGATCCATAAATAAATAATAAAGCACATAATCTCTGGTTCACTCATGGAATCGTCACACTCACCTGAACCTCATACATACATGCTAAGGGTCTTATGGTTGCCCACTAATCATTCGAGCTCTGTCCATGAACGAAAACCCAGACATCAAGTGTCTGCCACCTTATTCCACCGCATCTCGTGAAGATATCCAAATACCGGTACATCCCAAAAATAACCAATAGAATATCACAGCAATCACAGAAAACAATGATAACAACCAAGACTTGTAACAACCACAAGCTTTACATATAAATTCATTGAATGTGATTACACTTATAATATCATTTAACAATTACCTTCCTTAAGTATTTATTGCAACAATAGGCAACCACCCAAATACTTGGTCAACTCGAGTTAATCATTTCAATTACACAACAATTATATTTTAATACACCAAATCACAAGTAGATATGAATCATTGGTTTCATCAATTATAGCATGTCCTAAGACCAATCCACAACTTATTCAAGCAAGCATTATCAAGCCATATTCATTAAACTCAAGTATTCCCTTTTGGGGTGCACATTTAACCAAATAGAGTCTAAACTCCTATTAAGCAATCATAAATTCATTCACTAATCTCGTTCTCCTTCATTTATACCTAGATCGATGATTTCGCTATTATCTAGCAACCCCTACATTCAAGTCAGTACTAGGTTCGAGACCTACCCCATTAGCCAATCATTCAACTCTATTCAACTTACAATCTAGTTTAGTCATACACCTTTATACCTTTTACTTTCCAACCTTTAGCCTAACTTGACTTTAGGCTCTTAAGTTATGTCAACGCCTCCTCGTATCATAATCAGTTATCATCACTAACTTTAAGCAAGATTATCCCATATTCCAACACAAATAATATCAAGTTCACTATTTTTACAGTAATTAGGCTAAATCCCTAGATTATAAGCTCATACAATCTCCTTATCATCATCTATATTCACAAAATTCACATTACAAACCACCATGGAGTCATACAAACACACAACACCCATCAAGGATTCATACACAGCATAATAATACACAATTGAGCCTTTATTACATTAATTCTATATTTTTACCTCCAAACTCCGTGCCCACAGGCCTAAGCATGATTTCTCTAGTCAAATTTATATTATGGATATGATTACTAACCACAGTCTACTACTCATAAACCATAACCTGCCTGGGCGCCAAGCTGCTGCAACAAATAAGCTATACCATGGATGATCTTCCTTCTTATTCACGTTTTCGAAGGATAAATCATCTAATAAACAACAATTACAAGAGTAATTATAACTACTCTTCAAAAAAATACATTGGGAATTCAAACCCACTAATTTTACCCTTATTCACGGCCTACAAATTTACCCATTGGTCAATTAATCATTAATTTAGTTCTACCAAGCTCAACCCAACACCATTAAAAGCTAAAGGTCCCACCATTATTGAATTCAAGGTCCCCAACTATCATCTTTCATGATTTTGAACCATAATTTCATACTAGGAAGAGTTAATTCATAATCTAAAATCAATTTAAGGTGAAAACATATCTACCCATGGATTTTCCCCACATTTTCATGAACCTAGGGTTCTAAACCACAAGAATTTCACCATAGATTCCCCATTCTAGTGATTCTAGAAGATAAATGGATTAATCAATGTTTAAAAAAAAAAGTAAAAATCTTATCTCAATGAAGGATTTCCACCCAAACCAAGAGAAAATCGTCCCTCTAGGATTTAGGGATGAAATTTTGGAGTTTAGGGGATAAAACCCTTCAAAATAAGGTTACAAAATGTTGTTATGTTGCTATAGCGATGTGTATGTAGCTATAGCGACCTGAACCCGCTACGGCGCCCTCAGCTTTTTAGCACGGACAGTATTCAGTAAAACAATCATAACTTTTTACTCAGAAAGCGGATTGACAAACGGTCGATTGCTTAGGAAAGAAGACTCATAGATATTTAATTTTTTTGGTATTGGCCCCCTAACTCTTTATATTCTAGGAGAAATACTCGTTTGAGTTGACCCTAGTTTAAACTTAGCCCAAAACTATATCGGTAAGGACACTTTCAACTCAACCTTGTGCTAGGGGTATTGTATGACCTTAGTACATATCAAATGCACTCTCATACTAAAGAATTAATCCTAACACTTATGACGAATGAGAAGCACATGCCTTTACCATAGATATTTTCGAGAATGATCGAACCGGTCATTACAACATATACCAATTTACCTCCTTTCATTCCCGAACTGACATTGAGTGAAGAGAAGCATGAGGTCGGAATTAGAAATGCATTACTTTCAGAGTTGCTTATGCAGCACCTTACTTACCCACTAGTTATCGTTTATCAACTAAATCTCCCCAAACCGCCCTTGCCCTTCCCCAAAATGGGTTTTTGAAATAATGCAACGTTTTGGGGAAAAAATTGACAAAATTGCGATTTAACACGCTATAACGGGACTTGTCGCTATAGCGATATTGATCAAGTTTGACCACTGCTATAGCAAGACTTTTTTTGCTTTGGAGCATGTCGCTATAGCGACTTAGGTGAGGTAGAATGTTGGGAATCCTCCCAAATTTGCCTGTTTCACAACACACCTTCAATCCACGGCATTCCAACTAACCCTTTTACGTTAAATGCTATATCCAGAGTTTTACTAATCCGAACTCCATTTCAAAAGTTTCTATGTGATACTATGTCCCTCGTATATAATGATATCACCTTAATTTCATCAAACACTACACCTCGAGACACCAAATATCTCTAAGACACACAACATCATATTTTCATCGAAACCCACCCTAGCCTGAGATTTTAACAACTCTCATCCTAGGGAAACTTTACCCGAGCACTCACACCCTAACCAATGATATAGAGAACACATTATTACCAAATACTTACACCATGTTTTTACCTCAGTACATCTACTTTATGACTCTTTTTTACACCTCCATGATCAACCTACAAGAATAGATCATCTAGAGTACAACCACTAACTGACACACCACTATGGGTTTTATTAAAACATAGATTCTCCACCGCCACTTACATTATTCTATTCGACTCTCAACTAAGGATCATCAATCAAAATCAAGCAATCTCATTACAAGGACCCTAGAAATTCAATTATACCATTCCCAAGGAATAATATTAATCGATAATTATTATCATAGAATAAGCATATGAGCAATGTCAAACAATAATCAGTTAATGACAAGTCATTTTACTATCAATACAAGGGTGACTATTTCTACCAATAGACAACCACAATCACTGTTTCACAAATACCAGGGAACTTGGTCCCACCATAATCTCATGATTTCCTCATCAACTACACATTATCATCACAATGCAAGTAGTTAATTAATAGTAAAAACCACTAAGTCAAATAAAGTTTGATGTTCAAATATATATGCTACCTCAAACAGACAACATCACCTACATCAAACATTTAACTTTCATGCCAAGGGCTACCATATCCACCGTTTCATTCGCTTAACCGACAATCCAATCATCAATTAAACCTTCAAGTTATCACAAAATTCAAAACCAAAACAAATTTTCCATAAATCACAATCATGAATTACCACAAAAAATTTCTTACCGCAATTCCCGCTATCAAGCAGTAATAGCCCTTTGTCCGTGGTACTTATTCACATACCAACCACTTGAAATATAAGTTTCCGCAATCCCTTACCATTTTACAAATGATAAGACCATGCCTAGCATTTAGCATACCATTTTCCACTTAAATCACATAAATAGAATTCCTTTAACTATTAATACATAACCAAGTTACCACCTTTCGCAATTTCTAGAATTAACACAACTAATATAAGAATCAACTTCGTCAAACTTAAATACCAAATCAAAACTTCATGATACTACCAACAGGACAAGCAACATACCTACTCAAATTCCTTCACATATCACAAAATACACAACAACTTACAATTCTTACCTATCATAATTACAATTTAACCAAACATCTTAAAATCACAATCACAACTTATATTACCCCAACACAGTTACAACCAACCAATTTCATCATAATTCATAAGTCAATCATAAGTTCCAGCCTTTATAGACAGATACCAATTGGAAACAACTAGATTCAACTTACGAACTCTTCAAGATACCAATTGGAATCTCCAATAACGATTGTAGAGATACCAATTAAAATCGAGAGACACCAATTGGATTCAACCCATATAACCAACTGTATAAACAGCACGAGAGAAAAGAAAAAAGTGCAATAATTTCCTAAGATACCTTATAGCTTCCCGAGTGGACGACAAAACACCAATCCACAGGACTCTACTCGATATTTTCTCTTGTACTGGGAGACCGGTAACCTAGGCTTTGATACCAAGTCGTCACGACCCAAATTATCGGATCGTGAGGGCACCTACTATAATCCATTTAGAGAGGAGAACCCCTTACAACCCTTTCAATAAGATATACAGAAGTTTGGAAATAAGTAACAAAATACTTAAATCCTTATCATATCAGATTTTACAATATATATAAATGCGAAATAAAAACTACCTAAGGACATAGTCTAAACAGGTACAAGAGCTTCTAGTATAATGAAGGACACACAAGACACTGCTTTCACTATCGAAATGAGAGGAGAAAAAGCCGCAGGAGATTACTATCCACGTCAAACCTAAAACACCTACTAATTCTACAACTACACTATACCCCAAAAAGGGTATAGAAAGAGTAGTATCAATACAAACAACACGTAATGGTAGGTATATCGGCCGACCAGGGTTAGATCACGTTATCACAATATAGAAATCACAAAAAGAAAGTATGACCATTTACATAACAATTTAATCCATATCACTTTCATCCACTTGTGTTACCTAAGAGTATTCCATTCTTATTCCTGTTGACTTAGTTGTATCTAATCCATTACTTCTAGTAAATAAATACCATTGGCATTTTCCTTATACCTTTCACACTTAATCCCACTAATCGTACATTACTCTTCACATTAAATGTCATCCATCATAACTCCTACTTTCTTAATCCCAATAGTTATTAAGGACAATCTGTTTCAATTAACCTCAATAATAAGTAAGCACAATAACCATAACCTTATTACAAGTACAACCATGAACACTTAACAAATACTTTAATTATATAAAACATTTAGCCTTTCTCAAATAACACCAAATAGCTCAGTCAAGTGTAGTCAATAAAGGCATTAAACCAAGTCAAGACCCTGACTATCAATCATTAACCCAGTCCACAACCATGACTCAACAATATCCAAGTCAACAATTCATAGCTCTAACAATACCCATACCTTAAATCAAACATGAGAATAACAACAACAAATACGCTAAGCAATTGTCAATTTAACTCGGAACAACTCAAGGATCCATAAATAAATAAATAATAAAGCACATAATCCCCTATTCACTCATGGAACTGTCACACTCACCTGAACCTTATACATACACACTAAAGGTCTTATGGTTGCCCACTAGTTATGACCTGCAGGGGACAAGCTTTGTCCATGTACCAAAACCCAGACATCAAGTGACTGCCACCTTATTCCACCAAATCCTGTGAAGATGTCCAAATACCGGTACATCCCACAAATAACCAATAGAATATCACAACAATCAAAGAAAACAATAATAACAACCAATACTTATTGCCACGACCCAATTTACCGGATTGTGAGGGCACCTATTCTAAACCACCTAGATAGGAGAACCCCTTACCACCCAATCAACATACATGTAAAAATCTTTACTCATTGGAAATAACCAACTTTTATTACAACAATTTTAAGGAAATGAAAATACAAAAATGGAAACCACCCTAGGACCAAGTCTAAACAGGTACAAGAGTTGCTAAAGAGGAAATAGTCAAGACACAGCCTCCACCATGAATGGGAGAGTGAGAGTTGCTGAATGATCACTACCACGACTGTCAAGAAACCAACACATAATCCTGCAAAAACTATACTCCAAAAAGGGTATAGCAAGAGTAGCATCAGTATAAACCACAGTTGTTGTTAAGTCTCATCGGTTGACCCAAATTGGATTAGACAAATATAACATAAATATCCAAAAGAAGCATGCATTCTTTTACTCTCATTTCCAAACCCTTAGGACTACCTCATTCCCATTACTAAACTCTAGTCATAAACCCCGAAGTACAACACCTCCATTTACAACTCTACCACCCCTGAACCACAAAGTCTGACCTCACACTAGGGATTACCCTAACTTCGGAAGACAACTACGACAAGGAAATACTAGGCCTGAATCCTTGATTTAGTAAGTCGCATAGCATGCCTGGAGAAGACTCGCCTGGACATGTAACATGTCCTGTCAGCCCGAATACTAGATCGGAATTAATCCTTAACTTACACCTGGTCTTCTCCCTATCCTGCTAGCATAGGATTTCTTACCCTACTCCCCACCTCTTAGTCATTCCACTACTCGATGCCATATAATGAGCTAAGATAATATAAGAAATAAGAATTACACTATAGACCAACCACCCATAACCACATTCAAAACAACAAGTTAATTCTGACTCGAAACTAGCACACACTTAGTATAACAAGCAACAAAGGCATGTAAGGGATCATACCAACAAGCCAACACCTTAGCACCAAGTCAAGTTCAGACAGACTATACAGGCAATTTCAAGAGATAGTTAGTTAAATGAAATCATAATAGAGCATACATAAATACAACATCCAGGGCATTCAAATACAACATAGAAATCCATTCTATAAATACCAGTTGAAGAATCATGCTTAATTCCAAGATCAATGTCAACACACAATGACTCCATTACCAATAATCCCCAAAATATATGACCAGACCCGGACCATGCAAGAATCCCAAAAATATAACAGCATATAAATGTATTCCTCAGTTCAGTCATAGAACTATCAAACTCACCTGACCCTTGTAAATACACGCTATGGGTAATGCAGCCACCTTCTAGACATGACCTATAGAGGAAAAATATCGTCCATGTACTAAAACCCCAGACATAAGTGTCTGCCAACCTTATTTAACCAATAGCCCGTGAGAACGTCCTAAATACCAAAACATTTCATATTTTATAAATAAGGCAGGTCAAACCAATAATCAAGTAAAATCATTGTACTGACCATACCAAATAACATGTATTAACCAGCCACACTACTAAGTAGTTAACAGGCACAAATAATACAAGTTGGATTAAACTATAATACCATTACCTACACTACTGGCTAGGGCCTTAGCTATGACACACCCCCACTGCTACACTCCTAAGACCACCCTAAGGACTTCCACCCTAGAATCTTTGGATGTTCACTATTACCTTATTTTGTGTAATTAATTACCTTAAGGATCAACCAATAACCGATAGATTACCATTTTACTATACCAAAAACAAATATACAACCGTGAATCATCCAATTTATAACACAAGTACAGCATAAATATGATAGGTATATGGACAGCCCCACAATAATACTTAACCCAAACTTTAACTAATTTTAGCCATACTAACTTTGTGCCCAAAGGCATAGACATGAAATATCCTGTCCATCTACGTTATAAACATGCTCTCTAACCCGGGTCTAAGCTACTCAATTAACCTTGGCTTAACTGGATGTTAATCAACTTTAAGAAGGAGAAATCAATGCAAGTCTAGCCCAAAATTGGGATCACAAACGCGTTAATCCTCAAAAATCCATGGGTTTGCACCCATCTGCACCCCTTTCTCCTTCTCTTTATGGTTTCAAGACATGGGAGGTAGTCCATAGGGTTTTTAGAGCCTTCTATATTTTTTATTTCAAAAAAATGGAGAAGGGGAATAAATTCTGCTTAAGAGAGATTCTGGACTGCGTCGCCCCGCTATAGCGGTAGGCTCACCGTTATAGTGGGTTGACGTCAGCTCGACCCAATTGCTTAAGTCTTTGAATTTTAAATACTCATGGTCCCACACAATCTTTCAAATAGTATCCCACTAATTTTTGAACTCCATACTAATATCGAGGTGTTTCCTAATAATGATGGATTCAGTCATTACAATAAATACTAATTTATCCATCGTTCATCCCCGAATGACCAAACGAAGAAATGATCTAGGTCTAGATAGTTTGGACTTAACAACCTCTCCGCAATATTGTACACCACTAATTACAACTACCTGGACCCCAATTCAAAATTAGAAATACCCGATAAATTTTATTGAAACACAACTGCCCAAACCCCAATTCACTAATTGCACAAATCAAGACCTGCCACCGGTCAATCTAGAAAAGGTCCATTGTGCCTAAATGAGCATGATAATAATAAGGGATTACCCTTCGATGGCGAAAATTACCCAAAACTAGTCAAATTATGAACATCGGACGGGGTGTTAAAGGATTGAAACTCAAAAATCTGCAGAGCCCGAGGTGGGATCTTACTATAGCGGTCATTACCCCGCTATATCAACACCGCTATAATGGCCATCACCCCAATATAGCAGTCCAAAGCAGAAAATAGAGGGGAAAATGGTTACATTTCCCATTTTCCCATCTCTACTAAAAAATTTACTCTCCCCCTCCCCCGATCACTTTGCCTCATCGTCGAACAAGGTAAATATTTGACTCTTTTACTCCCCATTACTTTGTTACTCATGAAATTGCATGCATTAGGCTAGATTTTACGTTGGAAAAGAGAGTTTTGAGTGAGTTTTGAATTTTTGATCATTCGGGCTTGGTAGTGTTGAAAATTCAAACCATGGTTGCTTTCCTAACATTCACATTGCTTCTATTGCGTTCTGGGCATAAGAAACTCAAAGTTTATGGCCTAAACGGGCCTAAAACACAAAAGAATTCAAAGGGCCCTTTTGGGTTTGAAATGGAAATTTGGGCATGATTTAGGAGTTATCATGCTCGAATTTATGTATAAACTAGTTCTAGGACATTTTTGGAACATTGATCTGAGTATAAAATTTGAATTTGGGAAAATTTGAGTCAAGGGGTGCCATTAATGCACCCCTTGTCTACTGGGGATGATGAAGACCACGATAGCGGTCTTCGTCGCTATAATAGTATTGCTATAGTAGAGAAATTCCCGATATAGCGGGAGGTCGTAGGTAGTGGCCTCCCCGTTAAAGATGGAAATTTTGAACTTTTTCATTCAGTTTTTCCTTTACGCTTGATGAATGTGAACGAGTTTCTTTTGTCGAATTTTGTTGGTTAACATATAGAAAGGTCGAAAACCAAGCTAACGCCTCCGCCTATGAAAGATTTCCAGACGTAGCTTGTCGAGAACAATTTTGAGAGTATCAGATATTAGGGCTTTTCTTTGAGTGAGGCTTTGACATGACGAAGATGGAGCAGAAAGCATCGGAGTTCTATAATCGGATGTAGGAGTTTGAATGGGGCCTATTGGTGGTAGATTCACCTGACAGGGTCACGATTTGGACAAAGGAGTTCTTTACCATACTCCCTACCGTGATCTGGAACTCCCCCAGCCCCACCATCCGTATTCGGGGAGTGGACATCCTTATTGACTCTCACACTATTAATAAGGTGCTCGGGGTAACCCACATCTCCAATGCCAACTACATAGCCAAGGCCTGAGAGATGGACATGGTGTAGCTGAGGGACGCTTTGATTCTGAAAGAGTTTAGTGATCGAGTATATTGGCCCTTGACTGAAGGCATCATCGGTACCTATTTTTTAGCCGATGCTAGGAGGTGGCTGAACCTGGTGACCTAGCAGATTTATCCGTCGAACAATACCACTGACGTGACCTATCCTTGGGCTTTGGTGGTGTCCTATTCTATTAAGGGCATTCGGTTGAATATGGGGGAGCAGATTATGATGGAGTTGAAGGACATCTATCGAGCCCAGGAGAGGTCCCTTCCTTCCAGGGCTAGTGTCGAAGTTGTGTAGATGGGTGGGGGTACCGGAGGAGCCCAATGATATGGAGACAGAGATAGACATCTCTTTTCACCCCCTCTTGGTGAGAGCTTCCTAGTCCCAGAAGAGAAAGAAGAGGAGGGCCAATGGGGCGGAGAGTAGTAGAGCAGCGGAAGAGGTTATTGAGGTCAACGAGGATGATAATGACGATGCCCCTCCCTTCCAATACCAGCCCTCGATCTCTAGCAGTCAACTGGAGTAAAACCTGGCCATTTTTAGAAGGTATATCAGTACCCCTACAGTTCTACAGCCCCATCCACTTCCCAGGATATCGCGGTACTCCGCTGAGATCTCGACGAGGAAAGGAAAAAGAGACCCCTCGAGATCAGCTACTTGCCCGCATATGAAAGACTATGAGGGTGATGTTTGGGTGTGTAGCACCTAACCAGGAGCTCCCCGAGCTGGAGCCGAATGATTTAAGGGATTTTTTATTCCTGGGTGATGCGGAAGGAGATGACCCTGCCCCAGCAGCCCGCAACTGACAGGGAATCCATCTTGATTCCCTTCCCCCTCCATTATTTTAATAATTATTTGGGTGGCCCTCGTTTGGGGTATGTACTAGACATTTCACCTTTCTTTCATTTACTTCCCACACATAGATGCTATTTTTATTTCCGCATTAATAAATAATAAACCTGCTTATATGATATTTATGCAATTTTTATATTAATGAATGTGACGCACCCTGAATGTCAAAAATAAGGGAAAACAGGGCAGGGCTACTACCCCGCCTATACCGCTATAGCAGCATGACCTATGCCATAGAGGTACCTCTATAGCGGAGAAATTTTGGTTATAGCGGCGTTACCACTATAGAGGTGCTTTAAGCCGCTGTGGCGACCCGAATAGGGGCTCCCAAAAGTTTAAACAACTTTTTCTATGTTTTCTTTG
Source organism: Capsicum rhomboideum (assembly GCA_031232105.1). NCBI lineage: Eukaryota > Viridiplantae > Streptophyta > Magnoliopsida > Solanales > Solanaceae > Capsicum > Capsicum rhomboideum. The sequence continues at coordinate 58,257,982 of CP124717.1, forward strand.
CCAGCTTCTCAATACTCATAATGCAACCCAGAAAAGAAGAGACCTTGTTAATTTTCTTGAAAACGAGTTTTAACCGACTACAAATCGACCATAACCTTACATTATAACACATAATGTTTCACGAAATCATAAATATATGAGATAATCCTTTGTAAACCAACCCTGTTATTGTGAATTCCAAACCTTATTTTTCATATCAAGAAATTTAACCTTGTCAACAACAAACAACCACGCAAAGTCCATGTGTTCAACTAGGCTTAGAACAGGTTTCCCGATGTTCAACAATAACAACAAGTCAGATTCTATATAATGACACCTTCTACCCTATCTCAAACAGGTATGACTTTTGCATAAGCACCTTCATTCCTTATACTTAGGTACCAGTTTAAACCCTTATAACACTATCAACCAATAGTACCATCATAGTCTAAGATTACCTACCACCACACAGTACATAATAATTCACAACATTCACATATCATAGACTCAAGCAAATCAAGCAACTACAATCACCATATATAAAATCAACGAAAGCCAGAATCAAACATCACTTGCCTAAGCCTTAATAATACAACACCTAATTGTGCATATGACGACACCAAGTGGGCTATCTAATACAATTACATGGCCCAGAGGGCCAGTTACCAATTGGGACCTTCCTAGTTCCAATTTGCTTCTCTTATATCAGTTCAAACGGAGTCAAGTGGTGTCCACTTACTTAGCCAAGATACCAATTGGACTCAACCCATACAAAAACTGAACAATCACACAAAAGGAAAGAACAAAGTGAAACAGTTTCCTATAATGCCCCATAGCTTTTCGAAGATTAGATGTGGACGTCAACACATCAATCCGCAAGACTCTACTCGATATTTGCTCTTGTACTGGGAGAACGGTAACCTAGGCTCTGATACCAAATTGTTACTACAACTAAATAAATCGTGAGGGCACCTATTCTAAACCACTTAGATAGGAGAACCCCTTGCCACCCAACCAACATACATGTGAAAGTCTTTACTTATTAGAAATAACCAACTTTTATTACAACAGTGTTAAAGAAATGAAAATACGAAAATGGAAACCACCCTAGGACCTAGTCTAAACAGCTACAAGAACTGCCAAAGAGGAAATAGTCAAGACACAGCTTCCACCAAGAATGGGAGAGCGAGAGTTCTTAAATGATCACTATCGTGACAATCAAGAAACCAACACTAATGTAACACCTCGTACCTTTCCAACCCTATGTGATGATATTGAACAATGGTTACTTAGGTGTCGAGATGCCATGAGTATGTATTTGGTAATTTTAATGCTGAGAAAATTGAAATTTGGTCTCGTACATGTGATTAACCCTTCGTAGAAGGTGTTTTGTGATTTTTATGGAGAGTTTGTGGGGTTAAAAACGAGTCTAAGAGGACCTCTAAACAAAGGATATTAAGGTTAAGAATTAAGTTAAAGAATAGGATTTGAAGTATCTAACCAAACCCGCGAAGAAAAGTCGAAAAATGAAATTTTCAAAAATGTTAAGTCTGGGGCGCGCTGGAGGGCGTGTCACGCCGCTTTGGGATAAAATTTTTAGTCCATAGGCATCAATTTGGCGTGCCCAAGGGTGTTCCACGCTGGTTTTGCCACTTTTTCAAAGTTGGAAATTTTCTTTAAGTCCCAAGGGTGCCCGGGGACGTACCGAGCCAATTTTTGTTACGCTTCTTCCACAATCATGAGAATATACATGAAATGAGTAAATTATTATATTAGTATGATAAAATTACTCGAGAACAAATTTGGCATCAAAATGACGATTTTACCCTTGTCGCCAAAATAAGTCATACGTGGCTAAAATTGCTTGTTTTTGGAATTGAGGCTACGAGTATGAATAGAGTGAGTGGTAATATTGTATTAACGTGTATAAAATGAATTAAACATGAGGAATTATTGATTTTATTGGGTTAAGTTAATCGGGCCCAACAACAGGCCCAAAATGAGAAAAAAACATGGGCCAAAATGGGTCAAAAGACCCATTCTTGCCTTGACCTTCTAGAATACCACATTTAATGGCTAAGGATGGACTTAAGGCTTATAAAAGGAACCAAAAAATCAGATTTTATTCATTGGAAACTCTCATTCTTTCTAGATATTTCTCATCTATTTTTCTCTCAAACCCTAAAAGCTCAAAGCCAAATTTTGGAGCAAGATCATCATCTTTCAAGCTTGGGTAAGTGATTATTATTGTAATTTAACATATTATAAGCATGAGAGATTATGTATATCATGTTGATTATGGTTGGAAGTGTTGGACATGGCACTTTTGGTTTTTGTTAAAAAGATGTGTTATCCATGGGATTGTAACTTGAATTATGACTTGTGGTCTTGATGAAAAAGCATGGTATGGATAAAATAACAGCATGTATGGTGTTATTATGGTCCCAAACTTGTTATTTTTCTATAAGTATAAATTATGGGAGTTTGGCCGATTTGTTGTTGTGAGGTGTATTGAAGTAAATTGATGGAATAATTGTGATGTGGTGGTGATGGAGAAGTGTAAAATATGAACTTGGTGTGACATGCTATTGGTTATCATGTGTTGGTAAATGCATGAAATATTGGGGGATTATTGGTATAATGATTTCATAAATGGTATTGTCAAGGGGGAAATGACATGTTAAAGCTAAACATATGACTTATTGTTATTGTATGCCATTATAAGGTAATTGGTGGTTAATGTTGGTTTCGTTATGAACTTGTGTTGTAGAGCCAAAAAAAAAGGACGGAGCGGGACTATTGTATGCACGTCTAAGATTGTGTATTCGTATTAAGAATACAAGGTATGTAAGGTTACTCTTTCCGTATCCTTCTACAACATATTGGTCCTATTGACATTGGGCTTGCTTCAATTCCGAGAGGCTTGAAGTATATCAATTCAGGGTGACGTATATTGTTATTCATATGTGCCCTATTCTTAGATGAATGATGATTCACTTGTCTCTTATTCATTGATTGAAGTTCCTAAGATGTCATAATGTGGTAAGTCCTAAAAGGACTATCTCAAGAGAGTAATAACATAAGAGAATCTATTTATTCTTGAAAGGCATTTCCCTACCATGTTATGTTCCAGAATCCTTTAATATGAGGATCATCTTTGTACCAATCTCATAAGAGTAATAAAAGAGGTGATGTACAAGTTAGTATAATTATTCCACATGAGTGAAGATGTCAATCTCATGAAGTAAGGTAGTGAAGTGGGATGTGTATATAAGTGTGAGCTTTAGTGTTATAATCTTTAACGTGTCATTTTCATAACTAGGTAAGGGGTATAAGATTGTAAAGAAGTAATGTGCATGGTTACTATATGTTTCATTGAGTATAGATCACATTCTAGAGAGTATAAGTTCAATATGGAATAATCCAATATTGTGATATGTCATTTATTATAGCCCACCCAAGGTGGAGGTCCGGTATCATATACTTACTTATGTAAGATCTCATAGGATTAGTGAAGGAGGTGAAGTGCGAGCTAAAATATCTATCCCTCACAAATTATGGTGTTAATCTCATGTAGTGTCAGAGTGAGGTAAAGCGTATTTGTGTGTTTCAAATAGTATCATGATCCTTAATGTACCAATCTCTCATAAGTTAACATATCAATCTCTCCCATGTATGTTGCCCCACCATGAGAGTGGATGTATGACTCCCCACCATGAGAGTGGATGTATGTTACCCCACCATGAGAGTGGATGTATGACTCCCCACCATGAGAGTGGATGTATGTTACCCCACCATGAGAGTGGATGTATGTCTCCCCACCATGAGAGTGGATGTATGTCGCCCCACCATGAGAGTGGATGTATGTTACCCCACCATGAGAGTGGGTGTATGTTGCCCCACCATGAGAGTGGATGTATGCTAAACCACCAATAGAGTGGATGTAGGTTAAAACCACCAATAGAGTGGATGTATGTTAATAGAATAGATTTATGTTATATTATTACCCTCCACCACTAGAGTGGATGTATGTGGATGAGTGTTATTATTTCTAACCAAGTAAATGAACACTAGTGGTAATGAACCTAGAAGCCAGAAAGAATCTCTTGTATATACAAGAAGCTATTGGAGGCAAGTTTCTTGAGTGAAGGTAATTTCCCTTGAAGGAAAGTAATTATAAATGATATTATCTAAAATGATGGCTTATCCCCATTGACTATTCTCTCATATTTTATTCTATTGATATTCTCATGTATGATGCTATTTATTATGAGCCTTACATACTCAGTACATTCTTCGTACTGACCCCCTCGGGGGACTTACCTTACATGATGCAAGTGCAGGCATTAGTAGACCTCCTCTGTAGACTGGGGATCATTTGCAGAGTTTTGGTGAGCTCCACTTGATTCGGAGCTTTCTGGGTCATCGTTGTATATTTGTTTTGGCATTGTAAATATTGTATAAAGCGGGGACTCGTCCCGACTTTAAGTTGGTCTTGTAAATGCATCTGTTAGAGGCTTTTGTAGATATATGTGGGTATATGAATGTAAGATATGTACGTTCAGTTCGACGTAATGGCCCCAACGGCCAAGTTTTATTTATATCTATATATGGCATATGTTTACATATTCATGTCTTTCGCATAGTTGCATAAGGTAATAAGATTCATACGAGGATATGTATACGAAGGTTCATGAGCAAAGATTGGTTCTCTCGGGCCATATCGGCTTCGGGTGCCAGTCCGGCTCGAATGGGATTTCGGATCGTGACAACTGAATCCTGCAAAAAACTATACCCCAAAAAGTGTATAGCAAGAGTAGCATCAGTACAAACCACACGTACTGGTAAGCCTCATCGGTTGACCCGAATTGGATTACACGAATACACCATAAATATAAAAAAGAAACATGCATTCTTTTACTCTTATTTCCAAACCCTTAGGACTACCCCATTCCCATTACTAAACTTTAGTCATGAACCCCAAAGTACAACACCTCCCTTTACGACTCTACCACCCCTAAACCACTAAGTCTAACCTCACACCAGAGATTACCCTAACTTTGGAAGACAACTACGATAAGGAAATACTAGGCCTGAATTCTTGATTTAGTAAGTCGCATAGCATGCCTGGAGAAGACTCGCCCGGACATATAACTTGTCCTTCCAGCCCGAATACTAGATAGGAATTAATCTTTAACCCGCACCTGGTCTTCTCCCTATCCTGCTAGCACAGGATTTCTTACCCAACCCCCACCTCTTGGTCATTCCACTACCCGATGCCATATGATGAGCCAAGATAATATAAGAAACAAGAATTATACTATAAGCCAACCACCCTTAACCACATTCAGAACAGCAAGTTAATTCTGACTTAAAACCCGCACATATTTAATATAACAAGCAATAAAGGCATTTAGGATAACATACCAACAAGCCAACACCTTAGCAAATATTCAAGTTCAGACAGACTATACAGGCAATTTTAAGAGACGGTTAGTTAAATGAAACCATAATCAAGCATAGATAAATACAACATCCAGGGCATTCCAATACAACATAGAAATCCACTCCATAAATACCAGTTAAAGGATCATGCTTAATTCCAAGATCAATGTCAACACACCATGACTCCATTACCAATAATCCCCAAAATATACGACCAGACTTAGTCCACGCAAGAATCCCAAACATATAACAGCATATAAATGTATTTGCCAGTCAACTCATTAAACCGTCAAACTAACCTGACCCTTATACATACACGCTATGGGTGATGCATCCACCCTCTAGAAATGACCTTCAGGGGACAAATATCGTCCATATACTAAAACCCCAGAAATAAGTGTCTGCCAACCTTATTTCACCAATAGCCCATGAGAACGTCCCAAAGACCGAAACATTCCACATTTAGAACTAAGGCAAGTCAAACCAATAAACAAGTAAAATCATTGCACTGATAACACCAAACAATATACATTAACCAGCCACACTACCAAGAAGTTAACATGCACATATAATACAAGTTGGATTAAACTACAATACCATCACCTACACTGCTGGCTAGGGCCTTAGCCATAATAGACCCCCACTGTTGCCCAGGACTTCCACGTTAGAGTCTTCGGAGGTTGACTATTACCTTACTTGGTGTAATTAAGTACCTTAAGGATCAACCAATAACCGGTAGATTACCATTCACTATACCAAAAACATGATAGGCATATGGACAGCCCCAAAATAATACTTTACCTGAACTTTAACCAATTTTAGCCAACCCAACTCCGTGCCCGAAGGCCTAGACATGAAATATCCTTTCCATTTACGCTATAAATATGCTCATGCTCTCTAACCTAGGTCTAAGCTACTCAATTAACCCTAGCTTACCTAGATGTCAATCAGCTATAGGAAGGTTGAATCAATGCAATTTTAGCCTGAAGTCGAGATCACGGATGTGCTAATCCTCAAAAATCCTTGGGTTTGAACCCATACGTACCCCTTTCCCCTTCTCTCTATGGCTTCAAGACATGGGAGACAGCCCTTAGGGTTTTTGGAGCCTCCCATATTATTTATTTCAGCCAAAATGGAGAAGGGGAATAAATCCCACTTAAGTGGGATTCTGGACTGCATTGCCCGCTATAGAGGTAGGCTCACCGCTATAGCGGGCTGATATCAACTCGACCCAATAGCTTAAGTCTCCAAATTTAAAATACTCGTGGTCCCACGTAAGCTTTCAAATAGTATCTCGATAATTTCCAAACTCCACACTAATATCGAGGTGTTTCCTGATAACGATGGATTTGGTCGTTACACTTATAACAACCACAAGTTTTACTTATAAATTCATTGAATGTGATTACACTTAGAAAATCATTTAACAATTACCTTCCTTAAGTATTCATTGCAATAATAGGCAACCACCCAAACATTTGGTCAGCTCGAGTTAATCATTTTAGGTAAACAATAATCATACTTTAACACATCAAATCACAAGTAGATATGAATCATTGATTTCATCAATTATAGCATTTTCTAAGACCAATCCACAGCTTATTCAAGCAAGCATTATCAAGCCATATTCATTAAACTCAAATATTCCCTTTTTGGGGTGCATATTTAACCAAATAGAGTCTAAACTCTTATTCAGCAATCATAAATTCATTCACCAATCTTATCCTCCTTCATTTATACCGAGATCGGGGATTCCGCTATTATCTAGCAACCCCTACATTCAAGTCAGTACTAGTTTTGAGACCTACCCTATTAGCCAATCATTCAACTCTATTCAACTTACAATCTAGTTTAGTCATACACCTTTATACCTTTTACTTTCCAACCTTTTGCCTAACTTGACTTTAGGCTCTTCAGTTATGTCACCGCCTCCTCATACCATAATCAGTTATCATCACTAACTTTAAGCAAGATTATCCCATATTCCAACACAAATAATAGCAAGTTCACTATTTTTACGGTAATTAGGCTAAATTCCTAGATTATAAGCTCATACAATCTCTTTATCAGCATCTATATTCACATAATTCACATTACACACCACCATGGAGTAATACAAACAAACAACATCCATCAAGGATTCATACACAATATAATAATACACAATTAAACCTTTATTACATTAATTCCATGTTTTATACCTCCAAACTCCTTCCCACAAGGCTAAGCATGATTTCCCCCATCAAATCTATATTATGTATATGATTACTAACTACAGTCTACTACTCATAAACCATAACCTACGTGGGCGCCAAGCTGCTGCAACAAATAAGTTATACCATGGATGATCTTCCTTCTTCTTTACGTTTTCGAAGGCTAAATCATCTAATAAACAACAATTATAATAGTAATTAACAAACTACTCTTCAAAACAATACCTTGAGAATTCAAACCCACTAATTTTACCCTTAGTCACGCCCTACAAATTTACCCAAGGGTGATTTAATCATCAATTCATTTCTATCAAGCTCAACTCAACTCCATTAAAAGCTAAAGGTCCCACATTTATTAAATTCAAGGTCCCCAACTATCATCTTTCATGTTTTTGAACCATAATTTTAAACTATGAAGTGTTAATTCATAATCAAAAATCAATTCTAGATGAAAATACGTCTACCCATGGATTTTCCCCATAATTTCATGAACGTAGGGTTTTAAACCACAAGAATTTCACTATAGATTCCCCATTCTAGTGATTCTAGAAGATAAACAGACTAATCAATGTTAAAAAGAAGTAAAAATCTTATCTCAATGAAGGATTTTCACCCAAACCAAGAGAAAATTGTCCCACTAGGGCTTAGGAATGAAATTTTAGAGTTTGGAGGCTGAAACTCGTCAAAATAAGGTTATAAACTATTGTTACATTTCTATAATGACCTGCATGTCACTATACCAACCTAAACCCGCTACAGTGCCCTTAGTTTTTCAGTACGGACAGCTTTTAGTAAAACAATCATAACATTTTACTCAGGAAGCGAATTAACAAATGGTTGGTTGCAAGAAGACTCAGAAATCTTTAATTTAGTGTGTATTGGGACCCCTAACTCTTTATATTCTAGTACAAATGTTCTTTTTAAGTTGACCCTAGTTTAACTTAGCCTGAAACTATATCGGTAAGGACACTTTCAATTCAACCTTGTGCTAGGGGTATTGTATCTAATTAGTACATATCAAATGCACTCTCATTATAAAGAATTAATTCTAACACTTGGGTTTAATGAGAAGCACATTCCTTTATCGCAGATATGAAAACCTGTATTCGTGTTGTCCCATATTCTTTGCATTATTAAAATTGGATATACCATGTGTGATATATTCAATGATAATGTAATACCTATGCCTCATAATAGTATTGTTCTTGTTTTTATTGTACTTCGATTTTTGTTACTAGCTGATGCTTCTTGTACTTCTATTATAATATTTTTTTATATATTTTGTATTATTTTCTGGTTGATAATTATAATATTTTTTTATATATTTTGTATTATTTTCTTGTTGATAATTTTTTTTATAGTTTCTGTTAAATATGCTTTGTGATGCCCTCCTTCTGTTTATTATCTTTATGGACTACTTACTGATTGTTGTCTATTAGTTCCTATTTTTTATAACATCTTGCTAATTGTGTAGCATACTGTTTCTAATACTTTTTTCTTAAAATAAGAATGTTGATGTGATTATGTACTATTTGCATAAAAAGACAAAATATAACATGATAAAGTCAATTACATATATCACAACAGACGTGTTTTTCATCAAATGGGTTCGTTCAATTGAAAAATAATGGTTGAATGCGAACAAGGACATGATATGCATAACTCCCGATCACTATGTTGGCAAGTACATTAGAGGTTATAAAATTTCTGCCAATGTACCTTGGGATTTTGTCGATAATATCATCATTCCCGTAAATGTTAGTGAATCATTTAATTAAATTTAAGTGATTTTCCACATCTAACATAAGTGTCATTATTTTTATGATTCATCAAACGGAGGGGCAGTGAACACCAAGAATGAATCTGATCATGTTCAATTCCTTGCAATTATTATATCTATGTTTTTTACTGCCATTGAATTTTATGGCAAACCAGTGGATATTGAATGACAGCGGAAACCTGCATATATTGATAAGTCCATAATCGATTCCTTGAAGTATATAATAGTAAAGCATTCTCCCTAACAGGGTCTGATTCTAAATATATTATTAATTTGTATTTTATGTAACGACTGATTCCATAGTTACCGAAAATATATGCAGTAAAGGCATGTGTTTCTCATTCATCATAAGTGTTAGGATTAATTCTTTAGTAATGGAGTGTATTTGATATGTACTAAGGTCATACAATACCCCTAGCACAAAGTTAAGTTGAAAGTATCCTTACCGATTTAATTTCAGGCTAAGTTTAAACTAGGATCAACTCCAAATGAACACTCCTCCTAGAATATAAGGAGTTAGAGGTCCCAATACCTACCAAATTAAAGATCTCTGAGTCTTGTTTCCAATGCAATCAACCGTTCATCAATCCTCTTCCTGAGTAAAAGGTTATGACCATTTTACTGAAGAATGTCTGTGCTAACAAAGTTGAGGTCGTTATAGTGGGCTCCAGTTGCTATAGCGACGTCAACAGCAGTTTAAAAGTTGATTTTGAAGGTTTTAAACCCCCAAAAACTCAAACATTTCATTTCTAAGCCCTAGAGGGGCGATTTGCTCATGATTGAGGTAGAAATCCTTTGTTGAGGTAAGATTTTACTCTTTTTTAACATTCTACTCTTTTTTAACAATGTTTAATCCGTTCATATTCTAGATTGTTAAAATCGGGAATTTATGGTGAAATTCTTGTGATTTAGAATCCTAGGTTCATGAATTTATGGGGAAAACCCATGGGTATATGTATTTTCACCTAGAATTGATTTTTGACTGTGAATTAACTCTTCCTAGTATGAAATTAAGGTTCAAAAGCATAAAAGTTGATAGTTGGAGACCTTCAATTCAATAAAGGTGGAACCTTTAGCCTAAAAACTCCATTAATGGAGTTGGGTTGAGCTTGAAGGAAATATTTGATGGTTATTGACTCTTGGGTAAATTATAGGCCCTGAATAAGGATAAAATTAGTGGGTTTGAATTCCCAAGGTATTTGTTTGAAAAGTAATTTATTAATTACTTTTGTAATTATTGTTTATTAGATGATTTAGCCTTAGAAAATATGAAGAAGAAGGAAGATCATCCATGGCATAGCCTATTTGTTGCATCAACTTGGTGCCCAGGTAGGTTATGGTTTATGAATAGTAGACTGTTGTTAGTAATCATATCCATAATATAGATTTGACGGGAGAAATCATGCTTAGGCATGCGCGCATGGAGTTTGGATGGATGAAATGTGGCCTTAATGTAGTAAAGGCTTAATTGTGTATTAATTTATTAATGTACGAATCCTTGATGGGTATTTTGTGTTTGCACAACTTCATGGTGAATTTTAATGTGGATTATATGAATATAGATGATAATGAGACTTTGTGAGCCTATAATCTACTGATTCGACCTAAATACCATAAATAGGGTGAACTGATATTATGTGTGTTGAGATACGGGATAATCTTGCTTAAAGTTAGTGATGAGAATTGATTATGATATTAGGAGGTGGTGACATAACTTAAGAGCCTAAATTCAAGTTAGGTTGAGGGTTAGAAAGTAGAGGGTACAAAGGTGCATGACTAAAACTAGTTTGTAATTTGAATAGAGTTAAATGATTAGCTAATTGAGTAGGTCTTGAACCTAGTAATGACTTGAACATAGGGGTTGCTAGATAATAGTGAAATCTCCAATATCGATATAAATAAAGGAGAATTGGATTAGTGAATGAATTTATGAATATTGAACTTGAGTTTAGACTTATTTGGGTTGAATGTGCACTCTTAAAAAGGAATATTGAATTTGATAAAGACAGTTTGATAATACTTACTTGAATAAGTTGTGGATTGGTCTTCGGACATGCTGTAATTTATGAAACCAATAAATCATATCTACTTGTGACTTGGTGTGTTAAAGAATGATTATTGTTTACATGAAATGATTAGCTTGAGTTGACCAAGTGTTTGTGTGGTTGTCTATTGTTGTGATATCTGTTATTATCGTGGGGTCTACTAGTATTTGGACACCTTCACAGGATTGGTTGATATTATGATTCATTGGTTGGCTCGGGTACCACGCTGGTACAGTACATGGATAAGAGCTCATCCTCTGCAGGTGATGGCTAGTAGGCGACCATAAGACCCTTAGCATATGTGTACAAGGTATTGCTATTTATATTGGTTCCACGAGTGGATCGAGTCATATTGTGGTTGTTGTTGTGGGTTCCTTGAGTGAACCGGATTATGATATTGCTTGATATATTTGGATTCTGGTCTGGTCTGGCTACTTGTCATATATTTTGGGATTCTTATTATTAGAGTCATGGTTTGTTGACTTGGATATTGTTAGAGTCAGGGTTATTGATTTGGTCGTGGTTTGACTTGGCTTGTTGTCTCTTCATTTATACTTGACTGAAGTTGTAGAGTTACTTGAAAAGGCTAAGTGTCATAAACTTGGGGTATTTATCATAATGTGTGTTCATAGTTGTACTTGTTACAAGGTGATGATTATTGGCTTGCATTTATCATTGAGGTTAATCAAGGCGTAAGAGAAATAGATTGGCTTATAATAACTATTGGGATTAAACAAGTGAGAGTTAGGATGGATGAAACTTATATTTTTGTGATTTTTATATTATGTTTACGTGATCTAACCATGGTCGGCCAATGATACCTACCAGTATGTGTTGTTTGTACTGATACAACTCTTGTTATACCCTTTTTGGGGTATAATCTGGTTACAAGATCACTTGATGTTTCACAGATGACGTGGATAGTGATCTCCAGTAGCTTTTACTCCTCTCATTCAAGGTAGAAGTTGTGCCCAGTTTATCGTTCTTAATTTAGAAACTTTTATACCTGTTTAGATTAGGTCCTTCGGTAGTTTTCATTTTTTGCATTTATATAGTTGTAAAAAATTTTGCAATAAGGATTTGGTATTATGTTACTTAATTTAAGACTTCTGCATTTATTGTTGAAAGGGTGGCAAGAGGTTCTCCTATCTATATGGATTAGAGTAGGTGCCCCCACGATTTGATAATTTGGATCGTGACATTTTATATCATATTTTTTATCACTATCTATTTGTTCTTAAAACATTATTGTAAATTTTCAGTGAATGTGGCATGTTTGCATGTGCCTTTGCTGAATTTGTTAGCCATGGTGTGTTTGAGATTTCAAGTGACAACTTTCATGCTTTTAACCACTGTCTTAGATATTGTGCACTACTATGGGACTATGCAAGAAAAAAGCAAACGATGGAGGAATAAATAAAAGTGAGGTAACTGAAAATGTTACTAGTAGATTTGGTGGACCAAATATTTCCAAAGAACCTGTTTCAAATGTTCAGATGTTACAATATGCCAATAAAAAATAACAAAAAAAAACACTTGAAATTAGCTAGTAATTAGGTTACTAATTAGCTGACTGTGTCCATATTTAAATGTTTTTTTTAAGTATTTTCATGAGGCTCAAACTTATTTGTCCTAAGAAAGATGTCTATCATCTTTGTTAAACATATTTTGGTGTTAAAGTTGATAACATGTTTTTCATTTGTTAAATTGATCGGATGCGCTATGTGATATCAATACATTTTTTTTTGATATATTAATTTTGAAATCAGGTTCTTTGATCTATTCAATGGATGTCTAGCATGAATATATATTTTATGTGACTTCAATCTAATCTTTTTCTAATTTAATAGGTTGGTAGTCTTTTTTTAATGAATATATTGATGTTACGTTGCTACGGAAATGATGTCGATCATTCATCATAAATTATTTTGTTATAAAAAGTTGATTTTTTATCTTTTGATCCTTTAATTGGATTGTGTATGTAATGAGATTTTAATTACTTCATTTTGCATTATTAGAATTATATATACAATGTGTAATTATAATTAACACCTTATAATTTAAACTTTTTCAAAATTATCATGTCGCTTGGGTTAATTGTTTGCTATTGTGTATAAATTATGATTTTTTTTATATAGATGATGGTCAAATGGTGCAATCTAAATAAGCATCATTCTGAAGCATATGCATATTATTCTGAGCATCATTCAGAAGCAATGTTGCTAACATGAGCATCATTCTGAAGTAATCAAAATAAGTATCATTCTGAAGTATTTGATAGTATTATCTTGTAGACCTGTCTTTCATATTACAGTAACATAGTTTGAGAAAAAAATAATGAACAAGTTAACAGAATTCAAAAACATAGTAACAATGTTTGACTATAATGATGCAATTGCTATCTAAAAAAAAAACCATCCAAAAACATAACAAAAGTATAAAATAAAACAGGAATAAAATAGTGATTTTTGCTTAAACTAGAGGTGGCTGTTTGCGGCCTGTTATGTCCCTCTTGATGACAGCTACTGCAAGTCATCTTGAATCTTTTACATTTTCTTCGTTCGACGATTTTCGATTTTCAGTACTTGACCTTCCTGGTGGTCTTTTAGAACCTGGTGGCAATATAATTCAACCAACACTTCACGTGGTATTATTTACGTACTTTCACAAGAAAGAGGTTCAACTAATATTGCATATGCGTTTCAATAATTTTTATTGCTGCAATATAGGAAGCAATAGTTCTCTCCATGTTGATTATGATATGTAATAACAGTCATATGATAGCAACAAGGAATCTCATCTAACTGAAACTTTCCACAACTACATTTTCTACTTCGCCAACAAACAATGAATCTTTTAGCTCCATCAGTCACGTATGCAAGAATTTTGTTGATGCTTTTACCTACATCAAAACACAATTTAACTATAAACAAAACATATAACACATTATCTAACATAAAAAATAAATGTATATTGTGTTAATATCGTAATGTAGAGTAATTAAATACTTATTGTCATACTGTATGACAGTTTACAATTTCCTTGAGAATTTCATTATACTTGACTAATAAGTCTGTGAATGTATTGGTTGCTTCTTCGTTTTATTTTGCGTTTCATGATTAAACTGTCAACCTCATAAAATTCATTGCAGAAATTACAGTCAATCTTTTAGCTATTCTGTTGGTATTGTTTATCGATTTAGCTATATTCGAAGTTAATGTCCAAGTTCGCTTAATGGTAGAATGCACCCTTACCCATTAGTGATATCAAATATCAAATAAATGTCCCCTCACTCTCCTATCAATTTGGTCCATTCTTTCCATCAGCTCTTTAAATAGTTGGAAGGTGTATGTCTTTGTCATTGTAAAATTTTTTGTAGTTTATCAAGATTCTTGTGGAATTCTTTTTTATATTGCGCCATAGATGTCAAATGTATGCATAATGTGAGAGATTATGACATACTGTTGAAGTTGCTTTTCATATGCTACCGTTTCTTTGATTACGATACATGTATTATTTCTTTCACCAAATATTTCCTAAACTTCTCGAAAAATCACGTCCAAGAGGCAATATTCTCTGCATCAACTACAACGTAAGTGAGTGGTAGTATATGACCTGATTACATTCCATAATTATATGAAATATGAATGTTGATTATATAAGTGAATCAAACTATCAAAAAAATTTGAGCAAGTATACCAGATTTATACTAAAAGTAGTAACATATATATAATTTCAGATATTTAATAAATAAAATAAATAATTTACCTTCTGCGTCCAACGTGCTTGCAATCAGCATAGTCCCACTATAAAATGATTTTAGAGCATCCCCCTCAACAATCACTAGTGGCCTACAATATTCCCAACCCCTAATAGAAGCATCCAATGCAACAAAAGTATACAAGAATCAATTTTCCTCTATTTTCTCCCAACGAAGGACAGATCCAGAATAATTTTTTCCCAAAATATACAAGTAACCTGGGAATCTTTGGTACGATTCTGTAGGATCACCATGCAACATCTTAATTGCTTTGTCCTTTGCACGCCATGCCTGGTTATAAGTTAATGACACACCGTGTTGTTTCAACATGTCTGCGGCAATATCATTTGGGGTATATACTTTTTGTCTACATAATTACTCACTACCATTTCAGCAACAATCCCTATCATTCCTTGACGCCTTGCATATATTTGGTCTTTTATTGAGCATGTGTGAATTTCACAATACTTACTAATCTTGAAAACCTCAGATTTGTTCATACTCGAAGAACGAAGAAATCATTTACAATCTTTCACCAGACAAACTAGATAATAACTGTTTGAGATGTATTACAAACAACAAGTCAACAAATATATCAAACTACTACAACAAAACATATATTTTAAATTTCTTTTCCAGAAAACATAGAATGCAAAATTTATTACCTGCTTGCACTAGACCTTTCGACGTGAAATGAGAATTGATTCACAAACGCGTGGAGTTTCATAAGCAAGTGTTTCCTTGTCTTCGTAAACCAGTTTAACAACTATTTTCTTATTTGCCGAATTACTAATTATTTCAACACATTCTTCATCAAATATCTCATCCTCTGAAGTTAATCCAATCAAACGAACCGAATCATTTGAGTATAAATGTTGTCTCTTCACAATTCCTTCATTATAACTTTGGTTCCCTTATAAATGTTGTCTCTTCACAATTCCTTCATTATAACTTTGGTTCCCAACACAAACAATGGATTGTTCATTATATTCTATTGGATTCATCGCTATATTCTTCAAAGTTATGTACAACGAATATTTAACGAAAAAATTTACAATTATCTTTTTTTGATCCAAATATACTCTGACTCTCGGATCATAGTGTATGATCATTGACAAATATCTATCACTAATTACGTACTTAACTTCAATTTGAACAGAAGTAGTGTCTATCTTCAGTTGAATCGCTATCTCATTTATCAATTCGTTATAATTTGTATTCGAATCATACATAATCCCTTTAACATCAAAATCTTTAGGTTTACCTATTGTAAATTATACAAGATTGTTGAATTATAATATTTCATAATAGTTAAATATATGAAATTCAAAAATTTAAGACACTTGAAAAATTAAAAATCAAACACTCGTACAATTTAAAAAACGTAATTATGTTAATTTTTCTACACAATGAACCATCAGAATTTATAATCAACATCACCAAATCGAAAACATGTATAAAACTAATTTATATTTTTTTTTCCTCTTAATTTGTTTTGATCTCAATTAATGAAAGTTTGTTTTGTTTTGTAAAAAAATACACAAAATTTTATATTTTTTTATTAAATTACCTATGACATCCCATCTTCTTCTATGATGTATCATGATTGAATACAAATTATCACCATCCATAATGTAGAAAATCGTACTGTCGTTTTTTGTTTTTTTTTTTGAATATCTTCCATTTCAATTAAAATATGTAAATCAGTATTTTAATAGAAATCTTTGCCTTTAAATATCAAACAAATTGGAAAATTTTGTGTTTCAATCAATATATGTTTTCTGTTTTGTTGAAGATAGAAGAAGAAGAATAGACTTGATGAAGAAGAATTAGACGCAACTTTATTTTGAAAAAAAAAAAAAAAAAATGTTTTAAGACAGAAATTAGAGAGAGGATGATATCTTTTTGTTAACTGACATCTTTTTTTAAAGATTGGTTGTTCATATAAAAAAAATTGTTTTTTTTCTTTATTGTTTTGTTAAAAAATTTTGTTATTTACTGTAATTTAAGAAATATTGTTATGACTTGCAATAAACAATTTCGTGGGTGCCTTTATTTTTTTGTCCCACATAGTAAAAGTATTACAAAACTAGACTTCCTTCTTTTTTATGTATGGAACAAATACATATTTATTCCTCTATATATCAAATATTTTCAAACAACTCTCCATGCTCATTTATCTTCCAACTTCTATTTTTTTCTCTTTTTTATTTTACTTTGATTTTTTATTTTTTATTTTCTCTCTTTTTTTAAAAAAAAAAAATTCTCAACCTTTACTTTTTGCCTTTTCTCCTTTCAACTTCTATTTTTTTTTTTCTCTCTTTTTTATTTTTCTTTGGTTTTTATTTTTTCTTTTCTCTTTTTTTATCATTTTTTCTCAACCTTTATTTTTTTTTTATTTTTTATTTTTTTCTTTTTACATAATCTTTATTTTTCTCTTTTTTTTTCTTTGATTCCTACCAATCAACAAGTTATGCCCCAAAAGCAAGAGTTGACACTACCACATTGTGTCTTAATTTGTGAGATGTTCTATTACTCTTGCCTTAGAGGCAAGACTTAACCCAAGGACTTTCAAACAACAAGTTACGTCCTATGGGAAAGAGGTGACACTACCACATTATGTTTTGACTTACTAGATGCTCTTATAACTCTTCCCTTAGAGACAAGACTTAGCCCAAGGACTTTCAAACAAATAGTTACACCCTATGGGCAAGAGTTGGCACTACCACATTTTATCTTGATTTATGAGATGTTCTATAACTCTTGCCTCAGAGGCAAGACTTAATCCAAGGACTTTCAAACAATAAGTTACGCCCCATGGGCAAGAGTTGACACTACCACATTATGTTTTGATTTATGAGATATTCTATAAATTTAGCCTTAGAGGCAAGACTTAGCCCAAGGACTTTCAAACAACAAGTTACGCCCCATGGGCAAGAGTTAAAACTGCCACATTTTGTCTTGACTTATGAGATGTTCTATAACTCTTTCCTTAGAGGAAACATTTAGCCCAAGAACTTTCAAAGAACACGTTACGCCCACATTGTTAAGAGTTGGGACTACAATATTGTGTCTTGATTTATGAGATGCTCTATAAGTCTTGCCTCTAAAACTAGACTTAGCCCAAGAACCTCCCAAAAAAACAAGTTACTCCCCATAGGCAAGAGTTAATACTACGTACTTCATTATGTCTTAATTTATGAGATACTCTATAACTCTTGCCTTAGAGGAAAGACTTAGTTCAAGGATTTTCAAACAACAAGTTATGCCCCATGAGCAAGACTTGATGATGCGAGGCTAAAAACCACCTTATTTTATAGTCTTTCGCCTCACATTTGTTCTCTTTTTGGTGTTGTCTTGAGCTTAAATGATGTGATTTACACTTGTGTTTCATGTTTTGTGTATGTAGGAGTTTCTTGATGTATTTGGAGCTAAAACAAGAAGAAAAGGAGCACCAAGGAACCAAAAGGAACTAAGGAAGAATCGACGTAGCAATTCATTGCAAAACAAGCGCGGAAAGCCATATTGAGTGTGCCTTGCGCCACTGCTTGCTTTGCAGCAGTGGCGCGGAATGTTGCTGCTGTCTGGAAAGCTGAAGGCTTGCTCCACTCCCCAAAAGCAAGGGGTGGCGCGAGATTTGCTACTGCTCTGAATATTGAGTTGTTCCTTGCGCCACAGCTCACGTTTTGGGCTGTGGCGCGACTCGGGACTTATCCTAACCCGATTGGGATTGGTTTTAGACATTCTAAGGGTTCCTAAACTCTATATAAACCCCCCATCCACGTTTTTAATAAGGAAGAACTGATTTGGGGAAGCCAAAAGCTAGGGCAAAGCTCAAGAATAAGGTCAAGTTTATTTCTTTTGTTTTAATTTCGATTTTTGCCTTGTAAACTCATGAAATCTCTTCTTCCAAAGAGATTCATGAGTAGCTAAACCTCTTAATTTCTAGGGTTGTAGTTGAACATGAAAGTTGTGACTTGAACATCATATTTTCTATTTTGTTTTCCATCTATTGAGTTATTTATTTCTTCTTGCGTTAAATTATTCGTTTGATTGATCACCTTGCGAATATTATCTAGGGCTTGTTTGTTGGACTTGAAAAAGGTAACGGCAAGTGTAAAAAGAGGAAATAGGGCTAGATTGTGAACCTTATAGGGAAAGGGAATCGATTCGTCACTGAGGATAGAAATATACCCTGTGACCTAGCTTAGTTGATACAGACGATATCTTTATACACTTCACTATTAACCGACGACCATAGAAATATAGACGTTAGGAATAGTCGAGTAGGCTTAGAGTTGTTGGAAAGACGCTCAATATAGCTACAATTAACCTGCAACTAGTAACTCAGGAAAGCAACTTAGACGAACGATTGGATAGCGCAACTAGATTGTCAAAACACCGCAACCCTAGATCTTTTCCCAAATTCGAAGTACAACACAACCAATCGACAATTTATTTACAATTGCTTCTATTTACTTTCAAAACACACATATCACTCTTATTATTGGTTACCGACTGAATAACTCATATAAGAATTCGAAAAAGAAATCAATTTATCAAATCCCTGTGGGAACGATATCTGGACTAAAATCCTTTATTACTTGCACGACCACGTACACTTGCGTGTGTGAAAGGACGCAACAAGTTTTTGGCGCCGTTGCCGGGGATTTGATTTGAACTGATACTATTTTGAGTTTTTATTGAATTATTCAGATTTCACTTTTGGTTGTTGTTTTTGTTTCTTTCAGGGTACAGGTTAATTAGTTTATGCTAAATACCCGAAGTCAAGGCAATCCCTTGATTCCAATTAACCACAAGCTTGAACGTACTCTTAGAGGGGTGAGAGCAATGGGTGATAACTTGGACAATCCAATTCTTCGAAACCCACTGAATGATGCGGAGGATAGAGCTGCAGCCCAACTTCCTCCTGCACCACATGTTCCGGTGTTAAATTTTGCGAGGCCGAATCAGCAAAATGCCTCTATAGCTATTGTGAAGCCAAATATCACCGGAAATTTTGAGCTTAAAGAGGGAACGGTGCGACTCGTGCAGAACACTTGTCAATATGAGGGTAAACAGCATGAAGACCCACACAAGCACCTACTAGAATTTACTGAGTTGAGTGACAACTTTCATTACCAAAATGTTTCAGAAGAATACGTGAAGTTGACACTATTCCCCTTCTCACTGATTGGGGAAGTGAAGCAATGGTTGCAGAATGAACCGGCAGGATCTATCACGTCTTGGGATGCTTTATCTGAAAAGTTTCTCAACAGGTTTTTCTCATCTAGAAGAACAAAAGAGCTCAGAGGAAAGATTTCCGAATTTATTCAAAAAGATGTTGAATCTCTTCCCCAAGCTTGGGAGAGATACAAGGGATACTTGAGAGATTGCCCGCACCACCATCAACCTAAGGAGATTATTGGGCATAATTTTATTGAAGGATTGAGGCCAGACTCTAAGTCTTTATTAGATGCTATAGCTCAAGGGCAAATTTTGTCCAAGAGCTATGATGAAATAGAGGCGTTGCTCAATCTTATGTCTGCAGGTCATCGAGACTATTCAGAGCCTAGCCGAGTGTTCACGTCTACACAAAAAACACCGGGTAAGTTAGAGCTAGATGATGTGTCAGCTATTCGAGCTGATATTGGGCAATTGTGTACCTTAATGAAGCAGAGTTTATTAGCTCCAAGTGCAAATCAAGTTCAGCAGGTACAACAGGTTCAGGCGGATGCATTATTTTGTGAGAAGTGTGGTGAAAATCATGCATACTCTGGATGTCCTTTGAATCCAGAATCTATATATTATGTGGGGCAGCAAAATTACAGAAACCACCCAAATTTCTCTTGGGGTAGAAATCAGCAAGTCCAAAGACAACAATATACACCGCAAGCTCCACAAGTAAGCAATTCTTTGGAGGAGACAATGAAGCAGTTTATGGGGCAACAGACTCAGATTGTGAACGAAATGCAAAAATCCATTCATGAACTTGAGCGTCAAGTGGGCTAACTAGCTTCATCACAACATGCAAGACCTGTGGGTGCACTACCAAGTGATACAGAGAATAATACTAAGCAGGTAATGGCAGTCTCACTCAGGAATGAAAGAGAGTTGGTTGAAGCTCCTCCTAAACAGAGAAGTCAAGATGCGAGTGTAGAGTTGCCGGATGCAGAGCCTCCAAGGAGGAAAGTGATAAATTGGAACAACTACAAGCATCCACCTCCTTTCCCACAAAGATTGACCCCAACACCAACTCCAGAGATAGAGTCGGCGCAAGTACAAAGAAGAGATAAAGAGGTTGTCGAGCAGACTAAGATTGCGGTTGAGAGACCTCCACTACCATTTCCACAAAGATTCCAGAAAAGCAAGGAGGATGCAAATTTTAAGAAGTTTCTTGATATCTTCAAGCAACTTCACATCAATATTCCATTGATTGATGCTCTGAAGGATATGCCCAAGTATGCCAAATACCTAAGAGAAGTGGTGGCTGGAAAGAGAAGACATGTAGAATATGAGACAGTTGCACTCACTGAAGAGTGTAGTTCAAGGGTATTGAGCAAGCTTCCTAAATAGCTTACAGATCCTGGGAGTTTCACCCTCCCCATACAAATTGGTGAAGATGAGGTTGGGAATGCATTGTGTGATCTTGGGGCGAGTATAAACTTGATGCCCTTATCTGTGTTTCAGACACTTGGCTTAGGAGAGCCACGCCCAACCACTATCACTTTACAATTGGCAGACCGCTCTCATGTGCAACCGGAGGGAGTAATTGAAGATGTGCTCATCAAGGTAGGTAAGTTTGTGATTCCTGCCGAATTTATTATTTTAGATTATGAAGCAGATGAGAAGGTACCGGTTATTTTGGGACGCCCATTCTTAGCCACTGGTGGAGCCTTGATTGATGTGCGAAAAGGGGAACTTAAGATGAGGGTCCATGATGAGGAAGAAATATTTAAAGTTTATAAGTCCCTTTCCACTCCTTCACACTACAAAGACTTATGTATGATCACAGAGGTGGCTAATGATAAGTGTGGGGTGGAAGGGTGTGGGCCCGAAAAAGTGAAAGAGATGAATGGAAAAAGAGTGAATAATAATTTTGATCCTCCTAAAGTGAAGAAGAGGCCGAAGTTGCATCATATGGGGAGGAAAAGATTGAAAGAATTTGATTGATCTATGAATGGCGTCGTGCCGCGACGTTAAGGCGCTACTTGGGAGGCAAACCAAGTTGTAATAGCATAGTTTTATATTTATAGTGTCATTTTTTTTCTTTGTTTTTGTTTTTGGTTTGTATAGATTTGGGGAAGTATGAGTACCTGGATTTGCAAGCAAAGAGGCATGGATGAAGCATAAGTGTGGGGTCATTCACCCCTTTGATGAAATATTGAGAGAAGACATGCTACTAGCTAAGCCCTAGAGGGCCTCAGGAAGTATTTCTAACCACCGTTTTATTTTGATAAATGTTTTGGGGACAAAACATGACTTTAAGTGTGGGGTGGGATTCTTCCTATATTTGTTAAGGGTGAAGTATGCTATAGGAGTTGCTTTATTTTTAGTTACTTGCTTTAGCTGGAAAAAAAAAAATTTTAATCCAAAAACACAAAAAGATTTTTCTTAAGTTTTTTTTTTTTAGAGTCAAATAGTTTGTGTTAGTCTTTAGCTTTTTAGTTCTTTAGTAGAGCATACTTCGCCCACCCCTTGGTTTTTATTTTCGGTTCTTTTTCGAGGGGAGGCCCTTTGAACCGACTATTCTTTTAATTTTTAGAATAGTTCGTGTTTTATTTTTTAGGAAAAGTGAGTTATTAGGAGTTAGAGAATCTTTAGCACCAATTGAATGTGAGGTGCTCTTGTTAGGAGTTGCACATGAACTGAATGATGCAAGTTGGTTTTAAATTCAAGCATTCTATGAAGGAAAATGAATTACTTCTTTTAAGACACCTAGGCCCTTTTACTCAACTCGTATGTAATTTTTAGCTTAAGTTTGGACTTTTGTTGTTTGCTTGATTGAGAGTCTGTATGGATCCTTCTTGAGTTGAACATGTGCCATGTGTGTTAGGTGTTTGTTGATATTCAATGCTTTTATATTGATATCTAGAACTTGCCCGGTGTGTTTGCAAAGCGAAATGAAGAATGTTGAGTTTAGGAGATGATATAGGCATTTCTTTTATTAGCCTATTTTCTTATCCTTTGCTTTACCTACCTACAATAGATGATCCTTGTTAGCCTTGTTGAGCCTTTAGCCTATTCTTTGGTAGCCACATATGAAGCTTAATCCTTTTCTTTCAATAGACCTTTAATTTGATCCAAAATTCCTAAGCCCTTTAATTGAAAAATGAAAGTTAAAAGGAGTGAGATTTGAGAAAAGGGAGATAGTTGAGATGGAAAGCCTGTAGAAAAAGCTAATGGTGCAAGTGATTAAAATAAAGAATTTATATGTTGTTGGTAGGGAGTAGAAGAAAAAAAATAAAAATAAATTGTGTTTGATAAATGAGCACTCCTTACTGGTGGCATGTGAACTCGCTTAAAAAGATGGAAAAACAAAGAAATCTATGGGTAAGAAGAGTAGAAGAAAGAGTTGGTTGATTGAAGAGTGTGCGAATGATGAAGAATTTGTGATGTATTAAAGTGCTTAGGAAAGTTAGTCACTATTTGAGCCAAAATAGTTCCTACCCATCCCTTAGCCTACGTTACAACCCGAAAAGTCCTACTTGATCTTAGATTTGACGTTCTTATATTAGTGGAGTAGTACACTAAGTGCAAGCTTATGGTTCATCATATATTGCATGTGAAATTCTTTTTGAGAGTGAGCAAAATCTTATTCTTATACCCATTCTTGTGTTAAATTGTATAATTGTGAGTGAATATGGGTAACTCTCTTGTTGTGAGGGCACATGGTTGACGAAAGATAGGTGAAGTATTTGATCTTTTAGTTGGGTGAATTGCATGAGTTTGCTAATATCATAGAGTTGGTTCTTGAGGCTAGAAGGTCTTGGAGTAGTCGTTTAAATTTACGGTATGATTGAAGCATGTTTAATAAGAACTTGTCGTCTATTGTAGTCATTGTAGTCTTAGCTTGAAGAATCTTGTTTCAATTGGTGTAGTTGTAGTAGAGTCTAAGTCATGAGTGTATAGCTTACTCGAGGACGAGCAAGGGTTAAGTGTGGGGTGTTGATGCGAGGCTAAAAACCACCTTATTTTATAGTCTTTTGCCTCACATTTGTTCTCTTTTTGGTGTTGTCTTGAGCTTAAATGATGTGATTTACACTTGTGTTTCATGTTTTGTGTATGTAGGAGTTTCTTGATATATTTGGAGCTAAAACAAGAAGAAAAGGAGCACCAAGGAACCAAAAGGAACTAAGGAAGAATCGACGTAGCAATTCATTGCAAAACAAGCGCGGAAAGCCATATTGAGTGTGCCTTGCGCCACTGCTTGCTTTGCAGCAGTGGCGCGGAATGTTGCTGCTGTCTGGAAAGCTGAAGGCTTGCGCCACTCCCCAAAAGCAAGGGGTGGCGCGAGATTTGCTACTGCTCTGAATATTGAGTTGTTCCTTGCGCCACAGCTCGCGTTTTGGGCTGTGGCGCGACTCGGGACTTATCCTAACCCGATTGGGATTGGTTTTAGACATTCTAAGGGTTCCTAAACTCTATATAAACCCCCCATCCACGTTTTTAATAAGGAAGAACTGATTTGGGGAAGCCAAAAGCTAGGGCAAATCTCAAGAACAAGGTCAAGTTTATTTCTTTTGTTTTAATTTCGATTTTTGCCTTGTAAACTCATGAAATCTCTTCTTCCAAAGAGATTCATGAGTAGCTAAACCTCTTAATTTCTAGGGTTGTAGTTGAACATGAAAGTTGTGACTTGAACATCATATTTTCTATTTTGTTTTCCATCTATTGAGTTATTTATTTCTTCTTGCGTTAAATTATTCGTTTGATTGATCACCTTGCGAATATTATCTAGGGCTTGTTTGTTGGACTTGAAAAAGGTAACGGCAAGTGTAAAAAGAGGAAATAGGGCTAGATTGTGAACCTTATAGGGAAAGGGAATCGATTCGTCACTGAGGATAGTAATATACCCTGTGACCTAGCTTAGTTGATACAGACGATATCTTTATGCACTTCACTATTAACCGACGACCATAGAAATATAGACGTTAGGAATAGTCGAGTAGGCTTAGAGTTGTTGGAAAGATGCTCAATATAGCTACAATTAACCTGCAACTAGTAACTCAGGAAAGCAACTTAGACGAACGATTGGATAGCGCAACTAGATTGTCAAAACACCGCAACCCTAGATCTTTTCCCAAATTCGAAGTACAACACAACCAATCGACAATTTATTTACAATTGCTTCTATTTACTTTCAAAACACACATATCACTCTTATTATTGGTTACCGACTGAATAACTCATATAAGAATTCGAAAAAGAAATCAATTTATCAAATCCCTGTGGGAACGATATCTGGACTAAAATCCTTTATTACTTGCACGGCCACGTACACTTGCGTGTGCGAAAGGACGCAACACTTGACACTACCACAATGTGTCTTAATTTATGAGATGTTTTATAACTCTTGTCTTAGAGGCAAGACTTATCCTAAAGGACCTTCAAACGATAAGTCACGCCCTTAAGCTTACTTTGATGTCACAGAAAAAAGATCCTTTTGTGGATTATCCAGCTTTTTAATCAATAGCAAAATATAATGAAGTTGAGAAAAAAGAAAAAAAAAAAAAGATTGAGAAAAAAGAAAAAAAAAAAAAGAGAAGAAAAAGATAAAGGTTAAGAACAAAGAAAAAAAAAGAGAAGAATAAAAAACAAAAAAGAAAAAGAAATAAATAAAAATTGAGAAAAAAAATGAGAAGAAAAAATAAAACAAAAATAAAGTTTGAGAAAAAATGAAAAAAAAATAAGAAAAGAAAATAAAGGTTGAGACAAATGAATTTATAAAAGAGATATGAATAGTAAATAATGTATGAGAAATAAAAAAAAAGAGAAGAAAAAAAATAATAATAATAAAAGAAAGATAAAGGTTGAGACAAATGAGCATGAAAAGAGTAAAAAAAAATAAGAAAGACTAGTTTTTAAAGATTTTTCTTACGGAAATAAATATACAAAGTCACTCATGGAGGTCATCCCATGTAATTTCCTGATAGTCGTGCCTTAAGCGGAAACTGGGCAAATGAATCATCCATTTACCACAAGTTTAGGACTAGTGCCTTTTATGTACTAAAATTTTGTTTGATCAATTTAAATTTCAAACTTCAAAAGTGCCACTCTAAGCAAATATTAAGTAAATTTAACACTGGAAACAAAATCATGTGGCGTATTACATGACATAAGAACTCGTAAAGCGTTAGATTAGCCAAAATTAGTTAAATAAAATATTGTAATAAGTAGGGCAGAAGATCCATTAATTCTTTAATAAGTTCAAGGCAAATTCATGAAGAAGAGGTTCACAGATCAAAAAGAAACAAATCTTACACATAACAAGAAGAGACCACAAGAATATTGTATGTTGCCTGCTCATTATGCCTTCCAGAGGATTTTTATAGTGATTATCACCATTTTTATAAAAATATATTACCACCTAAATGCCCATTGTCGGCCACATTTTTAACAGAAATTTAGAAATAAATAAGACAGAGAATTCACATAAAATAATAACTAAAACTAGCTACAAGAATTGATGGTTACCGCCAGTAAATGTTAACCCTGGTTTCTTTCCTTACCAAATTATTGCATAAGGAAAACTAATTTATGTTTTCTTTTGTGAGATAATACTACATGTTTAATTTCTTTTGTGGATAACAGGTTAAGTACGCAAGGCGGATCTAGGATTTGATTTAAAGTTTGTGGATTTCTTAGGCAAAATAAAAATTCAATACAGTGACTGAGGGAGCTTGAATACACAATCAAGAGGTCAAAGTTTTAATAGGCTCCTTCTCAGTCACTAGACTAATAACACACTTTATTTATGGGTTCTCAACTTAGAATTCTTATATATTTACAAGATTTCTCAATATAAATACAAGATTCGCACAAAAGTTACTGGATTCCCGGGAACAGTTGTCTTGTAAGTTGTAGCTGAAGTAATATTGCAATATGTAGAAGTGTTTCGACAATATTTAATTGAAATAAAATATTTGAAGATTAAATATGTTTGGACTAGAGTTACAATTGAGAAAAAAATATTTGAAGTTACAATTAAAGAAAAAATATTTGAAAATTAAATATGTTTCGACTAGAGTTTGACTTGAGAAAATAAGATAGAACTTCTATAAGCGAAAATCACTATGGATGTGTTTGTTTTGGTACGAAGGAAAACAAATGTTTTCCAATTTTCTCATGCTCGTTTTGAAAAATATTTTTCAATAAATTCATTTTCCTCAAATTTAAGGAAAATGACTTCTCTTCATAAAGTAAAGAAAACATTTTTCAAAAAAAAAAATTTCAGCCTGACCACCCGACTTACGACCCCGACCCGAGTCCCAGGTACCGCTTCGCAACTCCCACCAGGGACACGACTCGATACCGACCCCAACTTGGGTCTCAACTCCTAAACCCGACTCTCAATTCTCGACTCAGACTCGGATCGGGGTCAGATCTTGAGTCGATGTCAAGTTTTGGGTCCTAATTGGGGTCGGGAGTCAGGACCCCATTTTGGGTTAGGAGTGAGGTCGAGGTCGGATTCGAGTTCCGGATCAAGGGCGGATCTCGAGACATGGTCGAGATCGGAAGTTGAATCTCAGGTCAAGAGTCGAGATAGAAGTCTAGAGTCGGGGTAGGGGTCACGATCTGGAGTCAGGAGTCGGGGTCAGGATTGGGTCTCGGGCCAAGGTTAGGAGTCGGAGTCGATCGGTGGTAAGGATCGGGAGTTGTGTCTTGAGTCAGGTTCGAGGTTGGGCTTGGTAAACATGGCCAGGGTGGGAGTCGGGATCGAGATAGTGAACCGTGGTCGAGGTCGGGTATCGGATTAGGAGTCGGGATTCAATCAGGGTCGGGATTGGGGTCAAGTCCCGTGTGGGGGTTAGGGTTGGGTTCCAAGTCACGAGTCATGGTTGGGATCGTGAGTCAG
The DNA here is from genome assembly GCA_031232105.1 of Capsicum rhomboideum. Classification (NCBI taxonomy): domain Eukaryota; kingdom Viridiplantae; phylum Streptophyta; class Magnoliopsida; order Solanales; family Solanaceae; genus Capsicum; species Capsicum rhomboideum. Next base: position 58,286,282 of record CP124717.1, read on the forward strand.
GTCCCGAGTCGAGGTCAGATCTTGGGTCCCTAGTCTCAAATTGGGATTCGGGTCTCGGGTTGTCAGGAGTCAAGTGTCGGGGTTGAGAGTTGGATCTTGAGTCGGGGTGGAATCCGGTGTCATTTGTATTTCTCCATATTATACCTAAATGCTCTTGGGGCAATATATATTCTCTTCTTACTAACCAAACACCAAAAAATAAGTAAGAAAATTATTTATTTTTCAGGAAAATATTTCCTCATACCAAGCACACCCTATATCACTTGAAATTTTTCTCAAAATCTTCAACGTCACACGAATATTTCAAACGTTGAAATTGATCAGTATTTCTAAATATTGATGAATAAACTTTAAATGTCGAATAATGACATCAGGCAAATTATACTATCCCTAATTAGTGTTTGACCATACATAGTTGTTTTTTTGGGGCATAACAATTTGGTAGAGAATCTCACTAGCTCAATAATCCAAACACTTCCGCGTAGGATTTATAGAGGATGGATTGCTTTCTATAGATCAGAAATTGCTCTATTTTCAGAGTTCGAGCCCAAAAGCAGGGCAGAGCTAGGTGAGAGCAAGGGGTTCTATCACCGTAACATTTATTTAACAAAAAATTATACTGTATATCTAAAATTAAAATTAATTTTTATATATATATAATAAATGTTAAATTTTCTTAACTTCTTCGTGTGCTTACTTCATCATATTTTGATCTTTTTAATGAAATTTTGATTCCATCACCGATCACCCCCGAAGAGTTTTAATTAAAGGGATATTTCATCTTTTTCACTTTAAAAATACTGATGGATGACTAAAGATAACATGCAAATAAATTAAAAATGGGCCGGCAAAGAGGACGAATGAGGGGTAGTGACTTGGCAGACAAAACGTATATAATGAGTGGAAGGAAGAAAAAAGGTAAATCCAAGTTTCCTTTGTGTACAAGACTAGAACCCTTCATAGGAGACAATAAGAGGCTACAATGTATATATATTCTTTAGAGGAAGGAATAATAATAATAATAATAAATATAACCAACTTACACATTATATTGTTGACCAGACCAGATCAGAAACTTAACTTTCTATAGGTTGGCTTATCAAGGGTTAATTCCTTCTCTTTAAATTTGCATTTTTTTTCGGATTTCTTATCGATCTCTTTATTTTTCTTTATACAAACATGGATTGTGGTGCAGTGGTGAGACGGTTCTTCACTCTTAATAAGGTCTCAGGTTCGAGCTCTGGGTATGGAAAAAATCTTATTGGCAGCACCACCCCATAATGGGTCATGTAGTACTTGATCTGAATTAGTCGGGGCTCTAATATGAATACCAAATATCGGGTAGGAAACCAAAAAAAAAAACTTTATTTTTCTTTACTACACCAATTTGACCAATCCAAAACTTAATCCCATTAGAAAGAGAAAGCTAAAAATAAAGACTAGAGAAGTGAGATTCATTCCAGTTGTATCTTGTTGCTTTTGAGGAATGTTTCCTGTTTCCTTTTTCCTTTTTTGTTTTTCTATATACTTCTCTTCTTTTTTTACCAAGTTCTACACTGTTTTTGTAGCACATAAAGTAGTACTAGTAGTATGTAGTAATCAATCTAGATTTGAATATTGGTATTCAAAGTCTTTATAATGTGCAGATTTTGTGTAGTTCACTTTTGCTTAGTTTATTTGCATGGATTGGATAGTTGGATAAGTTCATGCATGCAATTAAAGAACGACGGGGGGAATTTCAAAATGCATTCATTCTAGTAATAATTTACGCATGCCACGGGTTTAATGTGTAATTATGAGAGTTTATCTTTGAGTTTATCTTTTATATGCACTGATTAAAAATATTTGTGTATAAAGTTAAATCTATAGTTAATGCTTTTCGTTGATTAGCTTTAATACTCATCCATTTCAATTTGTTTTTTTGATTTCATTTTTAGTTTATTTAAAAAATAATGTCTTTTTCCTTACTTCAATTTTTTAATTCTAACTTTGCAAATAACATGTTTAAGATCATAAAATTAAAAGATATTTTAATACATTTTATAAATATCAAGTTTAAGACCACGAAATTCAAAAATTCAAACAGAGGAAGTGTATACATTTGTCACTGTTAAAAATAAAATTATTATCTTCAAACTATTTTTGGCAAAATAACATATTTTATTTTTAAAATTTCACATTCACATTTTAAGAACGAGATATTATTTAATTAGATGATTTGATAATAATCTTTTTTTATTTAATCTTAAATTGGTCGGTGATATAATTAACGGAGCAAAGTTGGATAAGATAGGACTATAATTGGGGAGATTACACTATTTAATACTAGCTGGGACCCATAAAATCGAAAGACCCACGTAAGATGATGGTCACTGTATCATAGTTATTGTAGATATGTAATGTATGATGAATCATGATTCATCATGAGGAAACGTGAGCATATTTTGTTAGTATCCTCAAAGAGTGTGAGAATTATGGGGGCGTTCGTGGGGGTAATTGGCTTCCATCATTAACAAAATCCATAGATTGCATTTACATTGACTGCTACTACTTTTATACTCATTTGCATTGACCACATCTTCACTCATATGCAACTCGATCCCCCTCTACCTGAAATGAGATTTCTTGCCTACTGAAGTTTACTAATATTTGAATAGAAGAAATTGATATTTTTAAATTTTTAAGATTTAAAATTGAAGATTTTTTATTAAAAAGAATATAAAATTAAAAATAAGTTTATAAAGTCAGAAAATCAGTTATTCCCTCCCTTCACATTGCGCATTATATGTGTGGTGTGATAGAAATTGTAGATATGATAAGAGTTTAAGTTATATAAATTGTCAGCCAGCCTAAAAAAAAAATTTATAATAAGAAAGCATTTTTATTTGTTGTAATCTTGTTTTTAAGATTACGAATTTCATAATTATGAGACGACTTAGATATAAATATCTTTTTGAGTAGGCTAATAATATTTAAAAGAATCTAAAAAAAAAAAAAAAAAACATATATAGTGCTCCATTACTTAAACCCAATGGTAAAATAATGATGTTAGCTGAGTAGGGATTTGGGGGGTGGGGAGATTTATGCCATGCAATATTTATGCAACGTTTGTAGTGTAAGGTAGTGATGATATAAATTATTGGGTAAATCAAAAGAGAATATAATACTACTCCCTCCGTTCAAAATTACTTGTCATTTATTTTCTAATTGAAGTTTCATTTTACTTGTTATTTTTGATATATAAAAAAATATTTTTTTTCTTATTTTACTCTTAGCATTAATTATTTATTCTCCAAACTAATTTTAAGACACAATAATAATCATTAATTAATAAAAATTATATAATAAAATAATCATATTAATAATTATTTTATTAATAAATATATAATAAATAAAAATAACCGGAGAAAGCAGTGGTAATAGGTTGATAGAGCACATTTTGGAAAGTGAATGGCAAGTCTGGTCTGGTCTTGGTGTTTGTCGAGCAAAGGGGTCGCCAATCTCAAGATCATTTTTATTCTATTCCTTTTTTGAATCTTGTTATCGAATCCAACGATATTCTTCATCGAGTTTTTGTTTCTTCTTTGGACCCCATCTCATTCATATTTCATCATTACTCTTGTGGGCTCCCCTTTGTTCTTTCTTGTTCCCTATACCAACCAAATCTACTCCTTCCGTTTTAGTTTACTTATCTATTTAATTTGACATATCTCTTAAAAAATTAATAATGAGAGATATATTTTATTAAATTTATCCTATTAATAATATTTTAGAATTCTAAATTTTATTATTATTAATTTATATAATTATTTAATATTAAGAATAGAAAGAAATAAATATAAATAATTTTCTTGATTTCATAAATTAAATAAGTAAATTAAAAAATAATAATTTAAAAAAAAGTGCAGTAAAATAAAATAGAGAGTATAATATAACTTTGAGTATTTCTTTTTAAAGGGAAATAAAAAGGAGAGAGGGTACTAAGGAACACCTTTTCTTTTTTGTTTTCGTTCCCTTTTTTACCATTCTAAGTTTGCATTTTGTGAGTCAAAGATTTGCCCTCTCTTAGTTCTGATGAAAGACACATTGTTGCTTTGATGATTGCCAGAGTATCGCATTTTTTTGTCATTTCCGCTTTTTGCCCACCATCCACAATCGCCAATGCAATATTTTAAGTCTTAATCATTTATTAAATGAGGTTTTAATCTTATTACTAGTATATTCACTTTAGAATAAAAAATATTTATAGCTAACTTCAATTTCCATGGAATTAAGGCGAAACTATTGTCACATACACTACATCAGAAAAAAAATTTTAGCTGCAATTAGTTAGCTGTAATAATTTAATTGTCGCTAAATTATATTTTTAGGGTAATATTATTAGTGACAATTATATTTTAGCACTATTTGTTAATAAAGTACATATTTATTGTCCCTAAAAGCCTTTATTGTTGTACTAATACTATTACAACTACGTAGATAGGAAATTATTCAAGTTAAGTTAAAGACAATGAGGGCGATCTCACTAATTACTCTATTTGTCCATCTTTATCTGTCCATGTTTGACTTGGCACACCCTTTACAAATAAGAACAAAGGGTAATATTTACTATATCAAATAAGTAAAGTTGGACAACTATCTTTAATATAATGGATAAGTAAAAATAGACTGAGGGAGTAATGTCTCGATGTTCATATTTGCACTTCCCAAAGTTGTAGCCAAATATTGCTTATGATGTCACGTATTAATTGTTGTTTCTTCTTTCTTCCTTAACCCGTAAAAATCAGAAAATTGATTATAATGAAAGTTCTAAGCCTACAGTTAGACTGTTTTTCCTTAAAGAATATAATCCTCTCACAATTGCCCAAGGTTTGAATTAATTCCTCCCAGGATAGAATAGAACACTATTCAGCAAAACCGACAATGAAATTTGCTGAAATTCGTTGAACTCAACCAATGGAGTAAATCACACTTATTTTGATTTCTTTTGTAAAGAAGAAAGTAGTTTTGGAGTTGTTAAAAAAATAATTTCGTATCTCCTTCATCTGAGGAAAACATAAATATTTATAGCCTAAGAGGTGGTGCTTCAAAAGAGAAGCAATGGTTGAAGAAAAGATACAACTTTATGAAGCGGCGTCATGACCTGCGGCCGCAGATGGATGACCTGCGTCCGCAGGTCGCGTAATTTGCCAGAACAAAAAGGGTTGTCCATTTGCACAGCTTCACCGGCGTCCGCAGGTGACGACCTGCGCCCGCTTGTTGTCTTTTCTGCGACGAAACAGTGTATTCCTTGGCTCGAAGGGTCGCGTCCCTTCGAAGTGAGTTATGAGGACGCATCCGTTCATGTGCGTCCGCATCCGCTCATATGCGTCCGCATATGGAGTAATGATTTTCTATCGGATTTTTGGATTAAACTATCAATAATTCTCAAGTTTCAAATAAAGTTTAACCAAAAAGATAGTCTCTCGATCGATCATTTGCCAAATCCAAAGCCAAAGCCAAAGCCAAAGCCAAAGCCAAGTAGAGCGAGCGACGACAACGAAGGCGTGAGATTTGTCTTGTTCTTGCCTCACTATCCACATGAAGGAGTGTATTCCAATATATACACAAGAAAGTCTCTTTCTCCCACCAATGTGGGAGAACTTCACTTCCTTAAAGTGAAGACTTACTCTTCATTTTCCTTCCATGTTTTTAGCTCCATTTTCCATTCACTTATTATCAACCAAACCCAACAATTCCCTACATGTATGGGGAATGGTTATTTTATATATAAAAACTTGTGTGATCTACAAATAAGGATTAATCGCATCTGTGTAAGTAGGTTTCCCTTTGAACTTTCCATAGTGAACATACGTAGGGTATCCTTGGTCAATTGGTAGATTTGATATCTTTGAACCGTCGAGCTTTTACGTATACCTAGACAACATATGTCACACAATCAACCCTTAACCATTCTTGGTTCTCATTGTTTTGTTCGTTTCAGCCATGAACACGTCCTGGTTTCATGAGTGCTAGAGAACTGGCCTTCCTCTTATTCTCCTTGAAGCGGCTTCCACTTCACACTCACATAGGTGATTCCTAACCGTTTTATCCTATAGACAAACTATTTGGTCATTCCTGCCAAACTTAGAAACCATTAAAAAGGCTTCAAACCTTAAGCTTTATCCTTGTTTCTTGAACATTGTCATATCATGGAAATGGATATACTTTTAGTGACAATGTTGAACTGTGATTCGTAACTTTGTTTGATCTCCTTGAACCTAGACCTTGGGATCTCCATTTAACTAGGTAGAGTTACCATTACAATGACTTGTTCTAGGCCATAAACTCATTCCCTTCGATGATTTATCAACCTCCTCTCTAGTTAGGCCTTTTGTAAGTGGATCCGACACATTATCCTTTGACTTCACATAGTCAACTGTGATAATTCTACTAGAGAGTAATTGTCTAACGGTATTATGCCTTCGTCGTATGTGACGAGACTTTTCGTTATACATAACATTTCCAGCTCTTCCTATTACCGCTTGACTATCACAATGTATGCATATAGGAGCCATGGTTTTGGCCACAAAGGAATATCTTCTAAAAAGTTTCGTAGCCATTCTGCTTCTTCACCGATCTTGTCTAAGGCAATAAACTCAAATTCCATTGTAGAGCGAGCAATACACGTCTGTTTGGATGATATTCAAGAGACTGCTCCTCCAGCAAGAGTAAACACATATCCACTTGTGGATTTCACTTCATTTGACCCAGTGATTCAATTTGCATCACTATATCCTTCAATTACCGATGGATATTTGTTGTAATGCAAAGAATAGTCTTGAGTATGTTTTAGATACCCCAAAACTCTCTTCATTGCAATCCAATGAGTTTGATTGGGATTACTTGTATACCGACTTAATTTGCTAATAGCACATGTTATATCTACAATTCATGATATACATCAAATTTTCCAACACTCTTGCATAGTCCAATTGTGACTTGCTTTGACTTTGGTTCTTTGTGAGAGCAAGATTCACATCAATTGGAGTTTTGGCAACTTTGAAGTCCAAATACTTGTATTTTTCAAGTACTATGTTGATGTAATGAGTTTGAGACAAAGCTAGACCTTGAGGAGTCCGTAGAATTTTAATTCCTAAGATCAAATCTGCAACTCCTAAGTCTTTCATATCAAACTTGCTAGCAAGCATATGCTTAGTAGCATTTATGTCGGAAATGTCCTTACTCATTATCAACATATCATCCACATACAGACAAACAATGACAATGTGATTTGGAATGTTCTTGATGTACACACATTTATCACATTCATTGATCTTAAATCCATTTGACAACATGGTTTGATCAAATTTTGCATGTCATTGCTTGGGCGCTTGTTTTAGTACATAAAGCGACTTAACAAGTCAACACACCTTCTTTTCTTTTCCTGGACTTACAAACCCTTCAGGTTGTTCCATGTATATTTCTTCCTCCAATTCTCTATTTAAGAAGGTTGTTTTCACATCCATTTGATGAATTTGAAGACCATACACGACAGCTAACGCTATCAACATTCGAATAGATGTGATTCTTATTACCGGCGAGTATGTGTCGAAATAATCAAGACCTTCTCGTTGTCTAAAATCTTTGACAACTAGTCTTGCCTTATATTTATCAATAGTGTCATCATCTTTCATTTTCTTTTTGAAGATCTATTTAGAATCCAATGGTTTATTTCCTGGAGGAAGATGTATGATTGTTCAATATGGATTCTATTTCACTATTGATTGCCTCTTTTTAATATTGTGATTCTGAAGAAGACATTGCTTCTTTGAACGTTTGAGGCTCATTGTCGACTAAAAATGTCAAGAAATCAAGACCAAAGAAAGTTGAAATCTTTTGACATTTGCTACGTCTTGGACTTTCCTCATTAGGTGTACTTCCCTTTGACACTTCCCGGCGTCATTTAGATTTTTTACTAGATGACTCACATTCATTTTTATACGGATAAATATTTCCAAAAAATTCATCATTATCTGATTCAATTACCGTATTTACATGAATGTCAGGATTTTCTGATTTATGAACCAGAAATCGACATGCTTTGCTATTGGTTGCATAATCAATGAAAACACAATCAATTATTTTTGGTCCTATCTTAACCCTTTTGGGTTTAGGAACTTGTACTTTAGCCAAACACCCCCACACTTTGAAATATTTCAAGCTGGGTTTCCTTCTTTTCCATTGTTCATATGGAATGGACTTTGTTTTGCTATGGGGTATACGATTGAGTATCCGACTAGCTGTTAAAACAGCTTTCCCCCACAAGTTCTGTGGTAAACCAGAACTTATCAACAAAGCAACCATCATCTTCTTTAATGTTCTATTCTTTCTTTCCGCAACCCCATTGGATTGTGGAGTGTATGAGACAGTCGTTTGATGAATAATTTCATAGTCCAAACATATTTCTTCAAAATGAGATTCATATTCACCATCCCTATCACTTCTAATCATTTTGATTTTCTTGTTAAGTTGTGTTTCAACTTCATTCTTGTATTGCTTGAAAGTATTAATTGCCTCATCTTTGTTATTAAGCAGATACACATAGCAATATCGAGTGCTATCATCAATTAAAGTTATGAAGTATCTTTTTTCACCACGAGATGGTATAGACTTTATATCACAAATGTCTGTATGGATTAAGTCTAAAGGATTTGAATTCCTTTCAATAGACTTATAAGAATGCTTTGCATACTTTGATTCCACACATACTTGACATTTTACATTATTACTTTCAAACTTAGGTAATAATTCTAAGTTAATTATTTTCCGCATGGTTTTATAATTTACATGTCCTAAACATGCATGCCATAAATGATTTGACTCAAGCAAGTAAGAAGAAACAGAAATCGTATTCATATCAATAGAGATTACATTTAGTTTGAAGAGGCCCTCGGTGAGGTAACCTTTTCCTACATACATGTCTTTCTTACTGACTATAATCTTATCGGATACAAACACACACCTAAAACCATTTTGACTAGAAGTGATGTTGAGACCAAATTCTTTCGCATTTCGGAAACAAGAAGGACATTATTGAGGGTCACTATCTTGTCCGAAGTCATCTTCGAGCCAACATTGCATGTTCCTTCTATTTTTGTTGTTGCTGAATTTGTCATACAAATGATCTCATCTTTTTCAGAAGAAATATAAGATAAAAACAATTCCTTGTTGGAACACACATGACGGGTTGCACCTGAGTCAAACCACCATTCATTTGAATTTTCCACCAAGTTGCATTCAGAGAGCATTGCACAAATGTTGTCTACTTCTTCATTCAAGTTTGCACTGCTCTTTTTTTTTATCTTTCTTTGGAGCTCGAAAAACAGAAGCCATATGACCAACTTTGCCACAGTTGTAGCAATTTTCTTTGAAGTTTTTCTTGGTGCTTCATTCTCATCATCCAACTTCTTCCTCTTTTTCTTCTTTTGAAGAGTTTCAACATTGTTTGCTCCTGCGATAGAAGACTTTGCATTCTCTCTCTTTTCTGCATTTTTGTTGTCTTCTTCAATTCACAAACGAACAATCAAATCCTCTAAAGTCATTTCCTTTCGCTTATGTTTCAAATAGTTCTTAAAGTCCCTCTACAAATGAGGCAACTTTTCAATGAAAGTTGCTACTTGAAAAGCTTCGTTGATAACCATTCTTTCCGAAAGTAAATCATGTATGATCACTTGCAATTCTTGGACTTGATTCATGAAGGATTTGTTGTCAACCATCTTGAATTCAAGAAACTTGGCTGCTACAAACTTCTTCAGTCCGGCATCTTCTGTCTTATACTTTTTGTCTAAAGCGTCCCATAGTTCCTTTGAAGTTTTGCAAATGCAATAAACACTGTATTAACTGTTTTCTAATCCATTTAGGATATAGTTCTTGCACAGAAAATCAGAGTGATTCCATGCCTCGTTTACCATAAACTGTTCTTTTTTCGGAGTCTCATCCGGTAGAGTTGAAATGTTCTCCGCAATAAACTTCTGCAAGCTTAGAGTGGCCAGATAGAACATCTTCTATTGCCACCTTTTGAAATCACTTTCGGAAAACTTTCCAGGCTTTTCCACTGCAGACATAGCGGAAATAACACGGCTTGACGAACTAACATTCGTTGCCACTGACACAAAAGCCATCATACCATTAGTTGATTCTTCCATTTCTGTTTGATCATACACAAACAAAATTCAATAACTGGTTAGCCATCAATGTGGTTTTATTCAATCTATGAAGTTTTTATGTTCTTCGAATCGATAGAAATAACTTTATTAACTCGATGAAGTTTTATGTTCTTCAAATCGAGTTAAAAAGTGGAGTAGAAAGTCTTTAACTTTAATCTCCAACCACAAACAGAAATAGAGATGAAACAGAAAAATGTAAACAAAAATACAAATTATATTCTTTAAGCTTGTTGTTTCTTGTTTTTTCCTTCACCCGTAAAAATCAGAAAATTGATTAAAATGAAAGTTCTAAGCCCACAGTTAGACTGTGTTTCCTTAAAGAATATAATCCCTTCATAATTGTCCAAGGTTTGGATTAATTCCTCCCAGGATAGAATAGAACACTATTCAGCAAAACCGACAATGAAATTTGCTGAAATTCGTCGAACTCAACTAATGGAGTAAATCACACTTACTTTGATTTGTTTTGTAAAGAAGAAAGTAGTTTTAGAGTTGTTAAAAAAATAATTCCGTATCTCCTTCATCTGAGGAAATATATAAATATTTATAGCCTAAGAGGTGGTGCTTCAAAAGAGAAGCAATGGTTGAAGAAAAGACACAACTTTCTGAAGCGGCGTCATGACCTGCGGCCGCAGATGGATGACCTGCGTCCGCAGGTCGCGTAATTCGCCAGAACAGAAAGCTCTGTCCATCTGCGCAGCCTCACCTGCGTCCACAGGTGACGACCTACGCCCGCGTCGAAACAGTGTGTCCCTTGCCTCGAAGGGTCACGTCCCTTCGAAGTGCGTTGTGACATGCGTCCGCATCCGTTCATGTGCGTCCACATCTATCAATACTTTTGTCCAAAAAGATAGTCTCTTGATCAATTGCCGAAGTCAAAGTCGAAGCCGAACGAGCGACGACGAAGACGATGGCGCGAGGCTTGTCTTGTTCTTGCCTCACTATCCACATGAAGGAGTGTATTCCAATATATATACAAGAAAGTCTCTTTCTCCAACCAATGTGGGAGAACTTCACTTCCTTAAAGAGAAGACTTACTCTTTATTTTTCTTTCATATTTTTATCTCCATTTTTCATTCAGTTCTTATCAACCAAACCCAACATTAATTTACTATTGGTTAATCTAGTTGAAGCAGAGATCTACATCATGATGATGATTTTGACAAAAATACTGGTTTTTGGTCAATGTCTTCGTAACTTGGATTGGGAAAGAATGAGATTAGCTCCTTTAAAAAAACAGTTGATCACGTGAATCCAGGGTACGGCTACTGAGTAATGGACATGCAATGCCAGAAATTGACTGATTGTTCTTGTGATGTGTACCTAATTTGGATGGTAGGAGGAATGGTATGGTGTAATTCAGTGTTAGGAGCACCTTACTCTTTCTTATCACCATCATCTATCACTTCCATTCCATATGTATATATCTACTTTGATGAATTACCTTCTTTTTTTTTAAGTTAAAATTTTGATGAATTACCTACTACCTAGGAATGGCACAAATCTAAAGTACAAGTTAATTCGCATCACATGAACTGTGAAACTTTGATCTGATTTAAAGTTATAGACAATTAGAGAAATTTAAGTACTAGTAACGCAAATGGATATGAAAAACTATTTTATTTATTAAATTTACACTAAACTATATATAAGTAAACTAACAAGAAAAGAAAAAATTATATGTCATTTAACATTGATTGATTAAACGATGAAAGAATATATATATATGGAGTGGTGCAAAAAAATAAAATGTAGTCATAGCGTTGCAATTCCATTTTCCTTGGGAGGGTAGAAGTGACAGTGCAGAAAAAAAGGTTTAGGTCAGGGCAGAATCGGTATCGCAAAGAGTTTATTCGAACCTTTGTCATTAAAATGTTACACAATAATCTCATGTATATATAATCAATGCTTTAAAAGGATGGGGCGTGAGGCGGGACATTTTATTTAGTATAGGATGAGGCGTAAGCCTTGTGACGATGGGGCGTAAGCCTCACGGATCTTTAAATTTTTAATTTATAATATATATAAAATAGTGTTATAAAGCAAAAATTATAAACAATAAATTGATACTTAAAGCAATTAAAAATATGATTAAACAAACTCATAAAAAATAAAACTTCTAATATAATTTTACAAGTATAAATAAAGAAATGCTATAATAAAATAATCAATAAACTTTATTAGCACATTCACGGTAATTTTGAAATAATAAAACATAGTAATTTACTTTTAAATAACAATTATTTTGAGATGTATGGCAAATGATAAAATATGATATTTGGAGACGTAAGGAAATAATATGAAGATCAATAATAAGTGAAGATGTAAAATTCGGCTACTTAATATTTTTAAAAGAAATATTAAATGATATTCACTTTTACGGTACTTTCAAATAGTAAATATGCAATACAATGACTTGTTATTTGAGATTTTCTCAATCTTCTCATCTGTGTAGATGGAAAAAAAAACTATTAAACATCACTTATTTATTAGAGAATTAAAGAATCAATAATGTCAATTAAGAAATTCTACATATAATTTGCCTAAGATTTATTAGGCGAGCCCCGAGTTTTGGGCGTTAGGCGTGCTTAGGACGTACAGTCGGACGATTAAGGTGTATGCCTCACAAAACTAAGCCTCACACTTATACCTTAAGATATTTTATCAGTGTCCTACCTCAAGATGAGCTTCAAAACTGTTTTTTAAAACACTATAAATAACTAATATTAAATTTTTCTTAATTTCTTCATATATCTACTTTTTTATATTTTAAATTTTCTTAGTAAAAATTTAGAAGAGATACTTATACCGACAGAAGTTTTTGGGGGGCCTCGTGATCGGAGAAGGCAGATCCATGGAAGACTGTTCCTCCTTATCACGTGTCTTTCTTTTGACCCCCCCTACGACCAATTTTAACCTCCTTTAATAAGTCCCATTAAAATTTTGCAATTTTACTTACTCTAATTTATTTATTATTAGTATTATTTATATTATTTGATAAATATTTCATTAGATATATAAAGTTTTAAATTTACACTATTAGATTAGGGTAACTCATAATTTATACGATACCACTATGTACTCCATACAATAATACATAGTAAACAAATAGTATTTAATTTAAATGTATATTAATAGTATAAATAGTTTTTAGACTAACTATTACTAATATATTTCAAATTGGTTGAGTAATATAATTGACTGTATTTTTAAGTAACCAAATTTAAATACTATCACCAATTACATATGTATAGGTTAATATATGTGATAATATAAGAAAACGGTACACTATCACTCCACAAAAAAGTTAAAACTCTACAAATAATTCGAATTTGCAAAGTTCAGCTATGATAGAACTGCCAGTATTACTCAGGTATTACTAATTATATAGTGACCACATAGCACTTTAATAAGTTTGTTCTTTACTCTTCTCCAGTCGACTCTCACTTTGAGTTTGCCCTTTAACTTCATCTCTCTTTTTCTTTCTCTGACTTGTTCACTAAATAAACACATTAATCTGGGTCCCCCCCCCTTCTTCATTCATCTGCAAACAAAGAATCCAAAAACTAAAACTTAAGAAAAGAAAAAAAAAAAAAAACGTCGTAGGCCACATTTGACGACAACGTGGACTCCTGCACCTGCTGACGTGTATTTGTCCGATTATTATACACTAGTTTACTAGCTTATATAAAGCTAACAAACAACCCCACTTGCTCCATATCTTTCCTCTCTCTTGTACACTACAAAAGGCCAAGGCTCTCCCCCTTAATTTGTCATTGTCTTCCCTCTCAACTTAGCATCAGCCACTCTCTTTCACATTTCTTCCAAAACTACAAAATCTACCCTCTTGAAATTTCAATTTCATAGAGCTGCGTTAGAAAAGAAAAAAAAAAACAAAAAACTAACACGATGAATAGTTGTGGTAGCGCTTATTGTCACGGAGGTCCATGCACTTGCGGATTGTACTACGGTCAAGACAATGGCACTTCTGCATACTCAATGTTCTATAGCCAATATCAAAAAGATGAAAACTATTCCGAAAACATGTATTCTTTCGCCAATTCTTCTCCTTCTTCTTCTCCCTCTTCCGTGGATTGTACTCTTTCCTTAGGTACACCTTCCACTCGTCTTAGTACCAATGAGAATGAAAAGCACGTTCATGACACTCATGAACGTAGCTCTTCTTCTTACATGTCCAAGTGTTGGAATATTCTACAGAACAAAAATCATACGACTAACAAATCCAGTCGTGGCAGCAGCAATGCCAACACTAATTCAAGCGGGGCTGACCCCCTTGTTGCTCGCCGATGTGCTAATTGTGACACCACTTCGACACCTTTGTGGAGAAATGGTCCTAGAGGCCCCAAGGTAATATATATTTTATATGCTTCATTTATTATAATCTAACAAATTGTTACATCATCATATATATTATTTGAAAAATTAATTATAGATATTATAGAACATGCGAGAGAGATAATAATCTATTATTGCAGGTAAAAATATACCGATAGTAAAAGAATTTATATTGGACGTTATTTGATGAAATTGAAAAAAAACGAGTAATATTGGAAGTTGACACTGAAAATGAGCATTTGAAAATTAAAATTGTAGTTAAATACAAATTTCACCTACTAAAGTATTAAGTTTTGTGAGTGAACGATCATCATTTCACTCAAAATACTTCTCAAAACAATTTTGTTTCCAACTTTCAACATCTATTTTAAATTGAGATTGGAATAATTAACAAAATTGCAAAAAAAAAAAAAAAAAAAAAATTACAAACCAACTTTTGCAATATAATACTCCCTCCATCCCATTTTAGTTGGGCACATTTCATTTTATACGGTGATTAAGAAATCATAAATGGAATGATAAATTTTACTATTTTACCCTTTATCCATATTAATGATATTCATTCGGCATATAAATGGACATTAAAATTATAATTAATTGTAGGGGTAAAATAGGAAAAAAATAATTAATTCTATTTTGATTTAGTAAGTGATCAACTAATATGGAACATTTATTTTTAGTAAGATAACCAACTAAAATGGGACGGAGGGAGTATGTATGTACTAAGTTAAATTCTTGTTTCCATTTAAAATTACTAGTTATTAGTATTCATGAACAAATTAATCTTTTCATTCTCTCAATGAGTAATATCCAAAAAAAATTAAAGTTGGTATACTAAATGGAGTGATATTGAACTATGTGCAGTCACTTTGCAATGCCTGTGGAATTCGTTACAAGAAAGAGGAGAGGAGAGCCAGTGCCGCCGCCGCGGCCAACGCTAACGGTGGTGGAATGGACAATACACAACACATGATAAACGGGTCATGGGTTCATCATTCACAAGCCCAGAAAATGCCTTGTTACTCTTCAGCCTATGGAAATCATGAATACAGGTTTATTGAAGATGATGATCGTGATTCTGATACTGCAATTTCCTTCTGGCCATTCCTAGCTTCTCAACATTGTTGATTAGACAAGAAAGAAAAAAAAAAAAGGAAAAGATTATGATGATGATGGTGGATGCAGCATTATTCATTTAAAGTTTTAATATTCAAGCAAAGGAAAAAAGGAAAAGAGAATTTTGCTTTTTTAAATTCTTGTTTTGATCGTTATGATATATAGTTAGGCACATTTAACTTTGAAATGTGCGCTTTTTGATCCTTCTTAGTTATGAATCTGTAACAAATTAAATTATTTAATGCTAAATTATTTAATTATTGATGTGTTGCATTATATTTACATTGTCATTCCAAATTTGATGCTATTAATATATACTACTTACTAAAAATCGTCTAATGTATGCATTATTGTCGGCATGGCTTGCTTCGCTATTATATTTTCTTTTTATACTTAATTTTAATATGTCTTATTTGAGTCGGAGATCTATCAAAAATAACAGCTCTACCTTCACAAGATATGGATAAGGCTGCGTACATATCACCTTCACCAAAAGCCATTGGGTATGTTGTTGTACTAAAAATCGTCTAACTATGAAATATTTCTTATATAAGGGACCAAAAGTATGCATTTTGACTAACTGAAAGACAAATAATATACTTAATCTGATATTACATAATCATGAAAGACTATCATAAAAACTCAGTAATGATAAAGTGATCAAAATTGCAATTATCCAGAAGGAAAAAAAAACAAAAGGATACACCAATGTGTCAAGATGATGTTATGGTACTGATGTGATAGTTATTGTTCAAGAAATTCTTTCTTTATCAGTCAATATATCTTTCAAAGAGGTTGAGTCAAAAATGAATTAATTCTATGTTTTTGGTTAGTACCTTTTCCTTCTTTTAGTAGCAGAACACTAGTACTAAGTTACTTTAACTTTAGTTTCTCTTTTTAAGATCAGTCAAATAGATTGACTAAATAAATCACAAAGTTGGTACATATATTTTTCTTCTATTTCGCACTCAATGTTCAATATCCATTTTCGGCCCGATCAGATTCAGATTTGTACTAGAAAGTCCTTATGGGGGTAAAATTCTCTCTAACACAGGTAATTTCGTACCTAGCAAGGTTCAAACCCGAAATTCTTAGATTAAGAATGACCAGTGTACATATATATACTTTCTTGAATATGATGATCCACCAATTCACTTTTATCATCTGAAAGTTTGCTGTTATCCAGCTCGTTTCATTTCATTCTGGGTCATAGCTTAAGTGACAGTTTATGAAAATTTAGTTGATGATTTTCATTGGAAAAATGATTACTCTCAACAGTTCTTCTCTTTCTTTTACTTGTTTGCAGCTGAACATAACAGTGTGCACAGTATGGTATGGTGGATCAATCAAACGTTCTGTTCAGTAGTGACCAAATAACTAGTGGCCTATAGTATATGTGATGTGCTTTTTGGTGAGGAGTAATATGGCTTTCTTCGTGTCTGAAATACATATAATTGTATATATTCATGAGATTAATTTCTATAGATTGATAGTGTCGAATCAACTTCTCTTTTTGTCTCAATTTATGTGGTATTATTTGACTGAAGATGAAATTTAAGAAATAAAGAAAGACTTGCAGTTATAATTTAAAACAAGACATAGATGTTTATATGACAATAAATCATCTCATTAAGGAAAAAAGAATAATATTTTGAAGTTGAATTATTTCTATGAATGTAGAAGTAATATTCTTTTTTAGATGGACTAAGAAGAAAAATGTTTAAAAAATTTCCTGGTTCTGAAGTATATTAGGAGGAGTCCGAAGCCTAAAGAGCCACAAATACTGAATGTTGAAACAGACCAAAACGGACATATCATTCATATGCCCACGATTTGTTTTGATTTGCTTTTGTAAATCGGTTAGCTGTGAACGAGGTCCAATATTTTTTTTATATTCGACATCCTCGTCTATATTCGAATGATAAGCAATTTTAAAAGTGACAAAGTGATGGTCTTTTCAGGTGGCCGTAAAGGTGGTTCCCATATTATTAACTAGAGTCCAGAGTCGAAAGAGCTAATTTTTTGACCAAAATTTCAAAGGGGACAATTGATACCGAAAGAACCAAAAGGGACAAAACACTCTTGGCTGAGCGATTTGTCCCGAGACAGGTTTGGCCGTGGCAGGGGCCACTTACAAAACGCTGGACGCACAGCATTTTCCAAGTCACTTGGTGTCCTGGGATTTGCAAGTCACTTGCTGGCCAGTGATTTGCAAGTCCGTGATTTCTCAATTTTCACCATGATTTGATTAATGAATTGTGTATGCAACAGGCTTATTTGGTTACATGCAATATGTGTAGATTCATGTGAGTTTCTATGCAACACGTGAAGGCCTAATATGCATAAAGTAAAATTGTCATACCTATATAAATCCTCAATCTCAACTCTCAAGTGCAGAAACATTGTAAACAAAAATAAAATATTTGCAAACAAGATTTAGCAGGCTTTCTAAAAATATTCTATCAAAACACAAGTGAAGGTATTCTCAGTAAGGTATGCTAATGTATATTTTTTATGTTATCTTTTATTTTGAAGTACAAAAATATTACATTGAATTTTTAAGCTTAAATATTATATTCTTTAAATAATTTTTATTAATTCTACTTTTAATCATAACAAACTGATTTTTTACATAGATATGAATCCTTTATTAAAGTTACAATATAAACACCGATCTCAAGCAGTTTGAAATGGCGCGGGATAAGAAGTGTGTTTAAATACACGTCGTGTCGATACTGAATTTTGACAGCACATAAAGCGTCGTCCATTACATTATCAAATCCTTCAATATTTAAGTTTGTGTGGATTTAGAGGAATTGTAGAAGTAGGATACATCCCTTACAATGTTGGACTTATAAGTGCATTGGTTGAGAGGTGGCGCCCCGAAACTCACATATTTCATATGCGAATTGGTGAGGCAACCATTACATTACAGGATGTCAAAATTATGTTCGGCATTGTTATAGATGGAAGTCTTATAATTCTAGAAGGTGCTAGCGATTTAGGGGTTGCAGCTAGACGACAAATGATGCGTGACCTAACAGGATGGGAACCTCCTGTAGATTGCTTTTCTGGAATTAGCAGAATATATGTATCTAGTTTAGCTAATTATGTAAATGACTTAGGCGATATTACTGATGATTCCCCCGAAATTGATGTGCAACAGAGAGTTAGGTTGTACCTTTTATGGTTGTGCGATGGTGCATTATTTTCGAATAAGTCCAATTCCAAAATTTCTTTAGATTATTTAATTGAGATGCAAGACTTAAATACAATGTCAACAAAGGCTTGGGTCGCAGTCGCATTGTCATTTTTGTACTATTCTTTATGTCGTGCATCGATGTCTTCATCTAGCGATGTATGTGGATTTCTTTCCTTAGTTTAGGTACGTGAAACTTAATTTGCGTTTTAAAATTTGTACTACTTAATTTAATTATGTTAGTAAAAAAATTTGATTTTATATTTTTTTAGGTATGAACATGGGAGCGTATTATTCCTCTACAACCAACACCGCTCCCTCCGGGGAAGAACCATCATGAGGCCTCAACGGTACTTGCACGTAAGTGGAGTCGAGGTAGAATTCATCAAAATGAGGTGAGAGATGTACTTTCCATAATCAGGGATGTCCTAGATAACCTAACTATTGAGCCGGTAATTGAACTTCTAATACTAATGGTTTGTCATATTGATTAAAAAAACTTATAATGTAATAATTGTAAAGTACCGAACTTGTTGCTAGTAGATTTTCTTATATATAATTTTAATTATTAATATTATTCTTATTTGAAAGCAGCAATATAATTACCATTTTTTTATAATTATCTATTTGTTTTCTAGTTTATTTGGGAGCCTTATTCCGAAAAAGTACGTGATGAATTGTTCGAGTGGTGCCAGAGGGGACAACCTATTTGGATGGCTAGAGTGCCACTTATTTGTGGAATAGTCCATGAGTGGCATATGATTGATCGTGTAGTTAGACTATTTGATTATCTTCAGCATGTACCTGGACCGTGCACTCACTTTAACGAACTACATTTTAAGCGTGATAAGCGGAATAGGATAACACAAGAAGTTTTAAATATGTTCAACGATATAAAAAATGATTGGGAAGCATGTCGGGAACTAATTTTTGAGCCCCCTCATATAAGCAATCATTCAGAGTACATTTATTGGTATTGTAATCATGGTCGCATGTTAATTAGAAATCCAGAACGTGCTATCCAAAGAGGATACCAACACATGGCAGGCAGGCAATTAATAGTTTCAAATCGTACAAACCGTAAAGATGAGTACCGTCTATTGAAATGATGGGCCTACAATATTTGAAACCATCAATGCTTGGTTTAAAAGCCCAAAACAAAAAATTTAAATATTTGCTCGCCCTGCATTGTTGAAGAATGGTGCTCCCATTCAACAACAGTACCAGGATTGAAAATTTGTAGTGCAGCCATGTAGCGAGGCAATGCTTTGGAATAACCTTCAAAATCACCATACACTATCACAAATACCTTTTTTCGACCTCTTTGAGCTTTTCTATAATTGAGTGTAAAATGATGCTTTGACTTGATGAGTTCTAGAACCGCCTTAACACTGATGTTCGGGCTTTTCATAGTATGTGGTATCAACGTAACAACAATCATATTACTGTTCATATTGAAATGATCCTCCCTGTAGTTATTACTCAAACAAGTGTGTGGTTGTATCATTTTTACTGTTTTCCACATAACACCTGAAATCTCTCTAAAGCAAATCATCCAATCACATCCCGACATATGACGCTTGCACATAACCTTCCAACTTTTAGCTTTGGATTTATCACAAATATACTCCTTTATTTTTTTAAGACTATACATTCTCACAGCAGCTTTCATTTGTTTCTTTTTTATAAATAACATACCTAATTTCATATAGGTTCAAACAAGCATTAGTCGATAAAAAAAAATGAAATTAATTATTTGAAAATTTTTAGTTTGCAAAAATCTAACATGTTTGAATGAATTTTGGATTCTTGGGATTCCAAAGAGCAGCTTGGATGGAACTATCATCACATGTGTACGCAAAATCTTCTGCGCTTTCTTCGGTATTATCCAAATACGAAATTTCCATTGAAGGATGACTAACACTATGAACACTCAGAGTTGCACCCTCTCCAATAATATCTTCATAGTCATCGTCATCAAACGTATCACAATCATCCGTTGATTCATGTTCTGAAGGTTCATCACTGTCTGATCCACACACTCCATCATCAGCTATGTCATCATTGTTTTCCACAATTTGGGTGAGCCGAATCAGTGTACCTTCAAAATCATTACATCTACAAAACAGGAAAAAAATAGTTAAATATAATAAGTATAAATTATAACTTAATTCAATTAAAAAAATTATTATATTTACCCATTGATTGACTCCATCGGAAAAGAACGTTGTTGATGATTAGAATTCAAATTTTGCAAGTGCATAGGAGCATTGCTAGGTCCCCCAATATCAGAGTTATGCACACTCCGATCAAAGTTATGATATTATGTATCAAACCAATCATCACATTGTCATGTTATGTATATCATTTGAGTGCCTATCAAATCCTCCCACTATTTGTTGTTGGACTATATCCCTTGAAGAACCAACATTCAAATTCGATAAATATGAAGTATCACAAAGATCAAATTCATTGTCGGTGGGTTCTTGAACGATAGGACAACGTTCAATTGATGCATATATGTCAAGACTTGTTAAGTTAATGCGACTACCAAAAATTTTAACAGTACGGAGAAATATAGACAAAGAATCATCATTCCAAATACAAGTCTCACAGTACGTTATAACTCCATTGGCAGGAAAAGATGTTGGATATCTTCCAGTGATAATCACTACATCTTCCGGATCACTTATACATATTGTGTTTCTTGGTAAACATTGCAATCGCTCATATTTAAGAGATAATGGAAACATTTGCACAACTACATGCCACCGACTATATATTACAGAATCAGCTTCATATAAAACTTTATCGCCCTAATATAAATTTATTCTCACTTTATCTTAGTTCATTTTATATAAGAAACGAGAGTAAGCTAAACTTATACAACTGAGACGAGAAGGAATAACTCAAACTCAACAAGAAACTGCTTATGTAAAAAAATATATATATAAGAGCAAGTCACTGGACAACAAGTGACTTGCAAATCATTGGCCAACAAGTGACTTGCAAATCGCTGGACACCAAGTGACTTGTAAAATGGGGTGCGTCCAGCGTTTTGTAAGTGGCCCCTGCCACCGCCAGCCCTGTCTCGGGACAAATCACTCAGCCAAGAGCGTTTTGTCCCTTTTGGTTTCTTTCGATATCAATTGTCCCATTTGAAATTTTTGGTCAAAAAATTAGCCCTTTTGACTCTGGACTCTTATTAACTATTCTTATGAGATATGTAATTTTTGTCCACTTTTGCAAGAAAATTTATTTATTTATTTGGGGGTGGGGTGGGGGGTGGGGGGACTGAAGACCTTACAAATTTTAATTATATAGTGTAAATAAAAGAATTATATTAAATAAGTAGGTACAAAAATATTTTATGTACATACATATTAAATTTTAAATAACCTTAGCAAAATTTCCTTTCCTTTATTCACTTTCATACTATATTCTTAAAGTATATTACTTTCTCCATTTCAAAAAGAAGTGGTGTTTATAATTTTTTTTATTGTTTCAAAATAAGTGATGTTTCACATAATCAAGAGACATGAATGATGGTCTTTCAATTTTATCTTTATTTAAATAAAGAGGATTTACATGTCAACAAATTACTTCCTTCATTTACTCTTACTTGTCCATTATATTAAAATAGATATTTATTTTGATTTGTTTAGTTTAGAAAATTAAAAAATAATCTATCACTTAATTCTTATTTTGTCTTTTTTATTAACTATAATTATTTCTCTTATTAATTAATTAATATTGCGACTAAATTCGGACTTGTTTTTAACAATTAAGGCACATGGGTGTGCTACAAGTTGCTGGCTGCAATAGACCCAAGTGTCCACAGTCCTAACAAAACAAAACAAAAAAAATTACAGAAGTGGAGAGAAATTACTTACGACTGATTTTTTTTTTTTTAAAAAAAAGGATTTTCGAGCTCATTGGCATTTGGACGATCAGTCCGAATAAAAAAAAAAAGAGAGAGAGAGAGACCTCGTTCACTGTTGGACACTTTACAAAGCAAATCGTGGATATATGAACGATATGCCACTTGATAAATATATGTCATATTATACTACATTTTGACCAAAAAAGTAGAAACAAACTATATGATGTTATGGTATTGACATGATAGTTATTGATCCATATATGATCTTTCAAAGAGATGGAGTTAAAATTAGTTTAATTCTATGTTTTTGTTTGTTAGCTTTTCCTTCTTTTAGTAGCAGATATTACTCCGTACTTGGTTACTTTAGCTTTTCTCTTTTTATGATCAGTCAAATAGATTGACATAAATAGTAGTAGGATTTTACTAAGTCTACTTCAGAAATCACAAGTATACATATACTTTCTTGATTATGATGAATCATGATCCACCACTTCACTTTATCAACTGAAAGTTGAGTACTATACAATTTCTCGATTTCTTATGTATGAATGATCAAATTATTGCCTAGCTAAAGCTGCTGCATTGATGAGTTACTTCATCTCAGTTCATGAAAATTAAATTGATGCTTTTTACTAGGAAAGATGATTACTCTCTCTACACTTTTTCTTTCTTTTTCTTGTATGCAGTTGACAGAACACTGTGAACATTATGCTATGGTGGATATGAAATTGTTCTATTCAGTTAAGAAACGCCAATTTCCGTTGTTGTCCCTAATTCAATTCACTATTCACTTATGGAATCTTCCACTCAATAGTGCACATTTTTGTATTGGTCAAAGTACGGATTTCACAGTTGGATGTATAAGGAGACGACACATGGCAATTTGAGTCTAGTTAGATCCAGCTCAGCAGAGGCAATTTCGGGCAGGATCACACCCTGGTTAAGGTCATTGGGACATGATTCTGGTCCGCTCTAGACCCGGTACAACAATGATGGTCATATGGCAGACAAACTTATGATTCAGA
Source organism: Capsicum rhomboideum (assembly GCA_031232105.1). NCBI lineage: Eukaryota > Viridiplantae > Streptophyta > Magnoliopsida > Solanales > Solanaceae > Capsicum > Capsicum rhomboideum. The sequence continues at coordinate 58,310,069 of CP124717.1, forward strand.
AAATGCTTATGCGGACTATGCTATGGACAAAATATTTCGAACCTGATGAAGAAACGACTCTTGCTTCTATTTGGATTCATTCACCAGGTTTCCTTAGCATTACTACAATTGGGATAAACTGAAACGAATCACTTCTGAATAGATACTCTCCTTACGATCAACAAGGCAACTAATGTAAAATCTAGACCCAATTTTGTCAAGGTAAAGATTGAAGTTGATTTGGCAATCCAATTAAATCATTCAATTTTTGTGGGCATTAAGGGTGCTAATGGTGTTTAAGGGATTGGTTTTCATCAGCCTATTGAATATGAATATCTGCTCGATTATTGCTTTATTTGTTGTTGTATTCTAATTGATGAAAGTGAATGAAAAATGGAGGGAAGAAGATGGGGTCCGCAGGTTTGGCGACGTTTCAAAACAGGTGTAATTTTTCATGAACCATTGTTTCTTTTCTGAAGCAACTCTTTATGACTATAAATACCTAATTTTTCCTCAGGTTTTAGTACGAAATTTTGAATTAAAAACGCACTCTTCTTCTTGAAAAACTCAAGTGTGATTTACAAATCGTTGAGTGAGTTTGTAGTTCGGTAAATTTGAGGTACCACTATTTGTTGAAATGAATCATTTTATCCTGGGAGGATATATTCCGTTAACATCGGATACTTGAGGGGAATAATTTTCTTAAGGACACACTGTGAATTCGGTGGACTTGATTCTTTCATTTCTTCATCTCTTTCTTGATGGTTTTTCTATTTTTTCAGAAAATAGTTTGAACCTCTTTGTTGTTCTTGAAGTTGTCCTTGAACTTGTTGTTGAGGTTCATGTTGTAAATACAGATTGTACCCGAAAAACAACAATCTTAATGAAATTATCTTTTATCTGTATTTTGGTTTCTGGAGAATAAAGCCTTTTGGTTTTCTACTCTGTTTGAACTTGATAATGATTTGAAGATATAAAAACTTCATCACGGGTCAAAGTTCATTCGATTGTCGATTTGAAGAATATAAAAACTTTATCACTTGTTTCTAGTTTAAGACTTTATAGTTAGTATTTGTGTTACTAAAGTTGTTTGTCTATTTGTGACAGCAAAATAATTAATGAAAATTAAGTCAATGATGGAACGACGAATGTTGCAGCAACTAACATTGCTACTTCAAGTCGTTCGAATGTTGCTCCTTCCATGACATCGACGGAAAAAACAGGAAAATTTTCTGGTATTGATTTCAAAAGATGGCAGCAGAAGATGTTCTTTTATTTGACTACTTTAAGTCTGCAAAAGTTCATCACGGAAAGCATTCCAGAATTGCCGGAAGAAACTCCGAAAAAAGAACATTTCGTTGTGACTAAAGCTTGGAAGCACTCAGATTTTTTGTGTAAAAATTACATTCTAAGTGGTCTACAAGATGAGTTGTATAATGTGTATAGCAACATGAAGAGCTCGAAGGAACTCTGGGATGCTTTGGAAAAGAAGCATAAAACAGAGGATGCCGGAATGAATAAATTCGTTGTTGCAAATTTTATGGACTTTAAGATAGTAGACAATAAAGTTATAGTTATCCAAGTCCAAGAGTTGCAAGTCATAATCCACGATCTCCTTGCTGAAGGTATAAACTTAGATAATACCTTTATTGAACACATTAAGTTTGTTCTCGACGCTTACATAACCTTTGATGTAGATTTGGTTGTGAACGATGCCTTTCAAGTGGCTGCAATAATAGAGAAGTTACCACCATTATGGAAAGAGTTCAAAAACTACTTGAAGCACAAACACAAAGAGATGTCAGTTAAAGATCTTATTGTGAGGTTGAGGATTGAAGAGGATAATAAGGCAGTGCAAAAGAGGTCTCATTGGAATTTAGCAATAAGTGAAGAAAATATTATTGAAGATGATCCCAATAAATCAAAGAAGAGAAAGAAAGCATCAGGACAACAAGGCAATCCTCCTAAGAAGAAATTCAAAGGAAATTGATTCAATTATGGTAAAGATGGCCACAAGTCTGCTGATTGTTGGGCTCCAAAGAAGGGCAAGAAAAAGGATCAAACAAACATGGTTGAATCCAAAGAAGAAATAGACAATCTTTGTGCCATGCTTTCGGAATGCAATCTAGTTGGTAATCCTAGAGAATGGTGGATGAATCTAGTGCCTCCTGCCACGTGTGTGCCAACAAAGAACTATTTGCATCATATGCTCCGGCTCAAGCTGATGAGAAGATATTCATGGCAAACTCTGCTACGGCAAAGGTTGAAAAAATAGGTAAGATTTTCTTAAAGATAACATCTGGCTAGGTGGTGAAGCTAAACAATTTCCTTCATGTTCCGGAGTTGCGAAAGAACTTAGTTTCTACTTTACTTTGGACTAAGATCAATGTAATGACAATTGCTATGAATAACAGTTCTGGTTCTTCTTACTTACTTGAGTTAAACTTATGACATAAATATTTAGGACATGTCAATTATAAAACCTTGCAAAAACTGATTAGTTTGGAAGTTTTGTCTAACTTTGAGTGAAGTAAATCAAAGTGTCAAACATGTGTTGAATCAAAGTATGCAAAGCATCCGTATAAGTCTGTTGAAAGAAATTCCAATCCCTTAGACTTAATTCACACAAACATTTGTGATATGAAGTCAACACCATCTAGTGGTGGGAAAACGTATTTCATAACTTTTATTAATGATTGCACTAGATTTTGTTATGTTTATTTGCTAAATAGTAAGGATTAGGTAATAGAAACATTTAGGCAATATAAAACTGAAGTTGAAAATCAGTTCAATAAAAAGATTAAAATGATAAGAAGTGATAGGGGTGGAGAGTATGAATCTCCTTCGTGGAGATATGTTTGAAAAATGGATTTGTCCATCAAATTACTGCCTCATACTCACCTCAATCAAATTGAATTACAGAAGGGAAAAATCAAACGTTAAAGGAAATAATGAATGCATTACTTTTAAGTTCAGGTTTACCACAAAACCTAGGGAAAATCTATTCTTACAGCAAATCGGATACTCAATCGAGTGCCCCATAGTAAGACACAATCTATTCTATATGAGAAATGAAAAGGAAGAAAATCCAACTTGAAATATGTAATGACCTCCAATTCATTTCCCTCGTTTATGTGTATTTACAGTGCTTAGAGCTTTCCTATAGGTGTCTCAGGTCGTTTGTGACTTGCTGGGACTGACGGTTCAGTCATCATACTGGTCATTTAGCTTTTAGAGTTGTTTCTTTGTTTAGAGATTTCAGGTAGTCGAATATAGGTCTTGGGTCTAAACTCTAGTTATACAACCTCAGATGCCATTTCTGACTATCTCAGCATATTTGGAATGTCGACTTTAGGCTAGATGGACCCTTGGTTCGGGTCTGGAGGTTCCCAAACTTGTTTTGGGCTACAGGCCGGTCATTGGCTTTACTATGTCATCCCTTGGGTTGTGGGCATGACTTCTTGTCGGAACGACCTCTAATGGAAATTTTGATAGCTCTATTGAGTTTGGAGCATTGAAATTAGTCAGGTAGCATAGTTCGTTTGTGTGCACAGGATCTCAGATCAATCCCGGGCACATAGTCGAGAAGGCCCGGACATAGCCATTTTTGGGCCATGGCCATGCGCTTAAAAGGCCATGGGCGCGCCTTAGCGCTATGCCCTTAAGCATCCCTAGGCGCGCTAAAGCAGCCATGACAGGCCATGGGCAAGTGCTTAAGCGGCCAAGGGTTGGCTTTAGCGCATGGGCGCTTAAGCCACCCAAGGTACGCTAAAGCGGCCACTCAGTGGGCGGTGGGCAGCGCTTAAGCAGCCACTTATGGCGCTTTAGTGCTGGGCTCTTAAGCGGCCATAAAGGCGTTTTAGCACCACCTTCAGCCTATTTATATAGGCTTCCACCTCTTGAATCATTTTCAAATGGTGGAGAGACCTTAGAAACAGCATGGCAGCATCTTTACGCTCATGTTGGAGCTTATTCTTTGAGGTTTGAGCTAAGGTCTTCTTGGATTCAAGTACGTGGCTTCGTTCTCGTCATTTCTATGGTACATTTTCTTAGTTTTATGATTATTTTCGTTTACGATGGTGGTGGTGCTACTGTTATTGGTGTTTGAGCTATTATTTAGGCTCAAATTTGGTTATGGTAATTGTGACTATTGGTCACGAGGTAGTTTGGGACGTTGTGATGGTTATGGCTTCACAATTCCACAAGCGGGCCCTACGTCGATTGTTTGGTCGGTTTTTGACCTAATACAATATGGGTATCGATAGTCATGTTTTGACTTGTAGTTTACTATTGTGATAGCGTTCCAGCGATTGGAGGCTTTTCGAAAGGAGAAGACTCTTATGTAGCTGATTCATGGATATGCTTTCAACGGCGTCCAGGTAGGCTGCAGTATATTGTGCTCTATTAGACATTTTTTATGTTGATTATGTACTAGGCGGGGGTGTGACCTAAGCTGCTTGACTTATCTTTTGGCATATACTTTACGGACCTCACTGCAGCATGATTATTATATGAACCTTAGCCTAGACTACCCGCCCTAGCTTCAGTATATTGGTAGACCTGATTGGTTGTGTATTATACATGACCTTAGACTGGTCTTGGAGATCTCTATTATGGGAGCTAGGGCAGTATGTGCCCATTCCACTGGTATTTACCTGATTATGCTCCCCTAGTTGTATGATATGTATCTGATTGGTCTCATGTTTGGGTTCCTGCTTACGGATATACCTTGTGATCATGTCATATATTGTTATATTGGTCCCGAGTCCTTGGTTATGAGACCATGGATACTAGGTTAGTTTCCTTACACCTTGCTGAGGAGTAATGAGTCAGTCTAGGGATATGTGGGTGCTTACCTTGACTTGTGTGGATACTGGTGATGACATGCATTGGTTACTCATAGTTCGCGTATATAGTCGCTAATTAGTGACCCTACCGTCGGAGGCTAGGTTTGAATTCCCATCTATTGATAGATAGCCGTCTTAAGGCTAGACTTGGTCCCTTATCAACACTTTAGGTCAGGAGTGAGGCACCTTAGCCTCAGTTTGGGCAGACTTTATCACTAGAATGAGTTGTAGGGCCGGGTAGGAGGCCCCGCTGCCTTTTTTTCCAGGTAGATATCTTTATGGGTTCGTCTCTCAAATCTAGATGACACATATATATCGGTAGGTGTTACCCCAGAACTGAGTATGCCTAGGCTAGTTAGAATGCCTAGTTAGCTTCATTACCCTCAGAGAGAGTTGTAGCTCCGCTTAATAGATCGAGGTTGTAGTCTTAAATACCTGGGTAGGTATATATATATATATATATATATATACGAGTGGTTGTGGGTTTAGGACCCCTGGTTTATCACTAGTTATGTTACACCTAGGAGCTCCGGCGGGATCTAGTATTGACTTATACTAGATTGACCTCTATTAGGAGCACTGGTTACGGTTACATTGACTATGAGTTTTGATTCGAGTCCGGCAGTGGTTAACAGTTATGATTTATCAGGCCTTTTATTATTACCCTAAGGATTCGATTCGAGTCCGGCGGTTATTATTATACGGTTATGGAGCATTTGGTCTCCGAGCTACTGATATGACATATGGCTCTAGATTATGATTATGGAAGTCCTGGTTCAGGACCAGGTAGTGTATGTGGACTTTTCGCATCCCCTGTGGCCCCTTCTATTCGAGAAGTGTAGTATCGAAAGAGGTTGGTCGTTGTGGGACCCATCTTTGTGAGCTAGGTGAGCTGGAGGGGGTGTATACACTTGGTTTTCTTGGACTTGGTATTTGTTTCACTCAGCATCAATAATCAGTTTTGGTTACGGTTCTGTTCCTTGCATGCATCGCCTATCACCAGTATGGTTCTCACTTGTGTGTCCCACCATAGTTTGTGGAGGTCCGATTGGGTGGTTCTGTGTGCTTTAATGTCCCTTTGGATTATGGGGTCTAGGTTGGGTTTTGTTTGCAGTGTGTGCCTTTCTGGCTTGCCGGAGGAGGGATGATAGCCAGTTAGGTGATAATGTGTCCGGAGTGGCCGGTTAGATTCTGATTACTTGACAATGGCTTTTCGATGATTACAGCTTTGGTGGGACCGACACTTGTCAGTTATAGTTGGACACTTGGGGACTCTAGTATCCCCGATTTTGTACTTACATTTAGGGTGAGCTTTAGGTACATACCCTATTTAGGGACCCTTCTTATGTCAGGATTAGCTCCTCTAGTTGGTCACGATTCTCGATATACTAGGCCCGCTACCTTTAGTTAGCCCGACCCAACATAGTTATATTTACACTATACGACCAGTTGTCCCCATGGTGGTGTGTGTGTATATATATATATATATCCATATTTATACACTTCTTCTTTCCTACTACTACATTATATCATTTGTATATCCTTATTTCTATATCCTTTGTTGGTCCTATGTCTTCTTCTTCATTACACCACGGTATGAGGACTAGCCTTTTGTTGGTATAGCCTGGTCTCAATATACCTGTAGGGTGATAGTATATGTTAGCTACCCTTATCTTGTCTTACAGTCCTAGCATTGTGATATCTCCTGTTATAGATAGTTACCTGCACTGCTTACACCTGTTTTACATGTGATTCATACTTGTATTGTCTTTGGAGCTCAGTCGGCCGATATCTACTGAGCACCTCGTGTTGGTACTCATACTACACTTTTGCACCCTTCATTTCTTAGTACGAGTTATCACTACTGATTTGTACATCTTGCGGAGCAATCATGGACCAGAGACCTGAGGTGATCTTCAGACGTTTGGAGTGTACCTGATCTCCCTCTTTTGCTAGACTTTATATTGTATCTGAGAGACGGTTCTACATATACTTACATTATGTTTATCTTATACTCATGGTTATTAGTGTCTCTTGTACTAGCGTCACCAGTCTTGGGGTATTCTGTTGTATTTTTTTGGACTCTCTTCTGTTTGTACGTGATCTTATTTTTGGTTCTTCATATTAGTCCGCTACTAGCCATTCCGGACTATGGGTTGGCTTACCTACTGTTGGCTTAGAGTAGGCGTTATCATGACCTGAGAAATCTGGTCATGACAAAATATTTCAAAGTATGGGGGTGTCTAGCCAAAGTCCAAGTTCTTATACCCAAAAAGGTAAAAATAGGATCAAAGACTGTGGACTGTTTTTTCATCGGATATGCTACAAACAGTAAAAAATGTTGATTTTTGGTTCATAAATTCGAGCATCCAGAAATCCATGATAATACTGTAATTGAATCAGATAATGCTGAGTTCTTTGAACACATTCATCCGTATAAAACTAGACATGAGCTGTCTAGTGAAGGGTATAAACGACCTAGGGATGAACCAAGGGAGAATGTACTTAATAAAGAGAATCCAAGGTGTAGTAAATGTCAAAGGACGTCAACTTCCTTCGAATCAGATTTTGTAACATTTTTTCTTGAAAATGAGCCTCAAACATTCAAAGAAGCGATGCCTTTTGCGGACTCATCCTTTTGAAAAAAGGCAGTCAATAGTGAGATTGATTCAATCATGAACAACCATACTTGGGAGTTGGTTGATCTTCCTCCAGGAAACCTCCAGGAAATAAACCTTTAGGTTCAAAATGGATCTTCAAAAGAAAAATGAAAGTTGATGATACTATTGAAAAATGCAAGGCAAAACTTGTTGTTAAAGGCTTTAGACAAAAAGAAGGTCTTGATTATTTCGAAACATACTTGTCAGTAACAAGGATAATGTCCATTTAGATGTTAGTTGCATTAACTGCAGTATATAGTCTTGAAGTCCATCAAATAGATGTGAAAACAACTTTCTTAAATGGAGAATTGATGGAAGAAATTTACATGAAACAACCTGAGGATTTTATGGTTTCTGGTAAAAAAGGAAAAGTGTGCAAACTTGTTAAGTCACTTTATGAACTAAAGCAAGCACCCACACAGTGGCATACAAAGTTTGACTAAACCATGTTGGCAAACCAACTCAAGATAAATGAATGTGATAAATGTGTTTACATTAAAGACACTCCAAATCACAAAGTCATTATTTGCTTAAATGTGGATGACATGTTGATCATTAATAGAGACATTTCTGACATAAATGCTACTAAGCGAATGCTTGAAAGCAAATTTGATATGAAAGATTTTAGAGTTACTGATGTGATCTTAGGGATAAGAATTCATAGAACTCCACAAGGGTTGGCATTGTTACAGTCTCATTATATTGAAAAGGTACTTGACAAGTTTAAGTATTTAGATTTCAATGTTGTCAAGACTCCATTAGACATGAGCTTTGCACTTCAAAAGAATGAAGATGAAAGTGACTCATAGTTGGACTATGCAAGAGTGTGGGGAAGTTTGATGTATATCATGAATTGTACGCGACTTGCTATAGCATGTGCTATTAGTAAATTAAGTCGGTACCCAAGTAATATCAATCAAACTCATTGGATAGCAATGAAAAGAGTTTTCGGGTATCTAAAACATACTCAAGACTATGTTTTGCATTATAATAAATATCCTGCGATAATTGAAGGATATAGTAATGCAAAATGGACCATCAGATCAAATAAAGTAAAATCCACAAGTGGGTATATATTTACTCTTGGTGGAGGAGCAGTTTCTTTGAAATCATCCAAACAGACATGTATTGCCTGCTCTACAATGGAATCTGAATTTATTGCTTTAGATAAAGTCGGTTAAGAAGTTGAATGCCTCCGAAATTTCTTCGAAGATATTCCTTATTGGCCCAAACCTTTGGCACCTTTATGTATACACTGTGATAGTCAAGCTGCAATAAGTAGGGCAGGGATCATGATGTATAACAGTAAATCTTGTCATATAAGACGGAGACATAATACCGTTAGAGAACTACTCTCTAGACGAGTCACTAGCGTATATAAATTTTTTGACTCACACTCTGTCAAATAATAGTATAGAAAGATGTCGAACTGTAATGTCCCTCCATGTCATTTTCTGTATTTCCATATTATTTCGATGTTTAGAGCTTTTTCATAGCTGTCCCAAGTCATTTATGACTCGTTGGTGCTGACAGTTCAGTTACCGGGCAGTTCGTTTGGTTTTTAGATCCAATTCACTGTTTTGAAGTTGACACTTTTCAAGTTTGGCTACCGGGCCTAAACACTAAGTAAATGACCTCGTATGCTAATTTTGACAATTACATCAGCTCCAAAACATTTATTTTAGGTTAGGGGGACCCTTGTTCCGGGTTCCGAGGCTTTCGAACTCATTTTGTGCTATTGGGTGGAAAGTGATGAAAATGACCATTTGGGTGTGGGACCCATATTTCATCAAAACGACCCCTGATGGTAATTTTGATTTCTCCATTGAGTCTGGAATATTGAATTTGATAGGGTAACATAGTTTATTTGCATTCACGGAGTTCCGAACGAATCCTGAGGGACCAATTGGAAACTTGGCAATTGTCAAGTTTAGTTGATGCAGCATCAGCATCTCGTGAAGGCCAAGACTTTAGCCATTGCATTCTCGATCCATTCTTAGCGTTCGCAAAAGTTCCTTTTGGTCCAAGTCGCGTTCGCGGTGGGGTCCCCGCGTTCGCGAAGAAGGGACCCTTGGCAGTATAAATACATGCCAAAACATAATTTCTTTATTTTTCACAAGTCCCAAACACCATTAAATGCTCTAGAGAGCTAAGAGAGTGAGAGGGTCGATACATGTGTGTTCGGGGTGAGTTGGAGAGTGCGTGGGAACGTTTCCTCATCAATATTATCGTAAGTTTTCTTTAATTTATCCGTAATTTTCCCGTTTTAAAATTTTAACCCCAGTGCATAGATGGATTGATTTTGAAGGTTATTGTTCTCAAAATTCATCCATTATTGAGGGTAAGCGATCCTTGAGCCTTGAGGAACGTTTTTACTATTTCAAATTTGTGATTTCGTAAGTGGGTCCCACATGGGATTTTCGACTCAATTTTAAACCCAATGCAT